>OY776294.1:27609180-28039380 GCA_963675345.1 Trididemnum clinides
CACCTTTTCTCTGATGAAAGTGAAGTATTGTTGGCTTGCGGATGATTTAAGTGCATTGCTTGCAACATTTAAGTCGGAGATGTCATCACCTAAAATATAGTACAAAATGCATTTTTAGTTACCACCATTGTTTACAGTTAAAAAAGTCCAAAATATAGATAAAATTACCATTAAAAAATAGGGATGCAAAATACGCATTAGGATTAGATTGAAAACGAACTTGACAAATCCCAGTAGTATTCGCTGCCCATGTGCACTGTTGTCGTGACGTTGAATAAGGACGATCTAGAATTTGATTGAAACAAAATGCTAGTAAATCACTGAATATAATAACAGGTTTATCTTTGATTGATGTAGTTTCTCATAAACAACAAAGGTCGTTCGTAAAATAAAAAAGGATCTTGTTGTTTAAGAGCAAATATCACTTGAACAATAAGAATTTCAAAATGTATTCATTGTAGTTGATCCATTAAGCACTAAGTATTCTATAGCAATTTTCTTTGTAAATATTTATCATAGAAAACGTTTACAGAAAAGGGTTTCTTATACCCAAATGTAGCCATTTTATGATTATTTCAAGAAATTACGCTATGACGAAATGATGTCTTGCTTGTACGTACACAAAACATTGATAAAACGTTGCTGAGATCGACCAGACGAATGATCAACGAATGATACATAAGAAGATTGAACTTGGCAAGAAACTGATTGGTTGTGGTATGCTTTCTGTACGTTCGTAATTGTAAAACTTCCGCCCTAAAAATGCCATCTAATAACAAAATTTTATGCTATTTGTTACAGTCACAACGCTTAGCTTGTGGCACACATAATATTGCTTTTCCGTTGATAGAAACTAGCCTATTTAGGGAGAGGTTGTGCGTTGTGCCATGGCCTCATTTTTCTTAGCCTTGAAAGCTAATCAAAATCTTTAATTTAGTTTGCGTTTACTTAAAAATCAGCTTAAGTTATTTCTATGGGCTCACTCCCATATATGTTATTCTCGTTAAGTTATTAATGGTAAGTGAAAAACTTCCGACTCAAATGCAAAACTTTTTATTCAATACCTTTGTGTCATCTACTCCAATAACTATTCCAAACTACTGATCTGTTTTGGGGCTGCGAACTCAATCAATCTTTGTTAGAGATCAAGTTTACAAAAGGTTTACAATTTTAAGTTTAAGTTCTGCAAATTAAATCTAACAAGTTCAGGATCAGTTTCGAAAAAATTTTTGATCAGTCAGTTCCCACGAGTACATCGAACTGAGACCTTTACTTCGTTTTTGCACGGATTTTTTCACCAAATAATGGTGTTGAGCTTTTCGCTTGCTTTGTTGTTGCTGTTGTTGTTGTGATTGCCCCTTTACTTCCCTTGGATGGAGGTACGGCACGAACGGCAATTCAGATTTATGCCGTCAGCGTAATCGAAATAAGGCAAGGGGAAAGATGGCGGGCCATTACAAACCAGTCACAAGTGACTGGTATCCCCACCACCAACAAGTTCGACTGCCACTGGTGAGTACCCAAGAGTCGCCTCTTACGATATGCTGGGTTAACAACTTCACAATTGTAACCTGGTGAAGTACGGGTGGGCCACCTGTCTGCCACATAAAGGTGAAGGCATCCCGTTAAGTGCCTTGCCCAAGGACACAACAAGCAAACTTTCCGATTGTTCTCCACACTATCCCCTTTTTATGCTGAGCGCCAAGCAGGGAAGCTGTGAATATCATTTTTTAAAGCCGTTTGGTATGACTCGACTTAGGGGATGATCCCCAGATTTATCGACTACGAAGCGGGCGCTGTAACTACTACGCTATGTTGCCGGTTTTCGCTTGTTTTCGGTAATAAGTTTAGTGAACTTCAAGTATGCTACTGATTACTTTTTTAAGTTTGAGTTCAGCAAAGCGATCGAATTATTTTGAGTTTGACTTGTATTCCTGATTTTTTGCACCGCACAACAGAGTCACGTAGAATTAGGCAGCTGTTGCTCACAACTCGCTAACAATAGAGTAAACTACAGAGTAATTATAAAGTTTTATAGCATGTGTTTGCAATGATTTTACAGCAACCATTACATTCGAGTTTATTTAGTTGATATGACACTAAGCGGTTAGCTACTTAGCAATACTAAGAAGCGTCTGTAAAGGACACGCAAACAAAGGATGTCAAAATCCATTGTTTCACCGGAAATTTGCAAACCAGACAACTTATTCATTACCGTGCGAGTCCATACATCAAATCGAACATAAAGTTGCTCGTTATGAAGCAGTATTGCAGCAAACAGAAGCAAAATTATTGCTGCTTCTTTCCATGCGTTGTTGAGGCTTCCGTGTTCTAACTTGTCAATCAACGATGGCAACTATGATATGATAACACAGCTCAACAAAAATTTTTTTTTGTCAAAAGGCAAAGGGCGTTGAATCGTTTTGGGTTTGAATCGGGAGCGCTGAGTCTGAAAATGTACTTAGTTTTGCTGAAGTGGCTCTAGTTTGGGGGATATTTTTACTTTATTTTTTTACAATTTTGCTTCAGCACGGTGCATTCTCAAGCACGCAAAGCTTCTTTAATGTAATATTACTGCTTTCCCATTCAAAGTTTGATGTCCATTTACTCCATACAATCTACTGTATATGTATATTGATTCGTATAAAAACAAGTCATAATGTTGATGATTCATGAAAGTTTGATGTGGTTTAGAGCATTACTATTAGCATATAACCATAAATTTTACGATTTACTGATATCAAAAGTTCCTCTTTATTACGTTTATACTCCTTCTTAGAGAAGAGTTATCAGTTTTAGTTTAATTGTCCATCCCTGTGCGTTAAAACGACACAATAAGGCCTAAAAGCAACATAGTGTGCATAGCATGCATCACTCTGCTAACTAAAATGATAGATTTTGTGGATTTAAAGACATAATGAACCATGAATGGCTGCTTTTTGGCAAACTTTTTAATGGGTACTATATATTTATTGGAAGGAAAATTTAGTTACCATTGTCTTGAATAAAGTAGTAGAGATGAGCACTAAGCGAAGGCAATGCCGAAACAATCCAGACGTATTTTTTTACATTTGTGGTAAATATATGATAGAAAAGTACCAATTCAATTTGAGAGATTTTACCAAGAGAGCTTATGAAGCCTACTTTGGCATGAAGTTAGGGGACCAAAACAAGTCTTGGGTACCCCACAATGTATGCAAATATTGAACAGAAACGCTGCGCTTTTTGATCCAAGACAAAGTCAGTTCAATGCGGTTAGGGGTTTCTATCGTATCACGTGAGCCCAAAAATCACCATGATGATTGTTATTTTTGCATGGTGGATATGTCTGGATGGAATCAGCGAAAGAAGAAAGATTGGTATTTTTCTGATATTGAGTCTGCTTGACGACCCATACAACATTGCGCTGTAGCTCCAGTTCTAGTTTTCACTTCCTTACCTGACCTTATGGCAGATGAAATGCTACTGGAAGCGATGAATGATACTGATAGCAGCGACAGCTCTAGAATTAGTAACTTTTCCAGCATCGCTGCTGCAGCATCTTCGCTCAGTGCAAAACCAAAACCCTTCAATCAAGGCCCACTTAATGACCTAGTTCATTATTTCGGCCTATCCAAAAAATTGTCTGAGATTTGAGAAATTTGTCTTGGTGAACATCGTATACTGGATTCGGGAAGTAAAATCACATTCTTCAGTGATAGGGATGATTCGTTCATTCTTTTTTTCACTATGGAAGATGACTTTGTTTAATGCAACAACATCCAAGGCCTCCTTTCAGAAATGAGTCTTCCAGAGTACAACCCAGGTAAATGGAGATTGTTTATAGACAGCTCGAAACAGAGTTTAAAATGTGCGTGTTACTTTATAATGGCAACAAGTTTGCATATGTTCCAATCGGACATCCTGAATGTGACGATGGCTTTGCAGAAACTGCACTACAGTGTGCACAACTGGTCCATATGTGTACACTTTAAAATGGTCAATTTTTTGTTAGGACAGCAAGGGGGTACACCAAACATCCTTGTTTTCTCTGTTGCTGGGACAGTCACGCTACTGATCAGCACTAGGTAAAAAAGGATTGGCTGGCACGAGAAGATCTTGCAGTAGGCGATAAAAATATAAATGAGCCACTGGTTAATTGGGATCGCGTTACCCCTCCTCTGCTTCACAAAAAGTTGGGTTTGATGAAAGAATTTGTGAAGACTCTTGATAAAGATGGTGATTGTTTCAATTATATCGCCGAAGCCTTTTTCTCAGCATGGAAAAACTTGAAGCAGGTATTTTTGTTGGACCCAAAATTCGCAAACTGATGCAAGATCAAACCTCCACTGCTCGTATGACAGTGGCTGAGGGGGCTGCCTGGTGCTTATATGTCTCGTTTCTAGGTAACACAAATGCTAGCATTACCGGAAACTTGTGGATGTGATACTCCAAAACTTTCAAGCTGTTGGTGCAAGGATGAGCATCAAATTTCACTATCTATTTAGCCATCAAGACTATTTCTCAGAAAATTTTGGTGATGTTAGGGAGGAGCAATGAAAGAGGTTTCACCAAGATATTTGGACAATGGAAGAAAAATATCAAAATCGTTGGGACTCTCACATGATGGCAGATCATTGCTAGACATTGATTTGTGATTTTACTGAACAAAGCCATAGCCGGAAATCATATTAGCGAACTTTTCTTAAGATGAACAGTTAAAATCGAATGTGATATACTACTTAATGTTTCTTTAAGTCTATGAACATTTTCATGTAATTGTTTGTTACAGAGGCTGTGTTTTGCAAATGATGGACCGATACAATTCTTTGTATTTTTTTATGATGATGAACATTGCGCGTTAACTATATAGCATGATTTATTCATTCCGTGAATTAAAAGTTTTGCCTGTTTTGGCTTAGTAATCATTCATGTCAGACCAATATGGATCAGTTACACTGAAAACACATTTTTTTGATTGACCAGGTCTATATAAATGTCCATTTAAAAGTAGCCAAAATTACGGTAAAAAAAAATAAAAAATTCAAAATATCTCAAAAACTAGAGCCTACAAAAATAACCTGCAGAAAATGACGTCATTTTCAAACGCAGCGCCCCCAATTTATCCTTAATCCGCTTTCACTTTATATACCAAAAGTTTTTGTTGGCCTAAGATGTAATGCAGATTACGTTGCAGCAGTTTCAAGCTTCAGCAACTTCAAGTGAGCAGAAATATAGTGAGAGCAGCCACTAATTGCTGTGCGTCGAAAGTAACCAAGACACCTAGAGTATAATATTTACTCAATAGTTTAATAGAAAGAAAAATAAATACATGTATTTTCATCTCACATTAGAAAAGACTATGTTTTGTCACTTTTCTCTCTCTTTTATCTCAACATCAAACACATGCTAACAACGGACCTTTTCCTAACCAAACACCTTTATACCTTCTTAACGTAAGTGAGAGCACCATTGAAGAAAAACAAAGATCCATTTGAAGCTGGAAAACCTGATTGATGTTCACATTTCAAACTGATGTTGCCACCTTCTGTCACATTCAAATTCCCAGAAACAAAAACTTTTGAAGGAGCTGAAAATTTGTGTGAGTAAAACACTGCTACAAGCAAATCAAAATACATGAGATTTGTTTCTGCCAATGGAAAGGAATTGATGATTTACTTGATCTATTTGCAGCCAGTAAAAAATATTGTCCAAGCCACACATTTCCAAAAGTAAACAGTACTCTTTTGCAAAAACTGACAAATAACAGCAATTCACCTTCTAACAGTATAATCATATCTATTGCAACGTCATGTGGGTAAGTTACACCTTAACCAAGTTAAAATTGGCACCCTAAGAACCCAAAACGTATCCGATGGAATGCACGAAGTGATACTCAGAAACAACAAATTGATGTGATTGCCTTCAGGGACATTAAAATTTCAACAGACACGTGTGAAGGAGCTGGAAAATAGCAAAAATGTAAAACAGCCAGACATACACTATACTTAGTTAATGAAGGATGAGAATTTAAGTAATTTTTATTCGAGTTAACTGGTAAGTACCGTAAATAAGCAAAAACAAAAAGTTTCTTTGTCACTTTCAGACTCATAAAAACAATAAAACGGTTTAACATGTTTGAGAATGACTTCTTAAAATCGAGATCAAATTTGTCGAAATCATTTTGTCTCTACATTATCTGCAGGTTTTATCTTTTTTAGTTTTTTTAAATCTGGTTTAGTCCTCACCACAAAATAGTCATTTTGGTGCTTTCGGCTTTAACTTTGGGTCTCCTAATATATTTTGTGGGGTGGCGACATTGCTATCAGCTCAAAGCTCTTTAAACGCAAACAAAGAAACTAAACAACAAACTCATAGTATGACCTTCAACGGAGGTTAAGTTTCCAACAGCTGATACTTTTAAAGGAGCTGAAAATTTAGCATGATGTAACCGTCAAAGCGGATAAAAATTTTGGTGCATAAACGTCCGGGCACTAATACGTACAATATCAGACAAAAATCGTACAAAACTCCACAAAAACGTAAACCATTTACTGCGAATTAAAATATTGTAAAAGAAGATACTTAGCCAACTAAGTCAATATCAAAAAAAGTGAAGGGGAGATGATTAATTTTAAAGTTGGAAAAAGACCATAATTAATGGCGTCAAATGTACAAATCATGATCGCATGCAGGAGCAAAAAATTTCAAAGCATGTCTGTCGTAAACGGACTTTTTTTTAAAAAACAAAGCGGTGCAAATGGGCTTATTGTTCCATGAATAGAGCGCAAAAGTTTAAAAGTACTGCAGTTAAAAGGAAAGTGTAGGAAAGTAGCAGGAAGGTGGGTGGTAACCCATGATTGATTGTGTAAAGCCGGAAAATATCGCACAAACTGTAGATAACCCACCAAAGTAATATTTGGCAAATTTAAGTGGTGGCTATAATTTCGAAAGTGTGAATGCGGTAATAGTAATAGGTTCTATATAGACAAATATAGGCCTTAACGATTGATTTTACAGCGAGAATATAAGCACTTAAAACATCTTAAAAAGTGCAATAACTTGCTTCTCAAGAGGTATATTGCTAATAATACCGATGGTTAAAAAGTTTAATACTCAGAAAATGTCACCATAACCTGAGCTTCTCACAGCTAGAGCTTACAATTATTTAATGATAGTTTCTGACTGTAACCTAACGCCATAAATGCTGGTAAAGATAGTATACTCGCAATATAAACACATTTGGATACGACGCCCACAAATGACCCAGGCATAACGTTATAAATAACTACAAAAAGCACAACACCTGTCCAACATTGAACAACATCAGAGTCTTTCCACTGAGCTGTAGCAAGACATTTAGTTTGGTTTGAAACAACTCTTGTTTTATTGACATAAAATAAAAGCCCATTGTTACGACATCTAAACTCTCCCGTTTTATTGAGTTTCATGGACTGCGAAACAACTTCAAGTGTTGTACCTGGAGCAATGCTGCAACCTACAAAAAGAAACAAATCTAAAAGTCAAAATCAAATTTTTATTGCGTATTGATTTGTTTATTTTTTTGGTGTGGAATGCAATAAAAAAACACAATACAAAACAAATATACACAAACTTTCTAAACACGTTCTGCCTATTTTCTCAAATGATAATTTTTTATAAGCAAACTGAAGCTGCCGTACTTGTCTTCAGAACTGTTTTTAGTGATGTAGTGGTTTACTATACTAGTTTATTCGGTTGTGCTAGCTTTACCTAAGCTGCGAATAGAAAAGTACCAAAAAGTAGATGGTTTTTCTACTCATTCAGTTCTCGTTTTACAAACACTAAAATAGGTTAATAAGTAATAGGCCTGCTTTGTCACTAAATACGCTTTCTTTTGTAGTTATATAATATTTGACTTCAAATTCCTGGCTACGCCTTACGTGCCATGTTTCCCACATACACGTAATTAGTGAGACCACACAGATTTTGACTCCACAATTTTTATAATTTCAGTTGATCTATCACGCTACTTTCAAGCAAAAGTGCAAAAACGTTTTAAACCCGTTTTTTCCCAGTGTTCCCAAAAGGGAACATCACTTGTATTTGTAATAAATTTTGTTATTAAACTAATTTTGTAAATTCAGGTATTTTTACTAGTTAAATATAGTGTTAGGTAAAAGTTGACTTTGTTTCTTCTAAAGTTTTTGTATCCTGCTGTGAATTGTGTAAAGATGTCTGATAAGCCTTTAACATCACGTAACCCACAGTTAAAACGTTAAGTTTTTGGCCTAGTGTTAGTATATTTTTCTGCATAACCAATGTTGTAATTATATGACTATGGACTATAGTTCCAGGCAGAAAGGATTAATTTTAAATTTGAATTCGAGGTGGTGTGTTATATTTGTTTTCATAATGATGTTCCCTTTCGGGAACACTGGGCATGAGCCGTTATGTAAAAAATCTTTTTTTAGGTTTCTTACTGCTGAAGAAATCCTTGCTCAGATTGAAGAAGATGAAACCGTTACTTCAGCGATGAGGTTTATTCAACCTCCCAGTGATGGTTTTGACAGTGAAGGGGACAGCGGCAACGAAGACACAGGTGGTAGCGTGAATAATCTCAGGGGTAAATAGCTACAGGCTAAAGCTGAGGCGAGAGTTGTTTTCTTATCTCGGTCTCCGGAAGGCAATGAAGGGGACAACCAAATTTTTTTTTTTTTATTCCAGCGCCGATAGTCCTCAACTTCCTTTGGAGACGGAAAGTTCTTCAACTTCTGGAACCGGTTTGAGACGAAAACGAAAGAGATGATGGGTGAGAAAACAAGATATGCAGCCAAGCTTTCCACCCTTCACATTTTCAAGACAAACATACAAAGAGGGCATGCAGCTTGAAGAATATTTCGAGCTCTTCTATGATGAAGAAGTGATAAACTTCATCACCAGCATGTTCAATCTGTACGCATCTCAAGATAAAGGTGATGCCTCGTTCTCGACCAACCCAGAGGAAATTAAGTGCTGGCTGGCTATACTGATGCTATCGGAGTACATGTCATTTCCCGCATGGTGTATGACGTGGGAGTACCACTCCGAATTGTAATTGCCATCTGTATCTAATGCAATGCGTAGAAATAGATTTGAAATCTTGAAGGCATATGCTCATTTTTCTGACAATACAAAACTTACTAAAGACGATAAATTCACTGGTGTCAGCTGTTGATCCCGTCATGCCTATTTTGAAAACCACTCGCTGGATTGCCAAAGATGCACAGAAAAAACAAGTGGATCAACCTTTCATTGTGTCCCAGTTCAATCATTTTATGGGTGGTATAGACCGCATGGACCAAAACATCGACAATTACAGAATGGGAGTCCGATCAAAAAAAGTGATCGTGGCCTGTTTTGCGTTTACAGTTGATGCAAGTCTTCACAACACGTTACAGTTGTACAGGAAGGGCGACAATAACAGTCCTCTTGACTATTTGGGATTTGCCAGACGCATAGTGCATTTTTATCTGCAGAAGTATGGCACCCTTCCTGCTATTCCTAGTTGTCCAGCAGCGACAAAGCCTTTAGAGAAAAGGGTCCTTCCAGGAATTCGCTTTGACAGCGCAAATCAATTTTTGCTACCAGCCGAAAAGCAGTCTACGTGCACTCTGTGCAAGAAAAACTCCAGGAAGATGTGCAAGAAGTGCAGAGTTAATTTATACGAACTTTACTTTGAAGAATTCCACAAGATGGAACATCAGTAGAAAAATAAGTAACATGCCGTGATACGTACAATGTTGTCGCGAACTGTGTTATCTGTTTTTCCATGTTTTTCTGTTTTTGCGTTACTCTTTCATATGCTGCATGCCTTTCATATTTCATCACAACTGTTTTTGTAGCCTAGGCGGTGTTAATTTTGTGTCGACCATACATCTATGTTGAAAAACGAAGTAAAAAGTCCATTTGTAGTGTAAAAATACCATGATTTACTTGTTCCTTGCAAAAAAACAATTGAAAAATTTTTCGCTCTGGTGACCCCCATTTATGCTCGGTGTTCCCGTTTGGGACACAACAAAATTACAATACAATAAACAAACAAAGAAAAAATAAACTAAAATAACACCGAAATATCTCCTTTGGCATAAAAACACAACTTTTTATGGACAAAACTTTAAAAAATAATAATCGGGCAAAAATGGGTTAAGTACATGTTGCAATTACACACATAGGTGTTGTTTTGTTTTGATATTCTCCATCTTTCTCAAGGTTTGCTGCTTCGCTTAATGTGCCCTGTTCTAAACATAGGATAGGTTAGAAGGTTGATAATGGACCGCTTCTTACATTTTCAGGCTCGAATCCGATAGATCTATGAAACTATTTTTAGACAGAATAGCATAGTTTTTCGTCGAATACGGTGCGATTTTACACAGGCGTGTGGTTTTCTTTTGATTTCGCCATCAAATTTTTTTATATTCGTGGATATGCCTACTAGTATGTGCTGTGTTCCTATGAAGAGTGGGAATGAAGTCATGTTTGCTCCCAAATTTTTGGTCCTTAACCCAATAGAACCATTAAGCTGTTTTCAAGAAAGTGAAAACATTTTTTTTGGTTGCATCAGGATTTACTCAGCGCTCCTGTTTTTACTGCTTTTACCATCACTTGTTCGAGGAAAATCGGTGTAACTTGGCATATTGTGTAGTATGGAATAGTGCTCGATTTATCTCAAACTTTACAAAATACAATGGATATTATTTAACCGAATAAATTAAGGATTGATACCACGTTACGTACAATAGTTTTTCTTGTATTGTTTTTGGTCAATAATGAAAATTGGGCGGTAGAAAAATTTAGAGTTGTTTGAAATAATTTTTGAAAAATTGTTTCTTAGTGTTTCCGTAGGAAAATGATTTCATGGAAAAATTGGGTTTTGCTCAAACTATTGTAGAATCATCCCAATATTATGTTTCTTGACCACATGCCGTATCGAGGAGAGTACATAAAGCAAATAAAATGTTAATTTTTCCATCTGGTTTTTGTTTTATTATAGCCAATGTTGTTTAACCCTAAAAAGGCCGCGTGGGGTCAAATATGACCCCAGAGTTTGTGTTTTTGTTGTGAGCTTCCTGTTTTGTTTCATAAATGCGCCAAACTTCTTGACTTTGTTACAACTATGGTACGCTCGGTTTTTTGTTGCCAGGAACTACTATCCATCTCCCTTTTTTGATTTATTTTGCACTGGGGTCAGTTCTGACCCCACGCGGCCTTTTACGTTACAGTTTTTTCTTGTTTAGATGAATTCACTTTTTGTAATTATTGTTAAAATAGTAAAGTAATTGAGTAAGAACAGGTGTGTAAGCGAGCCAAATTAGACAAAAACGAAATTTTTCGGCTCCTATTCTACGAGAATGAAGAGCTGAATGATAAAAGGGGTGATAAGATTGATGACACCGATCAGATAAGTTTAGAAGATAAAGAAGACAAAGTAGAGAAAGACTGTGAAGATGATGTTGATTCTATTTACGACATTGATGATATGAATGAGCTAGATGATCAGAGTGATACTGAAAATTCAACAATGGAAGAAAGCACACTTGAAGATGCAAATAGTTATGAAGCCTAAAACTTTAGATGGAGCAAAATACCACCTCGAGTACGAGGAGCACGTAGAGAAAATATAATTCTACGTCTTCCTGGTTGCAAAGGCCAGGCGCAAAATGAAAATACTCTACATGATGCATTTTCTCTATTAGTGAGAATATGTTTAATATTATTCTTTACCACACCAACAAGAAAATACAAGAATACTACATGAACTTTGAGGCAGTCGTCAACAACTGAATTTGATGCATGAGGCAACTTTGGATGAGATCCATACTGTCATAGGCTTAGTGATTTATGGATGAGTATTTGAGTCTTCACATGAAAATTTAAAGTCTTTGTATAAAATGGATGGCACAAGAAGATTAATTTTTCCTGCAGTCATGGGAAAAAATCGTTTTCGGTTTCTATTATCCATTATGAGATTTGACAATAAAGCAACAACAGCTGTGCGGCGCTTGAATGATAAATTGACCGCATTTCGCAAAATATGGGATATGTTTGTTGAATTATGTAAATTAATGTACTTAATAGGTACTGCGATTTTCATGGATAAACAGTTACTACCTTCTCGAGGAAGATGTGCCTTTCGGCAGTTAATGCCTAAAAAAACCAAGCAACTATGGAATAAAAATTTGAATGATGTGCGACTGTGCAACAAAATATATGATGAATGTAAAAGTATACTTAGGAAAAGAAAGCGATAAAGTCGCTCGTGGATTAGCAAGTGATGTCGTCTGCACGTTGGTTCAACCGATTTCTGGTTAGCAAGGTCGGCAAAATGCGACAACAGATAATTTTTTTTCTCATCTGTCGATTTATCCAATCGTCTAAAGGACAGAAGTTTGACATTGATTGGAACAATGAAGCAAATCAAAAAGGAAACTCCGACGAAATTCAAACCGAAAAAGGCAACGTCCCGATACACTGTACAGCGAGCCACCCGAAGATGGACCATGGCAATGTTCTATGGAGTGGTAAACGTTGCTTTTGTAAATGCATTTGTTGTGTATGCGCATAACATGCGCAAACCACAAAGACACATGAAACTAAAATGTAAAGAATTTCTACTCAGTATTGCACCACTTCTGGTGACACCGTTTGCTGCACAGAGATACAAGTCTCCTAAACTCTCAAGAAAAATCAAAGAAGCTATAATCTTGTGCGGCTTTGCACCCGATTCTTATGAAAGCACAGTGCAGAATACTGAAGATGAAGACTACAGAGCCATGGTGGGGAAGAGGGGACGCTGTCATTTGTGCGACAGGGGAAAAGATGTAAAGACCCAGTTTGTTTGCAAATTGTGTGCACTGTATGCCTGCAGAGACCATATGAGCGTAGCCATTATATGTAATGCTTGCAAGGTTCAAGATGCAGAAGGCGAAGAATCTGAATAACTAACTGCACCTTTGGATTATGTTTTGTACTCCTCAGACAATTTCTTTACTAGCTTATTGCAACAAAACTATTGATTTTGCTAAAATTTCGTCAGTTTTGAATCAATAATAAAAACCACATCATTGTGGTAACACATAAAAAATCAAGTCAGTTTTCTTCGGATGCGACGCACAGATCGATCGGGATAAGAAGGAGTCGGCTGCAGAGGATACCACATTTTAATTGCGTTGTGTCTAACCACTCTGAAACACGTTGCTCACAGCGCCACAAACACCCCGGCCTAGTCGAAAAGAACTCGACTAAAAACGGTGACAATTGTGATGTCATAATAGGCAGTGTTTGTTGTTGCAATTAGTATTTTGATTTAATCCTAGGCTACAAATTGATTTCAAGCAAAAAACTCAAAAACGTAACCGATTATCGTCTATTACAATATGAAGTCAAATTTGACCCCACGCGGCCTTCTACGTTACAAAATCGAGGCGGTCTTTTGAGAGTTAAATTATTCGACATTGGCTATGACACAAAACTGTCTTCTACTGCACACAGCTCTCATTTTAGCAGATAAAAACTCAAAAATGACACTTGTAGATTTTTGTTGTTGCAAGTTTTTATGAGCGAGTGCTTCCTTCTTCAGCTAAAATAAACAAAATACGCACAAATTATCTGAAATTACAACAAATAACTTTGGCAATACATATAGCGTAAAACATATGCACTTTGACCTCACAAAACAGTATTATGTTCAGCCTATAAAAATTATTCAGGTATTTAAGCCTACAGCTAATTTGTTGGGTGCATGATGAGGTAAAGTCAGGGGTGTAGTTATGTGGAAACGCGTGGGAACAGCGTTCCCACGTATATTTTTGCTCTGAATTTCTATGTGCAGTTTTATGGCGTGGCATAAATGAATAAATTGCAAGTCATTTCCTGCGTAGCAATCTAACAACAACATCATTGTGTAATTATTGTTGTGACGTCATAATTTAAAATACTGTTGAAAATGGCTTCTTTAGGAGGCTCACACACTGGCTATCATTTAAAAATTGAGCATTTCCGCACTTTTTTTGGTCCCCAAACTCCTGGGCAAAGTGAGAATTAAGTAACTGCAAATTTGATTCTTAAAGCCTTAGTTGCATTAGATATACCTCAGCAATTGTATACCTCAACAATTGTTTGTTTTAAAGCTTTTGCTTTAGGATGAAATGTATTTCTTGTACTGACCTAAACATCACGTTAGCATCTACAAGTGGCGACTGACTAAACTGTGTTAAAGTCTTTAACTAATCAACATCAAACAAAACCTGTAGGCTAAACATTTCGTTACTCCATAATTTGATTATTTCCAGGCTTAAAGATTTACAAATACAATATAAAAAATTGAGAATTTTTTGAATTTTTGTTAAAAAAATACCAGTTTACTACTCCAGCTGCTTGTGTGTCACTTGCTACAAAATGGTAATTATCCCTCAATATTTTCTTTAACGTCAATCACAAAACTTTAAAAAAAATTTTATTCCAATTTAGACATACGTGATGTCTAAATTACACACGTAAGGTGTAACATGGGTACAATTTAATAACTTTTGGTTTGTTGCGGTACATTTTGAGTTGTTGGTAAATTTTCAACAATAGAGGAGAATAGTCAACCCTAATCAGAAGAGCTTAAATCGTAAAAAGTAAGCTATGTTGAACAAAATACAAAAGATTACATTTAGTTAAACCAATATAGACGGGATTTTCCTATGTTATTATCAAAGAACAGAATAACTTAATTTATTTATATAAAATAACTAATAAATTGTAGTCCCAGCTGTTTCATTGATTGATTATTATACGAACTTGGCCTTCATATAGAATGCAAATAGATGTACTCAACCTGTGGCCTTGGCTAATTAGTAGGACGCAGCTCATACATCCAATGGGCGTGTTATTTTAATTATATCTCATAGAAAATAACAACACTAAAATTGGAAGTACGAAAATTCAGCTGGGTTACGGTTCTTTTTTTAGTCAGAAAATGGGTCTAATGCCTAAAAAGACGAAAAACTCTGATTTAGAACACCACTAATTTTTGATTGAATTTTCTCATTTCCACAAAAATATGTTTCTGATTACACGCTCAGAATCCAAGTGCACTTCCAAAAACACGTAAGCAAGCATTATCCACTCAATAAGTTCACGAAAATCAGAGGCAATCCAAGTAGCTTAAAAATCTACTTTGGTAAATGTACTGTTAATTTTTATTCAAAAAAACACTCAAGAAAAAGTAGAATGTTGCCTAATAACACACAAACGTACTTAAGTAAAAGTAAAAAAATCTCTTTTTTTCATTAGAGATGGCATTTTGTTGCAGACGTTTTGTCTCATTTCGGAAACGAATAACTTTTGCTGCAATGTTGAACATGCACTTGAGAATAATTTCTTACTTTGATTGATTCTTATTGTGATTTGATCAGTAAAGATTTTAACATAGCAAAAAAGAAGAAACAAATTTGAGAATCAAAATTCTTTTATAAATATATACTTAACACAGCTCAAGGTAGTTTGCTTTATTATCAATATCAAGTACAAAAATTTACACAAAAATGGGTTTGATCTGTTCGTTTTCGATATCATTTTGCTGTTAAAATTAAACAATGTTTGTAGTGGATTGTTAGCAGAAACTTATCACATCTCCTCAAGATTATAGTAAAAATTATTTTGATTGTGTTTACAAAAGCTTAAAACCACTCACCTTTACGGCACTGAACATCATTGGAATCTTTCCACTGAGCAATTGCAAGACATTTTGTATTGGTTGAAGCAACTTCTGTTTCATTAGAATAAACTAAATATTGATTGTCAGGACATTTAAAGTTTCCCAGTGCGTTGTAATCGGATGATCGAGAAACAACTTTAAGTAATCGACCTGAACCAATACTGCAATCTACAAAAAACTTGATATTAATACAGTATAATATTTTATCTTGGCGCTTGTGCGTTTGGAGAAATTGACAATGGTAAACCCGGCTATAAAAATTCTACAAATTTGTTTGCTTTATGAATCTGCCGGTTTCTCGCTTTAGGCAAATTTCGAAACATTTCAATATTTTTCAACCCGTTACATCATGCTACTACGGCAGAATTATATTGTAAAAACCAAAATTTATTGTTTGTTTTTCGTATTTTTTATGCATATGAAATCCCACCAGCAAAATATAGACCGGTGCGAAAATTGAATAAATGATTTGAAAACTCAACTAAACCAACATTTTGCTCTAATTGCGCTTATTGAGTAGTAAATTTTAATAAGACTTATTGGCCTAACATGGAGTGATATTCACTGCCGCTCTGAAAAGCAAGCTAGTTCGACCACCAACGCCATTTCACTCAAGCGGTCGAGATAAACAGGGCAGCATGCTATTATGGGGCGCTAACTGTCAAGTAAAATTTTGCATAATTTAGGACAAATCATTTCGCAACGTAAACATTTTTCCATTCCCAAGATAAATTATACAACAACGAAAAAGTTTTTGCATTCCCAAAACAAATCATACAACATCGAAAAAGTTTTTTCCTTTTCAAAGACAAAACATACAGCAGTCAAAACACGGTGAAGATATGTCAGCGAAATAGCGCTACTTGTGAAATAGTGCTTCATGCAAAATATGTTCAAAAACGTTTGTGGTAATTTGGAAGCGGTGAGATTCACTTAAGAGCAAAACAAGCTTAGGTCTACTCTCGTATAAGTAACCAGCATCTTTAATTTTAAACTAAATTTCGCCGCTTTCAAATTGCCACAAAGGTTTTCGAACATATTTTGCTAGAGGGTCTATTTTACTAGTAGCGCTATTTTACAGACAGATCTACGCGGTGTTTTCACTGCTTAATGATTTGTTTTGGGAAAGGAAAAATTGTTTCGTTGCTGCATGATTTACCTTTGGAAAGAAAAAACGTTTTTGTTGGTGCATGATTTGCCTTTGGAAAGGAAAAACGTTTTCGTAGCTGCATAATTTGTCTATGGAAAAGAAAAACGTTTACGTTGCTTTATCATTTGTCCTGAAGTCTGAAAGCTTTACTTTACCACGTGTTTGACAATTGACACCCCATATGTTCTCGAAAAAACAACAGATTTTAAACTCATTTTTGCACACTGCGTTAAATTGGTCGTGTGACAAGAATGGTAGCCAATCAAGATTTTATTTCTTTAGTTTTGTCAAAAAGCTTGCTATTCAACACGATTTGAATCTTGTTAAGTTTTAAATAAACGTGCAAGTGACTGTTGGAATTACATTGCATTTTGTTCAAAAAATTATTAACAACTTATCTTGTTTTAAAGGTATAATCGACCACTGGCCAGATAGGTCAGCCTATCTTTAACCGTGATATCAACGGAAGCTAGTTTTTGAATATTTTAATAAGCAGCATTTCGACTATAAAAATAATGTTCAAGCAGTATATTAAGCATTTACACCAAGAATGTTTAACTTCAATATTAATTAGTCTTGTTATTGAGAGAACTAAATTATGAAAGCAGCAAGCGATGCTTTTGCCCGTAATAAAAGTATAGACATTTTTTTTAAATAAACGATTAAAAAAAGTGACGATGTAAGCCCGTTATTAATAAGATTTGTTTAACAATGACTTTCAACATTTAACAGCTGTTGAAAAATGGCTGGTTTTATGCAAATCAAAGTTGACATTAAATAACATAAAGTTATGGTTTGTACTCATATTTATTTGAGCTACTGGATTCATGCAAATCTTGCTTAATAACACCAAAATTATAATTAGGAACAAGTATCAGCCATTAAAATTTTGCTTGAAAAGTTGTAAATGTGGGATGGAACACAATGGATCTCTATAGGTTGACCACCACATTCCTGCAGTCAGGTGATTGTGCCTTTGGATGAAAAACAATGCATATCAATCAACCACTTTGTGAGAATGCGGTAAAGTGGTTGCGCTGCACTGGTCTTTGCCAATTCTTATACTAATGTAACCATTTTGTATTTTAATAAAAAAGACGTTTGTAATTAAACCAATACTACATCTTTTTTTAAATAAAAGTGTAAATCACATTTAGTTGTAAACTTTCATCTGCCTTACATGTTTTTTTTATAAATATAAAATGTTTGTCTTTTTGAATATTGGTGATGTAATTTGTTGTCCATGTCTTGTATGTGTGTGCCCTTAAATGAGACCACCATAATGTAGATATTGCTGTATCATATTGTTTTGGATTGCATCTTTTTTTTTGCACCCAATGGCAAATTTGTTCTAATTTAACATTTTTATTATTGAGTGTTTTTTACACCCACTTGACCAGACCGAATAAGGTCGAAACCGATCACGAGTTATTGACATGATGTAATTGAAATTCTGTATGGTACCGTATAAAGTTGATGATCATTTTTGAGCAAAATTTTTTATTTCACCTTAGTGTAATGCTGGAGGCAGATCCCTCTTTAATAGGAGATCGCTTGAAAATCGCTACCTAGCAACTACCAATCTCAGTATTTCGTTTTAAAATGTAACAAATGACTAATTTGATTTACTCACCCTTCACTTTGATATCAATTGTAGATAAAACTTGAGACGTAGTTCCGTGATAAACTGAAAATGTGACGTCTCTATCAAGAGGAAACATCAAAGTCAAAGAACTTTTGATAAACGTTGAGCCTTTATTAGAATTTATTTGACATGTCACTTCGTAAGCATTTTCGGTCCGATTTACACATAATGTAAATGGAGAGTAAAGAGTAGTCTCTGTTCGAGTGAGTCCAGGATGCGTCCAGAAATAATTATCATTACCAACCAACAAAAATTCAACTGACAAATTCAATCCAATGAAATTTTTCGCCAAAGTATTTTGGGTCAAAACTGGTTTAGTTTGAATTGTGGTCGCAAGATCTGAAGAACCAGCTGCCAAAACAACTAGAAACTTTATAAACAGACTACAATAATGCATTGTTCAAATTTGATTACAAAAGGCTGCTTTAATTACATGTAGTTTACGAATTTTAACAGAAAATGCTGAAAAAATAAGGATTAATAAGCGCAGGTAATAAAAGAGCAGTGATACCAAAATAAAAATGATAGGAGGAGAGCAAAGTTACGTTATTTCACGTAAAGTATACATTAGTAGTGCAAGCCTTCAGGCAAAATGAAATGCGATTGGCAAATAATAAACGCCAAGTTTCTCGTCGCTTTTGTCTTTTATACAGCCACACTTAAAAGTAAGAAAGGTCTGACTTGCTGACTTGACATCCGCTACTTTTTTGATTGTAAAAGCGTTAAGCACGTAAGGCGTTTTTTAAAGATATCAATTTGGTCAGAAAACGAGTGGCATAGGGAATAGTTGTTCAGATATTTTTTCAGTAAAGAGAAAGTTTGAACAAAATAATTGTTTAGATTTTTAAATAATATATTTGTATTCTAACAAGCATAAAAAATTTGATCCCACTTTATATTATAAATAAAATGAGTACATTTAAACAAATCAAAAACTGAAGGAAATTCAAACAAAATGTTAAAAAGTTTTATTCAATCAAAAGTTTCATACACTGGTACTGATCAAACGGAAAATAAGTTATCGCTGTTACAGTTAAAACACTTAGTTTGAAGCTTGGGTTCAAAAAGTTTTGTGGAAAGGAAGAGTGGCATGGCATTTTCAAATTTCCATTGCCAACGTTTATGTGTTTTCCTCCTTTTGGAGCACATGGTGATAACTCTCTCTTGCAATACTTGATGACGGCTGCTACTTTGAATGCGACGTTTCTGAGGTAAGAATTTTGCGGTTTTCACTTGCTCGTAAAAGGCACTAGAAGGGCCATTTACTAGAATTTACCAGTGAGTCAATGCACGCCTGGCGTTCTCACGCTCACTTCCCAGGCAATCAAACACCAAATTCCTTTTAATTAAATTAATTGATTTCGCACGAGAACAATAATTTTATCATCAAAGTTTATAATGCAATAAATTTGCTAGTAAAACTTAGAAATAAAAATTACAAGAAAACGCCAGTAG
Organism: Trididemnum clinides; assembly: GCA_963675345.1. NCBI lineage: Eukaryota > Metazoa > Chordata > Ascidiacea > Aplousobranchia > Didemnidae > Trididemnum > Trididemnum clinides. Next base: position 27,629,131 of record OY776294.1, read on the forward strand.
CTTTCAAGATAATTTTAGACCGGTAATTTTACTTTACAGCAAAAAAATTTATTAGCTGTTGCACTAAGCCGCAGAATGTTTTCTGCAGTATCGAACTTGCTATCACGAGCTTCAAAAACTCACAACAAAGCAAGTGATATAGCGTGGGTTTTTCGAAGCAAAAAATTTTGCGCGATTTCCAATGAAGTAAATGGTAAATCGTGGAGTTAGATTCTTGTTTTTAAAGAAAGCGGAAAAATTGCCTCTCATATAAAAACGGCCGCTCTTTTTAATTCGCCATTCTGTGAGGACAGCTTTCCCTTTGCCATGCCTATGAGTAGAATTTACATATCTATGTTGATTTTACAAACTATAGCTCTCGTTAACAAAAACTCAAATGGATCTACTCAAGTCATTACAAAAAATTTAAAGTGTGTGCCTGTGGAAACGGTCAGTTGCTGAGCCTGTTCCTACCATGGAACCTGGAATTCAGCAAAAAACTAAACTTGGTTGCAGGTTTTGTTTCGGACAGTATTTTATTTCACCTCCCAAAAACATTAGAGCACAATATTTGGCCAATATTTAAGAAACACATTTGCTTGGTTTGCTTTCTTCCAGTGGTCATTGAGACAAAAATCTATGCAAAATATCATAAAAAATCATGAGTTTCTCAACATGCTTTTGTCGTAAACAAGCAAACAAAACCTAGTAAGTCACAGTAATCTGCTAACTAAAGTATTACGAAATAATAACACGACAATTTTAAACATATTTATGAAGTTTCAAGCAATAGCAGAAAAGTCATTATCTAATTTACTTACTGGTTACGTTGTAGCGTTTATGGTCTTTGTTATAAAAGCTCTTTTTACAGATGATGGTATTTCTAATGCTCATCTTAAGCCTTGACTAGCTTGCAAACGATTAAAAACTTGTATTTTTTAAATTGCTTGATCTGCAGTTCTTTTCAAAAGTTTTTAAATTAACTCTTTGTTTCCCTCAGCTGGTAAATAAATTTTGAAAGTTTCAATCGAGATTGGTACAAAAGAGTCACCTTATGTCTATTGATTGATCGGTATCCTTTATTTAATGCCGCGAATGTCTATCTCAAAATGGCTCCTTATTGAGTCAGACTATAACTAAGAAGCAAGCTTTACTATTTAATGACGTTGAAGAAAGTTTCACATTCCAATGTGTATTAGATTCTACAACATTTTCTCGGTGATATAGCAATAACCTAAAAATGCAATTAAAAGTGTCTAAAATGGGTTTTAGGAAAAAGAGCCTGCATTGAAAATCATTCGATCAATAAATTTGTTAAGACTCTTTTGCAATCAAGAAGTTGAGAGTTTAATTCCAGCCTCGGCTTTACCACTGCATTGTATTATTTAAAAAACACAATAAAGTATTCTCTAAAAAATCACAAATCTTTAAAAAATCATGATCACAAGGCACAGTGTTTGTAATAAAAGTGTATGCTATTTTGCCGGCAAGTTCTGACAACAGCGAAATAGGTCTAAACATGGGCTGCTGTACACAAACCACAAAAGATGTTTTTGATTGGTGACTAAACATAAATTAACTAATTGCACAGATATAGCAAACAAGAAAATGCAAACAGTAATTAACCATCATCTTTTAAACAGTTCAAATAAAGAGTGGCAAATTAATGGCGTACGACTTAACAATCTCGGGCACGCCAATGATACAATTTCTTAAAGATCAAAAAAACAAGGACAGTAAAGCCTGTTCAGTCCTTTTAACAAGAAGATACAACTCAAGTAGTATAAGCTAAAAAGTCAAACAAGATCAAAATGTAATTGAGCAACTGCCTTGAATCCCATGTCATTACAGATAGTATATGCAAGCCGTAGAATCGGCGCAGAATTATGCTTGCTAGATTGTTTTTTTACCAAATCAAAACCAGTTCTTTAAAACTAAAAATCTGCCTAAAACGCCAATAATACGACTTCTCAAGACATACCTGTGGCTAAAGTTGTTTTTGTGGACAAATCTTGAGATTTAAGAATTAAACATTGGCGCATTCTAGAAAAAAATGAGCTCTGGTTTCTCCAAAGAATGCTTAAGATTACCCAATAAAGTATGTTATTCTCAATGGGTACACAATGAGGAGCTTTGAGTTAATTGGTACCTCAAAAAATCTCAAAAAATCAATTCTCTTCGACGTTTGTTTACGGGCCATGTTACAAAAAAAACGTGATTGATGGCTTTTGCCCAAGCGGAAGGGCTCCCACAAAAAAGAAAACCTGAATTCAAATAAATGTTCTCCAAAACTGTAATCTTCACCATAAGCAATACGAAGAAAAGCAAAACACGATAATTCTATTTCATTTAGAGTTCGTCAAAGCCCGGATCAAACACAGCTTTAATAAGAAAAAATACAGTTGCAAGTTCAAACAAGTAAAACATAGAAGTAATGCAAAAATCTGCAAAAAAACAGGTTGTTAGATACATTGAAAAATTATAGAAATCCAGTGATCAATTCTCAAGAAATGATCTATTCTTTCTTCCCCGGGAAAAGGAAAAGGTGGAAACTCCTAAGAAATGAAAAAAGCATTTTTACGCACACCTTTTTTTCATAAACTAGAGTGTCAACAACCAAAATATTTATTAAACAATACAGAGAAAAATATTACGCCCACCATATTTATTTTTCATTACAAAAAATAATATTTTCATTACGAGAAATATAATATACTTCGTTTGCGTCTTCAATGCAAATCAGCAACAGAAATACCTGTTGATCTACAAGTTTTATCTTACGATCAGTCGTAAGTTGTGTCAAATCATGATTGTGGTCGGACATATTTCGTAATTACCAATACGGTTGGCACAAGACAATTCAACTTCAAAAAGTGCAATTAAGTAGAAAAAGGTCGTTAAAGTGCCTTTGTCCAAAAAAAGAACAATTCAACCATCGCTGGATGTAAACTCGCAACCATTACTTCCTATGCCACGTTACTGAATAGAACAACCAAACGCTGCTCGAACTGTGAAGAAGATGCCAGGAAAGTTTGAAAGTAGAATAGTACTTCAATCTAACAAACAAATGCTATAAACAAACTAATACTGCTACCAACTAAAGCACTTTTCTACTCTTGGTACATAAGATTTTGTGTTATTCAATAAGAACAACGAACCATTTGAAGCAGAAAAACTGATAGATGATTACATTTTACAGTGATATTATCACCTTCAGTGAGGTTTGAATTTCCAGTAACATACTACACTTGAAGAAGCTGAAAAGTAGCATGAACAAAAACAATGCTTAAATGGCGAAAAAACGCACAATCATTTTAAATGACAAATGAAAGAAACAACGACTTGCATAGCGTTTGTGCATTCAGTAAAAACTGTCTATTTCACGGAATATCATTTCCAAAGTTATATATTGGGGGTCTTTCCGGGAGGGGGCTAAGCAAGAATTTATTGGGGGCCAAAACTTCTGAGCTTCACCAAAAACCTTATAACGTTTTAATAAATTAATCAAGTACATTTCAGTTTTCAGTGATTTGGAATAGTAAATTTTTAAAAGTTCAAAGGGACAAAAAATTGATTAACATAATTAAACCTAAATTTGATATTACAGTCGCATCTACGACCGAAATCAAAAACATAAATCGCAACTATAATCGATGTTTCTAGCCTATCAGTTATCTCAAAAACTGCAAGTCTAAGCCAAGCAGCACAAAATAAACAAAAACTACAAACCCATTACTGAAAAACTTAGTTTTTTGTCATATAGCCTTACGTTGTAAATTCTATAATGAAATTAGAGTACAGAAACAGCAAATTATTAAATTTGGTGCAAAATTTCACATGATCAATGGCTATTGTATTGTTCCAAAGAAAACAAGTTAATAAAAGAAGCTAGTCTGTAGCTATGCTGGTGCAAGGTACAACTGTAAGACTACACAGCCACAATACTTTTTCTAAAACTAAGTAAAGCACCTATCCATGAATTGAGACAAGGAATTATGTAGCTGCCACAAGAAATATTGTGAAGAAGCTTTTCGTCACAAATCTGATTTTGTTGATATTAAAATGATGGCGTTGTCAAAATTAGTTGTTTCTACAATAACAAAAATAAACTATTAGGTGGTAAGAGTCTTTACCAAAACAGTAGCCCTTAATCTGGACTTCCCTACTTTTAAATCGAGATTAGTCTCACTTCCAAAAATCTGTCAATCAGAAACATTCATCTATTCCTATCCCAAAGCTTTTGAAAGGAAAATTATTTAAAATTTTGTATGTGCGACAAATTTCTTCATCCATCACTTTACTCATAAACTTAAATCTTTTTCACTAAAAGCGTATCGTTTAATTTATAAGCAGCTTATTCAAAACATGGACTTTTATGGTGAGACAACTTTGATATACCATTCTACTCTAACAGACAACAGCTCAATAATTTACGTTAGTTTTGCAATAGATAACAAGCACACCGCTGTCTGCTGCTGTTTTCTCTTTAATTGTCGCAGACATTAAGACGTCACTGTTTCTTAAAGCTTTCAAAAAAATGGAAAGAAAATGATGACAAAATTAGGAAAACCTTAATTTAGAAAAAATGCCGTCTCTTGCAGGCTGCCTTTTGGAATAATGATATCGGTACAGTGCTGGTCAACTATAGGCGAAATCCGCAAGCACAATCCAAATATTTATTCTTGTAAAATGACTTTTGATCATTGCAAGAAAAAATTAATCCCAAGACTGTTCGCTTATGATCACCACTAAAATACTCATTTTATTTGCAGACGGTGGCAAAGGATTTTGACTTGTAAAGGTTTGACAATTTTGGTATTATATCTGTATTTGCTCAATACCAAGCGCAATAAATAGCTGCTAAAACCGCATCACCTCTCCAGCAGTGAACACCATCGGAGTCTTCCCACTGAACTGTAGCAAGACATTTAGTTTTGTTTGAAATAACTCTTGTTTCAATGGAATAAAATAAAACTCCATTTCTTCAACACCTAAACTCTCCCATTCAATTGATGTTGACTGAGTTAGAAACAACTTCAAGTGATCTATCTGAAGCAATGCTGCAACTCATCAATAGTGAAGAGTTGATTAGTGGTAGAGAATTTGCAGATTGCAAAGAGTAAAGTATTCATATTCTCGATGATTTACGTCAGAAATAGAGTGAAAAAGATGAAAAGTGTCAAACTAAAAGCTTCGAGAATATAAATACTTTACTTTCTGCAACACATGAAGAAACAAAACTCAAAGAAATAATTTACATCTTTATTACACATTTATTTATTTTGTTATTGTAAAATGCAATCAAAAACAAAGCAAAATGAAAGCAATTATAGACAAACTTTCTTGACAAGTTTTTAGCATACATAAATAACCAACTCATTTGACCTCACCAGCAGAAATTCCGCTAACAACATAAACGTCTAGTATACTAATTTAATCCGTTACGTTGGCCTAAATTAAGCAGCAGTTGCTAGAACAGTAACAAAAAGTAAATGGTTTTCTTCACAGTCGATTTTCGTTATGAATCGTATTGTACTTCAAAAAAGAGCCAGTTTTAAAACACAATGAAAAAAATATTCGTATTTTCTATTCCAATTATGCCGATTTTTCCATTTGTTTAAATGAGTAACTTAACGGAGCGCAAAAAACTACAGTAAGGAGGAGCCAAAATTGTGACCATTTTCAAAGATACCGAAATAGGGTATTAAGTAGCAGACATGTTTCACGATTACTTGCACTTTCTCTTGTTATTATATTGTCACTTCATGTTTCTGGCTACGCGTGATTGGAGCTGACTTAATGGAAAGCTGAAACCACCGTCAACTGATCAGAAAAAAGTGGTAAAATTATTGAAACGTTTACCCATCAACTTAGTCTTGAAATTAGCTGCGACGCGTAGGGCTGCACTAATAACTTGTCTAAGGAACATCAAATAGGTATCTTTTAGCAGTTTTTATTGCAGAAAATACACCGTAAAACGCTTATTCCGAATAGCTAAGCCAATAACAGTCTGTGGCCAACCTAGGCTAACCACACTACTAACAGCACTAAATTACAAGTCAGAGTTGCCACTTAAAATATCCAAAATTCCGGGCGATAGCAAATAATCCTAAAAAAGGCAATTTGGCAACTATGAGACCAATTAAGTCAAATTGTTTTATTTCAAGACTAGATTCAAGCACCTTATTTCGTAACAAGCATGTAGCCCAATGTAATAAGAAATAGGGATCAAAACAAATGTACAACAGCAGCGAATAATAAAGCATGATCGGATAGGATAGGAGTTCGGACCAGTGATGTCCCCTGTTTTCGTCATAGAGTTAATCAGAGGGTTAACCCTTTCCGGTCCTATGTCGCCTCTGATGCGACATTGGTTTTTTCCCCTATAGGTCCTATGTCGCCTCTCAGGCGACAAGGTTTATTTTAAAAGTCTCTGAACTTCTTAGCTACTCCTGACATCTGTTTGCTTTTCAAGCGTTATGAGCTTTACTAATCCACACCCAAAAGGATTACCAGATGTAAATCAAGTAAATAAAACCTTTTTTTTCAAGCATCGATTTTTTATGCATGCCAAAACGCTTTTTAAAATTAAATTATTAAAAAAAAAGTTGGACCTGGCTAAAACCTAAGGCTCCCAAAAATAGGACCGGAAAGGGTTAAAACGGCCCTCTTTTTACATTGTCAGGCCTAACTCCAATAAATTTATGAAGCTATTTTCAAGCAGAGCAGCAAAAATATTTACAGTGACTACGAAGCGATTTTACGCAAAGGTGTTGTTTTCTTTCAATTTTTTCACAAAACTTCAAGTCCCTGGCTAGGCCTATGTGCTCTGTTTCCTGCACAGGTTTACAAAGAAGGGTGCAAAAAAAGCGATGTTTTGCCCAAATTTTTAGTTCATAACCTGATAAGACTATTAAGTTATTTTCCAGAATATGGCAAAATTGTTCAGTTCTCATTATCATTTACAATGGGGTGTGTTCTCTTTGATTTTCCACCCAAACTTTGAAATTTATTAAGCTTTCTTAACATAATATTATGGAAAACCAGCGTAAGTTAATTCATTCGCTAAAAATACCGGTGTCCGTAAAGTTACTATACAGTCTTACAAGTTACTATACAGTTTCATTGTATTATATATAATAGTTTTTGTTACTGTATAGTTTTATTGTATTATACTGTATTTAATATTTATTTTTTTACAGGCCTATTTAATTAAGCATTATTTATTGTATTATAGTTGTAGTTTTATAGCATTATTTAATTAAGCATGCCACGCAAGCTAACTTTGGAAGAGCGCAAATTTATTTTGAAGAGATATTGGAAAACAGAAAACGCACAGTATGTAATTCGTGATTGGAATCATTATTTTAATACAGTTTGGCTATTTATAAACTTCGAGACAAATTTGATGATACTGGCTCAGTTGCCGATGCTCCGCGTTCTGGTCGGCCAAGTGTGTGTTTGTCATAGTGTGGTGTCACGTTGTCGAGAATGTATTGAAGCTGAAGGCCTCCAATTTGAATATTTGTCATAGAAATTGTTTGCCTTGATTATTACAGTCTTTTCGGATGTAACACATGTATTTTTTGAGATTTTTATAAACATAAAGATGTTATTTCTTTTGTTACAAATAAATATTGTAATACAATATCTTACTGTACTGTTAATATATTACAGGGTGTCTGTATAGTAACTTGTAAGACTGTATAGTAACTTTACGGACACCCTGTATATCACAAAGAACAGCAACAGCCGTTTCCGGGATTGTTTAGTATGCAAATTTGGCCTTTATTTTGAACAGTCATACTCAACAAGTGGCCGTGGCCATGGCTACTAAGTGAACCGAAGACCTCGGCTTATTATTTTAATTTTAACTCATAGGGAGAACGTCACTGTTATTGAAACAAATGAAATGCAGATAGGCAACAGACTCCTGTTTTGTTCGTAAATGGGCTAAATGCTTACTAAGGTTGAGAAACACTGATTTAGAACGTCACAAATTTCTGATCAAATTTTCTCTTTCTCTCAAAAATGAGTTTCCTAATACAAAGTTCAAAGACTACGTTTGTTCAAAATTATTTTCCAGAAGAAATCTTCTTTTGAAAAACTGGTACATTCTTGCACAATTTCCTTACGTTTTCACACCCTTGAAAAATTCTGGTTCGCCGGTGGGTGTACCGTACTCACAGCGAGAAAGCACTGTGATAGAAGCTGCTTAATTAATACTTAAATCCGCACAACAAGCTTGCGTTTATTTAAATTTAATAGAATTATTTGGCTAAATTCTTTGCCTATTTTCAACCTTACACTAACAGCTGCGCTCTTACATTTTGCCGAATCTTGACCAAACACCAAAGATGGTTGGACAGTTTTCGGTTAATTAAAGTTTTTATAATTCGCATTTTAGGTCACCCTAATCCAGTCATTATTTTGTCACTTTCATGATATTTTAATTTGTTTCGCAGTGAATACTGTTTTTCAACATTTAGATTGATTTTAGCTCTTATTTGAATAAGCTGAGATTATTTGATTAATTTGTTTAAATCAACAGTTTAACACAACTTTGCTTTCTTGTATTGTGCCGCATTATCACAAAATTTAAAAAAAGATTCGCCATAAAAGGGAGGATTTTATGGCTAAATTAAACTAATATTTTAAATTAAACTTGAATAGTACTCAGCATAAAACTATGTATCTGAAAGTGATCGCTTACAACTCCAAGGTGGTTTTGCTTACAACTCCAAGTGTTCTCAGGTTTCACAATGATGCCAACCCCATTTATTATTGATTTTAAAGGTACTTTTTTAGCAAAAGAGTGCTAATTTCAAAAGTACTGGTCGCAAAAATAAGGAACTTGAAACGATGAATGACTGCCTTCAGGTGGGTGTGATAAAGAGTCTAAGACGTCATGAAAACGTAAGCAGCACAAACGATTATGTAAATTTGTTATTGCTGTTTAGTAAAAATGTGTAAACTTCAAAGCTACTGGACGCAAAAACACAAAACTTAAAACGATTGGCCACCGCCCAAAAGTCGGTGAGATAAGGGATCTTCTAAATGAAGTTAGCAGCATATATCATTGCGCAAAGTAGTAAAAATGTGGTGACTGCAAGACTGCTAGTTGTAAAAATATGAAACTTGAAAAGATTAATCATCGTTTCAAAGTAAGTGTCAAAACTTCGCTGTGGGGTCAGCACCACATACCATTTCAAAAATAGCAGTTACAAAAGCAATAAGATTGGAGCAACCTGGATGTGAGTGTCACAAGGGGAAAATGATGTCATGATAATGCTAGCACAACTTACAAATATAATACTTTAGACGAAAAGTTGTTTTAACTTTATAACTGCCTGTTGCAGAAGCATGAAGCTGAAAGCAATCAATCACTGCCATCAAGCGGGTGTCATAAGGGGAAAATAACGTCACACTGACGTAGTTACAGCTCGGGTTGTGTTGAGCAAAACAACTTTGCTCCTCATAAATTTTTGACTGCCCCACTGATAATGCGTGGGTTTTTTGCTGCAGTGAGCTACTTTTTACAGTCAAAAATTATCTTTTATCACGTGGTATTAGCGCTATCACGTTGAAGCCGAAGCGGAATTGATTTAGAATTGGGGATGCTTCAACAAAAGTGGAGTAATTGAGATAAAAATAGTCGAGTTTCAGGCACTGCGAGACTAATTTTTTGTAAGGAGGGTTGAATAACTTAAAACAGAATATGCTTTTCAAAAATGTAAATCTTTATGTATTTTCTACTGGTGCAAGACTGTAGATTTGCTAAAGAAACGCCAACAAGGCTTTGTAATGCTGCAAGCTCTTTCAACTTTTTTTTTATTCTTATCATTAACTTTTAAAAAAACTCATGATAATTTCAACAGGTTTTTCGTAATTTGTGAGTTGCTCTTTACCAGACTGATTTTAGTGGTCAACATCCAACCCTTGCTCGATTACAGTGCATTCCATAAAGCTACTAAGTAGTAACTGAAACTACAGTATGTAAGTGAACACGTCTCTACGCAACAAATAAAAAACAGTGAGCTTGAGCGTCTTACTAGAGGGTATGAGGGAGATGGTCTCCATCGCGTTGAAAGTTTGGACATTGTCTTTCGGAACTTTTATCACAAGGGACCGGAAAAACTCTTTTAGACTGGGTTTAGAGCGGCTTTTTATTTTGGAGTATATTTTGCCTTCTCCCCTTCCCGTTGTTATATATAGGTTCAGCATCTGACTGTGACTAATGCTAATGAGCATTCTTAGCATTTGAAATTCGGAAGCGTGTTTGCTTTCAGAAATGATCTCTAGGAATAATGAATCTAGTAGTTAAAACATGACAAACAGCATTAATTTAGAATAACATAAACTTAAAAAAATTTAAAGGCTCATAAATTAAAGGTTTATCAGTTTATGTTATTTTTGGTTGACTAATGGATCTAGTTGTTTTGCCTGCTCATTGATCTCTCAATTACAACTAAGAGAGCTTTATACATTTTTAAATTACGAACGCGTTGCTTGATAAATATATAAACAGTTTTACAGCACATAAGCACATGGTCTCTGTTAAGATCAACAAAAATATTTTTTATCAGTTTTCAGTTTTCACTTTTGAAGATTAGTCTGCTAATAATTTTGTCCCACTTAAAGCCGTTACCTGCAGGCTACACTTAGTAGCCTATCGGTCCATGAGAAGGAGAATTAGGTACCGACGCTGCAGAGATAAACTTATTGGGGTAGCTCACAAAAAGAATGACTATCGGCTTGCGCTGCGCCGGCATGCTTGTCTAAACCCAGTTCGATTTAAACTAGAAAAATCAAACAAAGAAGAAAGATGCAGGTAGAGTGTCATTGCATAAACTCGATTCATAAATATACGCTCGGCTTCACGCTTTACGCAATATAAAGATATGATTATTGTCTCAATATTTAAATTAATACTCAAAAGACTCAGCAGTACTCCAGCTGAAGAACTGTAAAATAGCAAATTTGAGTTGAATTTTTGACTTGTAGTTAAAAATTTCAGTTCAATTTGGTTGACGAAACAGGCCCTGGTGAAGAATGCAAAAGGACAAAACACGTCAAGGGATGGTCTTGTCAAATATATGGGTTTTGGGATTGTTTTTGCAACTTTGCGATCGTCTTGTAAAGTTTTATGATAGATAAAGGTGTAAACTTTTCATTACATTTATTTCTCACATAACAAACCGTTGTAAATTTTATTAATTATATTTGCATGTACAGACGCTGCGTTTCAATGGAGGTTTGTGATGTTTTGAATGGTTGTGTTGAGATTTTTGAATCGAAAAATCACTGCAATTATTTACAAATGATACTTAGACTATTCTAATGTTTTGGGGGGAGCTGTGTCCTTCAAATCCATGCCTGCCCTGTTGGACAATTTAATTTTGCGCTTCTACAAATGTAGAGATGTCATCGACCACAATGATACAAAATGATGAGTGCTGACTCTAAAATCAAGGGCTCTTTTTTGGTCTTCCAAAAACTAGAGTATTTAGGGGGCATTTTGTCATAGCCCCAACAACAACAACAGAGCTCTTTTTTGGTCTTCCAAAATTTAGAGCATTTAGGGGGCATTTTCCATAGCCCCATTTATCTTTGATAGCAGAAAAAAAATCTACTCAATTTGCTTTTATGTTCCCCTACCGTTTTCCAAAGTCTTCGGTAGGCTGTTGCTACCAAAGTTTTCGTTCGAAACGTGTTTAATTAATGATTTGAAGTAACATTTTAACATTTAATTAAAATTCAAATTTTACCCCGTTTCTTGCTTTGGAATGTCGGATTGCCAAATTTTTTAATTCGATACAAATATTCTTGTCTTCATAATTCTACTATAATTTTTGCATTTTTATACCGGTAGCCTATTGGTTTTCCACTCTGCCTGTAATTTATTTTTACAGAAAAACTTTATTAAGTTAATGATTCAACAACAATAAACTCAGTACCGGGCAACCCAAGGTGAGCCCCCAAAACTTCAGACAGAGCCTCTTCCAAAATCGAGCCTAAAACCTTTTTGAGAATTAACTTTCTAAAGTTCAATTTTTTAAATACAAATTATTGAGTCGAGTTTCTCAGGCCTTACCAGGGTTTCTTTAGCTGGGGGTACGAGGAGGTTCTTAAGGCACATAATAAACCTAATGCTGTATCTTCTGGTTTCCATCAGCTTAATTAAATCAGATAAGCCTACAGCAACTGACTAAACAAATTTACATAGACTAACTCTAGCTAAAAGGCCAAACATTTTTCATAACCACATTCTTTATATCCAAAATAGAAGAGAAGCATTGCCTAAGCACACTAAGGGAAAAGATCTATAAAATTGGTTGAAAATGCATCATACACAATGTTTGAATTTGATAAGAGTTTCTTTTCAAATTTTCGAAATTTTTCAAATGCACATATTGATAAGAAATAGATTCATCCGTGTTGATGTAGTTTCAAAAATACAGTATGATTGCTGAAAATGATACAAAATTTTTTGTATTTGTATTGTCTATATTTATCCTTCATTCCTGAGAAAGCGAATTAAATCGCTATATTTTGGACGAGACGTCCGCACTCACACCCGCACTCATACCATTTCTGAGGTGTCTTTGCCACCTGTCTTCCACGTAAAGGTGAGGGCGTCCCGTTGAGTGTCTTGTCCAAGGACACAACAAGCGAACTTGCCGGCTTGTTCTCCACAACCTCCCCTAAATGCTGAGACCCAAGCAGAGAAACTGTGGATGCTATTTTTTAAAGCCTCTTGGTATGACTCGACAAGGGAAATGAATCCCAGATTTACCAACTGGGATGCTGACGCTCAAACCACTACACCATCGCGTCAAGAATAATATGGCAAGAATAAATATATGGACTTTCGCAAACCTTTCTAGCAGTTGACACTGATTACTTTTTTCCTGGCAAAATTGATAACAATGTTTGAGGTTTATTTAAATCTTGCAGTTAAAGTGATAAATCGGCCTATAGATATTTGCTTACAATTGTGCGCATATCTCTGGTTCTTTTTGCATTGCGTTTCTCAAAATCTTTTTACTGTTGTGTCACTGCGGGTCCAACGGTCTGCATTCTATTTATGAGCTGATGGATTTTCTAAATCTACTACCGATCGTGGCTGATTTATCAGCTTCCCTGCTTGGCGCTCAGCATAAAAAATGGATAGTGTGGAGAACAAGCTGGCAAGCTTGCTTGTTGCGTCTTTATGCAAGGCACTAAAAGGGACGCCTCCACCTTTATGTGGCAGACAGGTGGCCCACCCGTACTTCACCGGGTTACAATTGTGAAGTTGCTAACCCAGCATGTTGTAAAAGACGACTCTTGGGTACCCACCAGTGGCAGTCCGCCTTGTTGGCGGTGGGGATACCAATCACTTATGACTGGTTCGAAATGGGCTGCCATCTTTCCTCTTGCCTAATTTCAATTAGGTTGACGGTATAAACCTGAAATGCCGTTCGTGCCGTACCTCCATCGCGAGGAAGAAGAGAAGTAACCACAAACAACAAACAAACATCGGGGCTGATCCTCCTTGACTTTTGGTGTATTCATGAAATGTTTTGTCTGTGTATGGCCATTGACTTCGGTCGAATGGTAAGATGCTTTAACATAAAAGTACCATTGTGTACCAATGGGATCTTTTGGTCACCAACAACTTTATAGCTGCTTTTGGTTCGAGCGTGATTTGCAGCAGAGTATCTTGAGTTGATTGCTTCATAACTGTCACATCACATCTTGCATGCTTCATTTCTTTTTTGACGTCGCATAGGAGGCAACTAGTCAACCTTTACAGTGAGCAACCTGTTATTGCAGCTGACCAGTTGTTTTCTTTGTCATCATCCAGTTTTTGAGTAATAAGAGAAAGGCATGGCCACTGTTAGCCTGTGCGTATGTGAATTTGTTATTCCAAAATAGCTAAGCTGCGCTAGATCACAATGCTAGGCACTAAAGATAGGCCACTTAGTACCTAATCAACTATCAGTGCACTCCAGACATTATCTTCGTGAAAGAACCCTTTGCTTTCACACTTGGTTGATGCATTCTATTGACATTTGAAATTGGCAATAACATTTCCTTTGAACGTCCAAAGAATACAACAGGCCCTGACTTCAATAATTGTTGAGGGTTTGATTCTTGCTGAATTTGTATAGTGCAAACTGTCAATCAAATTTACATTGGTAGTGATAATCATTTATTTAGTCAAGTAATCAACTTTGTTTTTGCGGTCGTATGTAGATCAGAGTGAAATTGGTAATAAATGACAAAGAAATTATTGTCTGGTAAACAGATCGTTCAGCAACTAAAAGAATGCACCGACAGTGACTTGAGCAACTACATGACATCCGATGACGATGGAGAAAAAAATGACGTTAGAGAAGCATCTGCATCTAATTCAGAGTGATCTGACGACAATGTTGGTGTGGGCGTGGCGCCATCAATATCAACCCTGAGCAACTTGGTTTTAAAAAATAACATAGAAAATTAGAATCTCAATTCTCTGAAAACCTCAACAAGAAAACTTCATTGACCACTTAGTTACAGAGAGACTAGGACCAACTCGATATACTAGATTTCGTTGATCTTTAGTTGTGGCTTCATTTTTGTTATATATGAGGCAAAATCTGTTGGATAGGATTCGTATGTAAACAATCAAAGCAGGACAACTAATGCATCAACACAGGAGGAATGATATACAAGATGCTGAGTATAAAACATTTTTTGGGATAATAATTCTCGTCGGCCTTTACAAGACAAAAAACGAGAGCATTCTTCAATTGTGAAATAGAGGGCATGGAAGACTTTTTTATATCTAGCTCATAAGCCAATATCAGTATATAAAATTACTTTTGAGTTTTGCGTTTTGATCATGCGCAGTCGCGTAGAGTACACAGGTCTACTGAAAATCTCCAGTCGATAAGCAAAGTTTTCAAATCATGGGTGTCATACTTGCCAGATTGTTATGCCCCTGCATGACTGTGAATGAGCAACTGGTGTTTTTAAAGGACGTTGTTCTTTGAGACAGTACATTCCATCTAAACCGGGAAAGTATGGCATAAGGATATGGACTAATTTTGACGCTGATTCATAATACACCTAAATAAAGCAAATCTACATTGTACATGGGAAAGGACAAAAACATAAGGCAAGAAGTCAGCTAGGGACGTAGAGCTATCCTGGACATGGTCAAAGAAATTGAGAAAACTGGTCAAAATAACATCTGTGACAACTTCTTTAGAATTTTTTTTATTTGCAAGACAGCTTCTGAACAAAAACTTAACAATTGTTTGCACTATGAGAAAAACAAGCCAGAACTGTTACTGGAATTTGCAAAATCTAGAAGAAGGAAAGTAGCAAGCACTTTGTTTTGTTTTCAAAAAGAAGCAATGATTACTTTGCACGTTCCAAAGAAAAATGCTGTAGTAAACATGCTTTCTACACTGCATTCTCAACCATACGTTGCTGCTAAATCGGTACGAAAGAAGCCCGAGATTACCTTGTTCGAGAGCAGCGGTTCTCAAAGTGGGCGATATCGCCCCCTTGGGGGCGAAAAAGATACAATAGGGGGTGATAGCGCATTTTCGAAAAGCTAAAATTATCGAGAAACTTGTTTTATTTGTTTATCTGCTAGTTGTAATCGAGTTGCATAATTACTTGTATAAAAGCTATAAATAACCCTAGTTCAATTGTGATGTATTAAGAACGAATGTTCTCACAACTTGTAGAACTTGCTCAAATCCTCATTATTAGTGGCGCAAATTTTTCTGGCATTGAATCAGACTAGTTAGTAAGTTTAAGTTCAGCTTATTTAGAAGTCAGTTTAGTTCAGCCATAGACACTACATCATAGACTGAAACCTACCGTTACGTAAACTGCAAGCTACTCCTTTATTAATCTAAGAAATTTTTTCGATCAGTATCTCATTTCGATTGGCTTGTGACAGACCAAATCCGACATTTTTACATTGGTTTATTGTCCTCAGACGCTGAATTAATGTAAAAATGTTGGATTTAGAGTGTGTTCTTTCCACAGATAGGGTTATTTGCCTAGAGAGTGTCGTTAGTGCGCAAGGTCATGGAAAAGTCAAGTGGCGCTTCTGCAAATGACGCTATGTTATATCTGTAATGTGTAATCTCAATTTAAATGTACTTTACTAATCTTCATTTAAGTTTTAAAGTTTACAGTTCCTGAAAATATGTCCTCACCAGTAAGAAAGTTGCAAAATATTCAGAAGATCAAGAAAGTAAAAGTGCGTCAATTTAACTGCACTTATTTGAAATTTGGTTTTACAACGGCTCCACATGACGCTATTTGTCCAATGTGCCTTGTGTGTGGTTCTATCTTCTCCAATGAGGCAATGAAACCGAGCCGACTACAACACCACCTCAACAGAATGCATTCAAACAAAATTGGCAGTGACTTCAAGAAGCTTCGATACGAAGAAGCAAAAGAAACTACAAATCAATCTCTTTTTAGACAGACTGACAAGCAACAGGAATATGGCCTAACAGCTTCATACAACATATCTAAGCTAATTGCAAAAACGGTAAAGCCACACACTATTGGTGAAGACCTTGTGTTACCAGCCGTAAAAAAAAAATTGAAACAGTATTGCAACAGAATGCTTTCTCAATTTTGCGTGCTGTGCCTCTAAGCAATGATACAGTTTAGCGACGCATTGATGAAATGAGCTCTGATGTATTAAAACAACTTGTTGAAATCCTGTCCATATCCAAACATTTACTGCAAATAGACAAATCCACCTTAAGTGATAACGAATTACTACTGTTGAGATATGTGCAATTTATACATAATATGCAGGGTTAAGAAGAAATGATTTTTGCGATCAGTCTTCCTGCTGATATTCGGGCAACAACTGTTTTCGCAATGGAGAAATTTTTGGAGGAAAAGAACATACCAATGCAGAATATATTGCAATGTGCAACAAACGGTGCTGCGGCAATAGTTGGGAAGTATCGAGGATTCATCGCATTAATGAAAAAGAAAATATGTGGGCTCATTGCAACTCACTGCGTTATCAACCGGCAGCATTTGTCGCCCGTAATCTCAGTGCTGAACTGCATAACTCATTGCATATTGTGATAAAATGCATCAATACGATAAAAGTTCATTCTCTCAATGATAGACTTTTTCGAGCACTTTGTCACGACAACGAAAAAGATTTTATTACATACAGCAGTACGAGGGCTTTCAAAAGTGCTTGTATGCCTCGCTTTTACTCTTTTCACGATTTAGTGATCGAATTCCTCTACGGCATCGATTGTCAATTGGCCGAAGCAGTGAAATCATTAAAAAATAATATCGCTTATTTGGCAGACGTTTTCACTTTTATGAATAAAGTGAACAAAAAACTTCAGGGTAAAATGATCACGCTTATCAGGTGTAAAAGTGTGATAACGTCATAAACGTCGAAGCTTTTCTTGTACAAAGAAAATATGGGACAAAACATTCTGTCTCAATTTTCAAATCTCTGCGGGAATGATGTCACAGAAGATGAAGGACTGAAATACTATTTGCATTTACATAAACTAGTGGAAGATATACAGATTCACTTTGAAGATCTCGTTAACCTCAATGTCCCATGCTGGGTAATTCAACCTTTTTCTGCTGCAGACCTAAAAGTTGAACTTCATGATCAGTTCATCGACTTGCAAAATGATGACAACTTTGAAGAAGATAGGTATGATATATTTTGGTACAAGGCATCTGGCAAATACTCGCTCATATGGAACGAATTAAGAGCATGGGTTCTCTCATTTCCGACGTCTTATGTGGTGGAAAAAGGGTTTTCAGCCGTGACGCTATTGCTATCAAAACAAAGAAATCGTCTTTCCATCAGCAAACGAGGAATTTTACGATTGCACCTGACCAAAACGTCTCCAAATATGAAAAAGCTCATTGAAGATCACCAAGCTCATCCATCTCATTGAAGAAACACTATTAACTAGGATTCGTCTACTTGTTTAAGTATTCGTAATAAATTTGTTTGTACTTTTACGTCTTTTAGTATTGCTGGGGAGAGGGGGGCGATGATAAAGTATAGAGTGCTGTAAGGGGCAACGGTTACATAAAGTTTGAGAACCACTGTTTTAGATCAAAAGCAAAAGCAAGGTCGACATTGTTGACAAAATGGCAAAAGCGTATACGCTTGTAGAATGAGTGGACGGTGGCTTCTAACACTTTTTTTGGAACTTGATTGATGTAACTGCTCTCAATGCTTTTATAGTGTGGCAGGAACTAAACGGCAGGAATAGCGGTGTAGCTGTAAAACAAAGAAGATCTTTTCCAATACAGAAGTTGCTAAGAAGCTTGGCTGGCTTGTCATCCGAAACTCATAATGCAACAAGTTTTTCAAACAACCCTTAACAAAATGACAAAAAACGACATGTTGCTGCAGTCAGTGGAAATGATCCCTCATCAAATGAGGAAAGATGTTGGATGTGTGGGAAAAGTAGAAATCGAAAATGCCAAACCATATGTTGCAAGTGTGTGAAGAATGTCTGTCAAGAGCGCTCCAACACTATCAGTCAGCATTGCTATACTTCTGTGAAGAAGTAAATTAAACTAACTACACCACATAACTTCACTCTTGTGTTATGCTTTGTATTGTTTATTCATTGAAATTGACGACATCACAAACAAAACAATGATTGATGCCTTTCTCGTATTATTAACTAAGAAACAACAAGACTATGCATTGTCTGGTGAAAATTACAAACATTAGATGATTGGGGTCCAATGGAACCCAGTACTAAACTATGTAAGTTTGTTTTTGGTAAGCGAAAGGGTCAAGTATTTAATTTGAAAATGGAAAGAGTTCTACTTATAATTCTTAGATCTGAGTTAGGGGTGGAATCTGGGTTCAAAATAATTAAAGTAAGTTTATAAAAGTTTATTTCGGGGTAATCAGTTTGGATGACTTGAACGTTTCAACTTCTATTGAACCATACTCTGCATGTCTCAGATTACCTTTTTTAAAACAATTAGCTCAGTTCAAAACGTTACGAATGTTGTCAAATTTTTACAAAATATTTATTAGACTATTATTGTAAAGCATTTCTATTTTTGAAAAGAGTTTTTAAATTGTTATGATAAAAGAAATATTTACCACGAGTATTAGTTAAAATGAAATCTTTGATCTACTCATAGCTTCATACAAACGCTAATGCCACCCAAAGTTAGCTTTAAACCTCTATGTATTTGACGCTCAGCACAATTTTCTTGCAACAGACCAGCACTCAGAGTCGCACAAAGCAACATCATGCATTCTTTTTAAACATGAAATGCAAAAATACTGAATCTAAATAAATTGGTTGAAAAGATCGTGAGTTTAAAACTTCACAAGTTCATCATAACATATTGAGTTACAACACTATAAGATGAATCCATATATTTGCGTTAACTTTATTGATTTTCATTAACCACTCGATTAGAAACAATTTTAGGAGCTCTGGGTTAGTGCAGTAGTCAAAAAAAGAAAGTGCAGGAGCAAAAGTCACAATCACGCTATAAGGCACTTAAATTGCAATCAAAACGTTGAAGTTTAACGCCCGCTAGCGATTCTTTACTCAGAGAAAACATTTTGGTTTATTTTTTGCAAGGGTTTTGTGCCATGTTTTTGTTGAAAATGCTCTCTACAAAATACTGCAGACCACTCCAAAGCTGGTATTTGGTAAGTTGACTTTAAAAGAGTTTGAGAAAGTTTGACCTTGAGCAAATATTATTGATAACCTACTAAACCAATAAGTCCACAGGGAAAACGCAGAGCAATAAATACTGTGACAAAAGAATATTACTCTGTTATGAATTGAATTGAAAATATTGTAATGAATTGAAAATATTGCACTTGTAATACAGTTTTATGTGTGTACAAAGAAAACTTGTAAATTATCACACAGACAGCAGGGGCACAGCCAGGGGGCGATTGTGCCATACCCCCCCCTTTGGTCCCAGATAAAATTAAGCACAAAACAAACTAATGCCTAAAAATTTGCTGGTAGCGTTGGGCTTCATGCCTGAGATTAACACATGAGCTTCAAACTTTTATAAGTTTTCTTGATATAAAGCAGAGATCACACGAGTAAGTTCTTTTGCGCAAGAATCTTGCAGCAATAACCAATCGGTGTTTGGCAAGGTGCGCAAGAGTATTGTACAACCTTAATAGCAATTGTAAGATATACTAGGTGGGTTAGTGACGGGCCAGTTCAACTTACAATCCAGCCCTTACAAGACTTTAGCCCCTTTAATAGCGCGCTCGCAAAGCGATTGATTCGGATGTTCTTCTTGTGTCTCTACCAAGGCCGACTCTGATAAACAAGCAATCAGGAGGAGCTCGGTGTATACTGAAGATAACTTGCGATATTACAGAACCATTAAGGATGTAAAATAAATAACGAACCAGATTCAATGTCGACCAACAATACGAGCTGTTAATAAATATTTGGGCTATATTTGTTTCTCCGATCTTTTATTACTTCATTTGCCACATTCGTTTACTTTAACTTAACAAAATGATCAAATAAACGTAACAAATTAAACCTTGTAAAAGAAATTGTTTCAATTGTACCACTATCATACCAACTCCGACTAAACAGCAAATTACTGACAGAATTCTGTACAAAAAATACTCCTCACTCTGAGGTGTCAATCCTTAATTACAATGTTGTGTAAGCTACAGTAGAGATCCAAGTAGCAATCATCAATAAGTGAAATACGCTGTAGGTTATTTAGTGCGTTGTGCAATTCAATACAAGCGCGTAGAAATCAAGTGTTGAACCAACAGCGTCTTATTCAAGCGTTGTCAGCTCGGGTTTAATTCCAAATCGAAACAACAAAAAGCAGTACTCAAATAACAAAATATGTTACAGCAATATTGCACAAAAGCCAGTAGCTTGACGCGAGTGAAAGCGAGTTTTGTGCTTTCTGAAAAAGTTTCATAAATATTGCTAAGAATAGAGCATGTCTCTATTTTTCCGGTAAGTTATTTACCAAATCAGCTTGACGAGCTGCGATTCATAATTGACGACTTGAAATTTCTAATTTTGGTCAAAATGCTTTGGTTTGTGAAGGAAACAAAACCGTTGATGTGCTAAATAAAAACTCGACATTCTCTCTGGAACATTTTTTGGAAGACTATAAAAAGTAATAAAAAGTTTAATGAGTGGACAAAAGTACCACAGCCGCAACAATCAGAAATAGCACAAAATACGGTAACATTCTCTGGCTTGCAACGTACGCAAAATTCAAGCATACGTAAGATCCAAAAAAGACATATCGTTTTTTTTTCTAATTTTGAAAACGTTTTTCGCTACTGCATGCTCAAGTTAATGGCAAATGTCCTAATTCTTCGCATTCGCGCTTGAAGCGTCATTCCTCCACAAAGTGGATTGAGAAATATGATGCTGTTTTTGTTTTCAAGGAGTTTTATTCGGCAGTTGCTGGTTCTCTTGATATCAACTGTCAGCATCAAGAGATTGAGAAGTTTTTTGAAGGGCTATGTCTTATTTGAAAGCGATAACAACCGTTAGGTTTTTGGTTTGGCCCGAAGTTATCAATGCTACACTGAAACTTACCATAACAGTTGCAAAGAAGCTACAGGGCATCAAGAAATTATTTTAATTGCATTAGATGCTACGAGCATTACCAGTTGAAAAGATGTGACACAAATTTTTAGGAACAACGAAGAAATATTTGTTGGAGTATTCAGGCATACCGAAGGTTACTACGGGGAATCCATATCCATGCTTCGAGTTGGGAATCGGCAAGCCAATAGAGCGAATCCACTAGCTGTTTTCCATTGCAGATTTTCAGGCGTTCTGTCTTTTTGCTTTTTATTAACACGGTGCTTGAGTAATTCAGCAAAAAATTTCGCTCTGACCTTACTGATTGCATAAAACTCAAATTTTTGATACCATCTGTCAGTGTAAAGCATAACATTGCTTCGATCAGAGTGCGTGAACTTCTATTTTCCCTTTGTGGATGACAGCCTTGACGCTGTGGCGGTTGAATTTATGCAATGGCGTTCGTATTGGCTACGCCACGAAGGTGATACTTTACCGTACAACACTTTAGGCGTATTGCTGTCTTTTAAAGAAATATATACGTATTCATCTTTGGAAGTTCTTCTTCAAGTATTGACAACTGGTCTAGTTACTACAGCAACAAATGAAAGCGTTCGGTTAGAGTTCTGAAATGTTTAAAAACCTATATGCAGTTCACAACGAAAGAAGATTGTTTGAATGGATTGGCATTGCTGTATGTTCACCGTGACCTTAACGTTAATTTTGAACATGTGATTGATGAATTTTCACGTAAAAATCGTAAGCTAAAACCCAATTGTGTTAAATTTTGACATACAGCTCCAGTAAATTTTTTGGGTTTGCCTATCACCACTACCAATCAGTTTGTATCAGTAAACGCATTGGATGTAGTTGTGTAAAGGCAAAATTTTTTATGTGTGCAGTTGCGTTAAACTTTTTTACGTTCTGTTTAAAAACCGAAAACATTTCTCATTTCCAGGGGAGAAAAGCCTCGATATCCCTTTTGTGACTAGATCCTGAAGGTTTTTCCACGGCATCTGGGCTGTGTGGATCAAAAAATTTGGCCCCTTTTTAAAAAAATCCTGGCTGCGCCACAGACAGAGAGACAAAAAGAAAATAGAATATGTGATAAATTGTTGTCGAAAGATTGAGATCAATCTCTTCAGACTTGTGAAAATTGCTGGAAAAGTTGTCAACAATCCTTTTGCTTTCAAAAATTGCTGGTCCTAAACACCAATACGTTTTCTATAAAATATTTTTTTCTTCTAATGGTTAAACGTATTTCACAATACCAAACATAGCAGTCTGGTTTCAAACAACAGTTTTTGAATCATTACTGCAGAGCCTTTTTTAGGTGACCCTTAAATTCAATGCTTTCATTTGATTGGTGAGCTTCAGATCATCATTTTCAAACTGCACCAACCAAAATCTATGTCGCTCGATTTGTAAACATTGTAATCAAAGAGACCCAACAAAGAATTGAAATATCAAAAACATTATTTTTATGATAGTATAATTAACTAAACGTCAAACCATAAATACTGATAAGAGTAAATAAATACCAAGAACGCAATATTTGTTGTGTCTGATGCTGCTTAAAAAAACGCAACTAGAGATCAGTCTATAAAAATGTGGACTATGTATATACTTACTACATGAAAACATGAGGTAATGCTACAAGACAACTTTATAAAGCCTTTTTTGAGGACTTTAAACTCAATTAAAAAAAGTATCAATTTTAGGAACCCGACCAAAATTAGTCAAGAACACAAATAACATGTTGTTTATTGTTATTATGTTTTACTGTAACAAAGTTAAATAACCTCGACCCTCGTTTTTGCGTACCTCGTTAATCCGGATTTCGGTTATCCGGACAGTTAGTCTGGACGGCCGACAAATGTATTCAAACAACGCGCGCCTCGCGTGCCTGCCAGAAATGCCAGATAGATGGCTACCGACGCTCGTAAACACCGTGTTTTTGTCGGGTATCAGCAAACAATTCTGCCCTTCCGTACAAAAACACAATGTGAGTGATCGTAAATTTATATTATTTTATGAGGTAACAACAAAAGTTTGCTTTATGTAAATAAATTTGCGTTGTTCGAAATTTTTCATTATCGGGACAGGCTCTTGCATCATCTAGTACGGAAAAACGAGGATTGAGTGTATCATGTAATTTGTACATTGTAATGTTGCATGTTTAAAAGTCTTAATTGTACACCCCTCTTTTACTAAACTTTATACCACTTTGTTGATTATGCTACTTGCTGTCGAAACAATTCCATTAAACAAAGACAAAAGTTAATTGCTTGAAACAAAATAAATTTGCTCACAACAATATTTTAACAAATGTGAAAGTGCATTAAACTAATAATAAATACGGAGCGGATTGAAAGAGGCAAAATGGATGAAGGTTCCTTGATAAATTGATTTTGGTTGCCATTCAAACAACAATGTTCAACTTTTTAGCTAAATGGTCATATCTTTTTAAATTGATCATCTATAAAAATGGAAAATAATACACTTCTTGGCAGGAACTTAAGAGTAAAATTAGGAAGAGACGAGCTAAAATTGCCCCTCAGATTGTTCTCAAGTCTACACACTAACCTTCTCTCCCCATTAATTTAAAAGTGTTGATGAAAAAACCTTGTTTTTCGAGAAAATTGGAAAATCATCAAAAAGTTGAGCTCCGAAAAAGATCTTCATGTTGCTTTGCAAACAAGGTAAGAAAATTGCCTTTTATCTAAAGGCGGTTTTCGCTCCAAAAATTCTTTATCCGTTGACCCTCTCCCCTATGCAAGAAAAGGTGTTGCACCTATGAGCTTAAGTATTTTTTGTAAATTAAAAATACTGCTACTCAATTTAAAGCTTTCTGTAGTGCTTGGAAAGTGCTTTAAAACACCGCGTGCCTCCAGCCTTAGTGGGTATTTGTCGAGCCCTTTAACCAATAACGCTAATGCTCTACAAACAATGATGTTCTGGCTCAGAACAGCAAATTTTTAAATTAATAGACTAAACTTCTACAAGAATTTAAAAACTATTACCAACTTACAAAGTAAAAAAAAAATGCTTTCCAAAAAGTTTTGACCTTCGGTGCTCCATTATATTAGAAGTAATGTTTCCAGCAATTTCATGTTTTGGCAATCCATTACAAAAAAGCTCTCTCTGCTAGAGTATGACTTGCCCTGCAAAAGCAAAAACATTACAGCAAATTTCGATGTGGTGATCACGTATGAGGTTAATACAATGATTACATAATGTTTTTCATGTGTTTACACACACACACACACATATATATATATATATATATATATATATATATATATATATATATATAGAGCGTATGAGTGATATGTCCAAAAAAAGATATTTCACGATATTAATTAAGGAATATATATCAGAATGAAAAAGTGAGAATTGTAGCTGCTTTTATAGCGTAAATACTAACAAAAAATGGCGCGAAATAGAAGGTGAGATCATAGATCAACGCGGGCTTGCACCGATTCCTCAGAAGCGGTCAAAGGAAACGAGCCTAATGTGACAGTTTGTGGCTATATACGAATTCTTTTTAATCGCCTAAAT
The DNA here is from genome assembly GCA_963675345.1 of Trididemnum clinides. Taxonomy (NCBI): domain Eukaryota; kingdom Metazoa; phylum Chordata; class Ascidiacea; order Aplousobranchia; family Didemnidae; genus Trididemnum; species Trididemnum clinides. The sequence continues at coordinate 27,654,255 of OY776294.1, forward strand.
CGGATTTTGATGATTTTGTCTGTGTGGCTTCTAGAGAGGCCGTGATTCCGTAGGCGAGAATGGAGAATTTTCTTTCATTGTACTCCTGTGCACATGATAAGTTATACAAAATATGTTGTCCAATTACTGAGTGCAAGGTACATTAGGCATTTCTTAGAACCAAAATGTGGTGATTGGTGAAGCTGTTGAATCTTTCTTGGTTAAAACTGTGTTGACGACGAAGGCCCGAGTAACCATTGTTCCAAAAGATTGACCAATTTTTGGTGAAGTTCAGCTTAAAGGGTGGATTGAGAGCAGATGGCCAAGATTCTGTGGACGACCGTAGAAATGAGATTGATTTCCGCTTCTTGGGGGAAAAAGAATTCCAACGTACGTAGTCGCATGTGAAGATGGATTTTCTGTACTGTGATGTGATGAACTAGGAATTACTTTTCTTCACCAGTAGGCCTACGTCCAGAACAGGTAGGGAACGATTATTCTTTTTTCAAAAGTGAAGCAAAGAGAAAAGTGTAGGGAATTTAGATGACTAAGAAACTCTTTGTATTATTTTTTGTTGTGGAAGACAGTGAAGGTGTCATCCACGATATATTAAGAGCTTGGTCATTCTTTTAAAAATGTTTGTCTTTTTAATAGGCAACAAAGATGTCAGCGAGTGCTGGGCTCAAAGGAGAACTAATAGACCCACCATCAAAGTGCCGGTACATGACATTAATAAAACTGAATTCAATCGTAGATGTATCGATTTGTATTGCTGCACGTGGAAATGAAAGTGGTTTGAGTTCACCGTCGCAAAGAGCAGGGGCACATATGTCTACGGGTTCAGCGAGGATAGCATTTGACTCGTGCTTCACCGGGTTAGAATTGTGAAGCTGCTCACCCAGCATGTTGGAAGAGGCAAATTTAGGGTACCCACCCAGGAAGCGTAATTGAGCCACATTGTGATGTTTGTCTTAACTTCATGATTCGTGGCATATGCAGTTACATACTTTTTTCTCACCGCTTCTGTAAAATATAATAGGAACATAAAAATTAGGAAGATACAATTTTGCTATTCGAAAAATACGTTATGTCTGCAACTAACATTGTGAGATTGGTTAAGTTTGACAAAAATAATGAAAAATGTTTTATATAAGTAGCTGCTGCCTTGATCAATAATATACAACGTTCATTTCAAAAACTTTTGTGCTCGGATGATGGCGCCAAAAATTCATTAAAACCACCATTTGGAAAAACTAAGTTTCGAGTGTTAAAAAAATTTATTTAGCAGTTAGCCTACTTTTCTGAGTTGTAAAATAGCAAATCAACACTTCCTTGCTTTCCAACTTACATTAAATTAATCGCCAGATTATTGGTAAACAGCTGCACCATAAATCTTTTGGCACAAATGCAGGCACTTTGACTGTAAATACTGCTGAGACAAGAAGCTGAAAAAAATTTAACAACGACTGAAAGAAATAATCATTTGACTTCTAATCTACACTCATTAGTTGGTGATACATTAAAACCTTGCAGGTTAAAAGAGCACCATCATCATAAGTAAGTTTACCCTCCCACTTCTATGTGATGAAAATACGGCATAAAAGGCAATACAGGTTCACATCATCAACCAAGGTACCTGCAGGTAATATGGCCACCCTAACAAACTTTCTCAAATTTCTTAAGAACTACTTAAAAGTTTTAGATTAAACTGTGCATGGAAGTAGAGTAAGCTGTTACACATCATATATCAAACGTTGAAGGTCGGATAAAGTTTAGGATTTCCATGAGGTTATTTTTAAAAAAAGTTTTTTTTGGGCCATATTAGATGCACATGCAGGTAATAAGGCCCAAGATTGTCAAGCTATTTAAGAGATTTTGTTGACAAGTTTCTGCATTAAATAAAGCATGAAGATGCTTAGGAACATCAACAGCAGGTCTGAATATTCTTTGTAGTTACTAGGTTAAATCTTAGGGATCGAAAAACATGCGAGTAAACGTTCCCTAAGTTTCACTCATCACTATGCTGTACGCAACTAAATTCAAAATTAAACGATCAAATTTTAGTTGAAAGAAAGCAAGTGTGTTCCCTAAATGCTCGCAATCAAATGGTATACTCAAAATCACTATACCGTAGATGCAATCACAGATGTGTTAAACAACTGAGTGTTAAACTACTTAGCTTTTCAGTGCAATTACTTTTGGCACCTACTCTACAAATAGGACTTGGGCCGTATTACTAGCGAAGGCTCTCCAACCATTTTATATCAATTAAGCTAATGCTTAAATTTTTTAACGAAACAAAACTGCTTAAATTAACTGAAACAATCCTTTCCTGCCCTGCTAAAAAAAAATTCAAGTTTCCGCGACAATGCGGCTCATTTTTGGGGGGTGAAAAATTCTAGATTTTTTGAAAACGCTCCATTCTAAGATTTGAAAATTTTGTTTCGCTGTAGCGAACTCATTACTGCACGGATGTAACCCTAACTGTGCGAATCAGTACAAGTATGGATCCACTCCAACTTCATGCAAATTGAAAAATATTTCTTTTCTTGGATCCGGAGATCGGAGCTGTGGGCCATATTACCAGCATGGCCATATTACCTGCAGGTGCCTCATATCAAAATGAGAATCGGGAGAAAAGCAGTTCATTTCGGAACTTATAGATATTTGGCAGAATAAAGCTAAAAAACTATTATTAGTTAATTATTTAACTAACTTTAATTAGTTAGCTAAGTTGCTTTTATCTAACTATAGTGAAGGGTTTATGATGAGATAGGCACAGTTTGTAAAAATATATCGCAGTTCTTCCAAACTTTTTCTATAAGGTTAAAACAATTTTGGAACAGTGAAACTTGTTGTAAGATTATTTACCTTTGCTTTTATAACCTTAACCAATTTGAATAATGGTATATGTAGTATTTTTAAAGAAAAGTATATCCATTACAAGTGGTATATGTAAAAAGTGGAAGAGAAGCAAGTTAAATGGAAAAAGACAGTAAAAAGCAAGGGGTCAAAAGTAAATGCTGATAAAAAAGGCAATAAAAAGTGGAGCAAAATTGACTGGTGAAGTAGAAAATGATGTTGTAGTTCTCTGTGAAATATGTCAGAAGGAAGTGACAAGGAACTCTATCCATTGTCAAAAATGCGGAGATGGGATAAAAAGTTATAACATATTTTGAAATATGAACAAAAGTTTGGTGAGGGAAAATGAATTGCGAATGTAGCTGATGTAGAAATAGTATTAATCATACTCAAAAAAGACATTTCTAAAAACGAATTGCGCTTGAGCAACATATAAAACAAAAACCAGGACATAATATTTCATCATTTGTTACTCTTATCTCATGAACGAGTACATTATTAAACTTGATTAAAAATTTGGCCTAAATTTTATCAAAACACCAAGTTGCTTCATTATTAGCATAAAATAAGCACTTAAACTATCTCATTTCGACTTCGGATAAATCCTGGCTGGAACAAATAGACTTAACTAGATTAATTTGGCACAGCACAAGGTTCTATTTTCAAACATTGATACATAATACATTTAGGTTCAATAAACTGTGGGTTTAGTCGCTTTGCGCTACTCACTTAAATCTAATTGGTTTTCTCGAATTTGGACATGAGCATCCTGAAACGAGAGCGCCAGCATGGATTTTTTGTGGTAAACTTTGCATGTAATTAATGACATCATAATTAATCACTAATTTGTTTTGTTTTCTCAAAAAATTCTTATTGTAGAAAAGCGATTAAACGCTTTGGGAGACATTAACAAATAGCTTTTGATAAAAACTCTGCAATAAACAAAGCTCAATTGACGGAACAAAAACAGATTATTTACTTAGGCATTTTAAGCCTATATCACTCATTTATACACAAGGTTTATTTTTTGTATTTTTTTACGTAAAACTCACACAGTACACTCACATATCTTTAAAAAACAAAAATTTAAAGAAATTTTTTATTCATTCTTGTTGCATGAGTTAAAAGCCGTTTTTTAATTGGAACACTGAGTAAAAGGACTACTATTGCATACACAATGCATAAGATGCCACTTATTGGCCCCAGATGTAATTACAATGCCCTTTATTGGCCTCAGATGTTAATAATTAATATAATAAATCATAAAACACACAATGCATACGATGTATTGTGTGTTTTATGATTCTGATGCTGGTGATGTTTTATATTTAGTGTGCATGGTACTAGCACATGCAAAACAACATCACATTTTTGACATTGAAAGGTGGTGTTTTTGTGACATGCAGCGCAGAGGGTTTGCTTTTCCTGCTTGGCTATTATATGGTTCATGCCATTACAACGAGAGTCGACTTTGTGGTTTTGTGAAGGCATCCCTTTTCGGGAAGACTCTGCCGATAGAGCATAAGTTTATAGTTGATGGCATGCTTTAACGACAAACTTTAAGCAAATCTATTGGTTTCTCGATGTGTGCTATATGTAATTAACAAACGTTTTGCAAGATCAGTTCAAAACAATACAACAAAGGTGTTGAATGACATTTTTTTCGGATTGATGAGTGATATTTGTCAATGCTTTTATTTGCTCTGTCTATACCTCCAAAAAATTTAATCATGTTAGCTGCTGTATTTGAATCTTTCTTCTTTTTCTGAGAATAACGATTGACAAGAATCAGAGAACTGATCCCAGCTGCAGGAGATGCAACTAACGGTGACAGCTTCAACTCTGTTATCATGCCACTTGCAGCTTAAATTTCTTTTGACGTCATTTCGAAAATAATTTGCACCTTTTTCTTTTTTCCTCACAATATCATCTGGCTCTAATGGAGCTTTGCCGATTTCATCTTTTCTTTCTGTGCCTGTTGCATGGTGCCCATTGAACTCAGCTTATCAAGAAGTGAAACACTTGTGAAAAAGTTATCAAACACAAAATGATATTGACTAGGGTGAATCTCTGTAAGTGCTTCAGGAAACTAAAGAACAATCGCTGCTCAAACACCATATTCCTCAAACTTTGCATCTGGATTTTTTCCTTGGTATGGCTGAAACCCACAAATGTAATCATGTCATGTTACACCTCACCAAAAATTATTGGCAAATTGTATAAACTTTTCTCTTTCATTCTGTTTGCAACCAAGACGTCGATAGTAAGGAACAATGAAGTGGTCTTGGCGTGAAATCCTACCTTTTTTATGTGTGAACGGCCGTATGCTTTGATATTTTATAAATGAGGCCATTTTAATTTGACCTAAAAATTATTTTGACTTCATTTTTGTTTAATTTTGACTTTATCTTGACTTAACGATTTTGTTCTTTTTTGAAGTTTTGATGTATAGATTTCGATTAAACTGTTGCAGAAAAAGTTATTGGCATAAGTTTAGAAAAGCTACAATTTGCCTTTCGTCATTAGCAAAATCTCAAAATCAAAATCTCAATTTGTCTAGTAGCCATGCACGACAACTGACCCTACAATAAGGGGCTTCTGCGTAGCTATTCATGCATATAGAAACTGCTGTGTTACTACAGTTGTATGCATTTTATTTGTCATTCTATTGTGTGCTCTACAAGATATCACACCGTAAATTTACCAGCATTATTGATTGTAATATTACGTCAAGTATTTTTTTACATTCTCTGCTTCAAAATTTCTAACTTTTCTCAGTACATGTTTTACCATAGAGAATGATCGCTCAACAGTAGCGGAGGTCAGTTGGATTTTTGCAGTAGTGTGCGGGTGGTTGGGGCAATTATCAACTTAGTACAGTTTACTATTTCTTTTAAATCATAGTTGGATAACTCTTTTTTGAAGTAAGCTTAAATTGAGTAGGGGTCTTTGTTGAAATGTATATTTTTTGATAATTCGAATGCTTCTTTCATAGTGTAGTCACTTGCTTCTAAGAATTTGACGTTAGTTGCTAGAGTCCGGAATTGATTAATACAAACTACGTCTGGCACCAAATCATCCACATTGATAGATTCATTGCTCGGCTAAGAGTCCGCCTCCTGTCCAATTGTTGACAATTGTACAAGCAGAAGAAAAGTATTCACTAAAACCTGATGCAGCTCCAAGCCAAGATAACCATCTTGTAAAAACAAAATCAGGAGGTGACGGCAGACTAACTTCATGAAAATTTTTTTTGCGATCTTTGTTTTTGATTGCTGCTGCTTTTATCATTGCTACCACGTCACCAATATTTTAAAAATACGCACGCACTTGCATAGCGTAATTATGTAGTAAGTGTGCAATGCAGGTGATTTGCATCAAAAAAGAATATGTCTTTCCAGCAAGAGACATTAAGGAGCAGCATCCGTTATTAGCAATCCAGAATTTTCTCGTTTGGGGCCAAGTAGTTGCAATATCTAATCCACAGTGTGCAGAATAAAATTGCAATTTACACAGCTACAGCTTTCAAGTGGATAACACTCAATTAGGTATGTATCTGGTGGAGTCTCCCAGCTACCCACCAGCATTTTAATATACTTTTGCTTAGCTACCCCTGCTTCATTCACAATCAAAAAATTTTTGTCGTGAAGTAGTTGTCGAATTTGATTTTCTTTTTAGGATACCAATTGCGCAATGCTAGTCCGGGCTGCAGTCTCAGAAGGTAAATCTTTTCCCATCGTTTTAAACAGAGACTACAAAGCTGAATGGTTCAGTTTATGATGTGGAATGCCTGTTGCTAGAAATAAAGAGACTAAAATTTCATTGAAGTTTAGTTGATTTGGCTGTCAAAAGGTTTGCTTACCTTAGGATCTGCTTTTCCCTGCAATTTAGTATAGTAATGCTTACTTTTTAATAACTTGCTGCAAAAATTTTTTTGTCACATGTGGCTAATACGCCGCAAATGTTGCACCGTAAATTGCCTGCTGCAGTTGCCAAAAACTCATCCAAATATTGACCGCAGATTTGCCTAACTTCCGCTGTAGATCAGTGATTCCCGAACTTTTTGAGCCCGTGGACCACTAAAAGATAATCTATGCCACTTTGGACCACTACTTCCAATCTTCTTACATTTAAGCTGTAACACTATAAAATTCAATGTCATTTGAATTTATTACATTTACACCACGATTTATTTTAGACAGTACAAACTGCCACTATCAATCAATGTTTGACGACTGTGACGGCTGCTATCCTAGTCACACGGTTAGGGGGAAGGCCTTAGCACACAGCGCAAACTCAATCGCGGTATCAAAGGGCACTCTCGATGATTGAATCAAATGTAATTCGAAGACGGAAAAGTCCGATCGATCATATACAAATGGCGTCGATACTGCGACAGGTTTTCTAGAATAATTTAACAATTATAAGCAAATAGCCAAACCACACACTTAAATTGGGCACAAAACATAGTAGAAAGATCAAATATCGAATAGCGAATAGCGACGGCATTAAAGTACAATGAAAAACAATTATAATTAAAAGAGAATTAAGAGAAGCACTCGTTGATAATACTACGATAAGTTACAATAGCTTATAATATATACACTTACTGACTGTATGCGACTTTCCGAAACGATTCAACTTTATAGCAGAGATTACATTTTAACCGTATTTTGATTTTGAGAAAAGTGCCAAATGACTAGAGTGCTGCGGTTTTATAGTGCTGCTAATTTACAAAATTCTCACGCGAGCACGTGGAAATAGACAAAAGAAAACTTCATAGAGGATGACTTGTCCTAAATCTTTTTCCTTAGTATTGTTTACAACACAAAAGACACTAATTATGACAGTAGGTCTCCAGCAGTTTATTCATATAGAAAGAGACCCTGCAGTTATATCAGGGCAAGAAGCAGTTTTAATTAAAAAATTTTATGAAAGGATTTTGTCTTTAACAATGACTTAGTTACATCTGAAGATTTTCAACCGACAATCAAATCGAGGAATGATACTTAAGAGACACACTCTCATCTGATTATCGACTAATTTCAACCGGTTCCGCTCCTTGGTTTTGATATGCATTTATGTGGAAAATCCTTGTTCACAAAGATATGTGGTAGCAAAAGGCAGAAAATGGTTCAAAGCAATATTACAGATATGTTTTTACACTTCAGTCTAGGACAGCCAAAAATCCGTTAAATTGCTTCGGGTGAACATCATACTTGCAGTTATAGACGTCCTCAGATCAAGAATTTCTTCTTTGAAATTTTCTTCCATGTCATCAAAATTGGCCAGGAATGGATTCTGAACCAATGACGGGGCAACGATTTTGGCAGCCGCAACCCTAGCATTTTGTCTAAATTGTATTTGAGTTGGTTTTTAATTACTGACACAAAATAATTTTTGACAATTTTTGCTGCACATCATAAGAAGAGAAGATTGCCGAAGGCTTGGGATAGCTTTTTTGTAAGAACTCACGGCAAGTTCTTGAGAAAAGCTTGGGATTTAGCAAAACCTTGTAGAAAGTAATGGCATTGTCAAGCATTTCTCAATTTTTTTTAACATGTTGCCCATTTTCTAAGTATAAAAAGTTTTGTGGCCCAGTTTTGTCATATTTTTTCTAATTCCAGTGATGATCTTCTGATTAGGCCAGTTGAAATTGAAATAGCAACCCATAACCCACCCGATTTATGTGCTGTGGCCAACTAATGAGCCATGGGCAACCAGTTACAAACCGCTTCCCAACACTTACTTGGTGGGGCGGCTAAAGAAAACCTGATATCCTGGCAAGGGCGTCAGTAGAAGCTTTTTAGGAGGAGCATAGCAATACAGGTTACTCCAATTTGTTTTCTATTAAATTACTTACAAACTTGTATAACGAAAAATTTTTAATTCTTTAAATGATGCAAATGCCACGGTCCCCTTTGCCCATAGGCCTCTGGGTTGTTCAATTGCAAAGCCTTATGTTACACAATAAATGTACCGGTAGAAATCAGTCTGAAAAGAAATTAAAACTTTTTTTTTGAAGACGCGGTATTTTGTTACATGCTTTTTGAATACAGGAGATACAATGCAATAGTAGTTGGTCAATGATATCTAAGCTTTGAACTTGTCTTTAAAGGAATGTGCCGTCAGTTCGATCTTCTGCGCAATGATACTTCTGTTGCGAACTACACATAACGGTGTATATTGATAACTAATTTACTTTTAACCCATTATCTCCTGGAATTTTTTTTAAGTGATTTCTTTGATTTTAATATATAATAACCAAATATATTATACAATTGAAAATTAAACTTTATTTTTTTGGTCACGCTTATAATTTACCAGAAATGAGGTGGGTCCATATGGTCCCACTAGGAGAAAAGATGACCATTTTTGATAAAATTGACATTTATTCACATTTTTTGCCTAAAATAACAAATTATTTGGTAAATTTTCTTTTTATAATACAAATAGCTTATTTCAATGAGAAAAAATAATTTCTCTATTAAATTATTTAAAAAAAGCAATAATAATGAATATTTCATGAAAAATTCATTGGGAAAATTATTTTGTATGGTAAGCTTTAAAACATCTAACACAAAGTCCTACATTGCATTTACTGCATTCAGTTCTGCCTTTAGATTTGCATAATTCTACAGCACATCTTCTTTTGGAATCATTGGCAGTTGCCTGAACATAATGATACAGACCATCAAACCTAGAATCTATACCCCCTGGCAAATTCATTGGTTTTCGACCAGGTTTCTTTGGGGGTTTTTGAAATTTTTTCACGTAAGACATGGCAATTTCTCTTCTGAAATTCAGCTGACTAATATTGTTCCCTTCTTGACGTGATAAGAACCAAGCATTTTGGATGCTAACGTCCACTAACCAGGTAAAGATGCTCCACCACCACTTTTTGCCTCTAATACTGATTCTGTAGTTGTTTATGTTTTCATCCATTCTGTCTGTGCCTCCCATATACTTGTTGTACATTTGTATGGAATGAGGAATGCTACCTTTGATGCGCTTCTTTGCTGCCTTGCTCCAGCAATCAGCATCTCCCATTGGGATAGAACTATAGCTTGAAGAAGCAACTGAGACCACTGAATTATCTTTCCACCTTGTTAGAAAGAGTTTTTTATCATCCACCGAGGCGCTGATGGTTTGTGCATATCCTCTCGGCTTTTTATTAACACTAACTTTGGAAAGCAATGGTGCTTTCTTATCAATTCTATTATCCCTCATAGTTCCTGTTCCATTTTTATTGCTATTCATTAGCTCAAACAACAGAGGTATTGACGTGAATAAATTATCCATAAAGATATGGTACGGAAGATGTTTTTTGTCATTGCTATATTGATCTAAGAGATGTAAAAGAGTTGATGCAGATTTTCCAAATCTAGTTTCCATTTCTTCATTTCCTTTATAAGTTTTGCCTTGATACAAGTCAAAAGTTATTAGATACCCTAAAGGAGTATTCTGGCACCACGCTTTATATCCAAAGCGTATTGGCTTATTTCTAATTGCTTGTTTACATAAATGTTTCCCAAAGTATTCTACCATAGCTTCATTATGGGATATATAATTTGAGGGGACAAAATGAGACATGAATTTTTGTTGTAGGTGAGCTACCAATGGACGCAGTTTACAATACTTATCATCTTTGTCCAAATTATAATTAGGATGAAAATGAAGATATTTCATGATGTCATCAAATATATCTCATCGCATGGCATTATATATTGCATTATTTCGAAAATCGTTCCCTGTTGCCCAGTAATGAGCTTTGCTCGGTAGTGGATTGTACCCACTAATGATCAAAATAGCAAGAAACACTCTCATTTCTTGTTGACTTACTTGAATGTCTTTCCAACTTTTGCTTACACCATATATTCTGCTTTGTTCTATTATATGATCTATAATCGAATCATCAAAAAAAAGTTCGAATAATTCTGCAGGGCTGAAATCTCTGTATTTTGAATAATTACCTTCTGGAAAATAAGGCGCTACGCTTGTTGAAGATTCTTCTAATTCCCATTTGGGTTATAAAGTTTTCTGCTTTTTGCAAGGGGGTTGCTGAATTATGTCATCATCAGATGATAAATCAATCTCGCCCTGAGCCAAAAGCTGATTCCGATTTAAATTGTGCGGTCCAATCGGTACATCTTCTTCGTCAGCTGAATCTTCATCTGTGAGTTCATCAACATCAGGTGGACAAATAGTTATCGATGCATCAGGGTTGTCAAGTTCTTCTAGGTAGTCCAGAACTGCATTCAAATTCATGGGCCTAAAAATATGTATTCACAAACATCATTATTATTATATCATATATAAAGTAGTAAATAATTGTATATTGTTAAATTAATCTAATAATTATTTTATATATACATAGAAAAGTGTAATACACTAAAATATAAAAAACTGAAAAATTGTAATCGGATTCTCCTAGTGGGGCCATATGGCCCGCTAGGATTTTTTGAAAGTCAAAAGATCGTTGGAAAGTTAATTAAAGGACAATTAAATTCATTTTAATATGAAGTGAAGAGTAATTACTAATAAATATTTTGTTATAATAATCATGCGTTTTGAAATCTAAATAAAGGAAATAATAGCCTACCTTGTTTTTTCGGTCATTGTGAAATCTGATTTGTAATAGAAGGTCACTTCAAAAGCCTCCAAAAATCTTAGTAGATAGAGTTAGGAATTTTTAAGGCTGGTAATTTATGTATTTAGGTTTTAGTGCAATGTATCACAAGATAAAATAAAAAATATCTGAAAAACAATACATAAAACTGAATGAAATTGTACTTGAGTTACCTGGGTCCATATGGCCTCACTAGGAGAAAATGGGTTAACCATAAACGTTCTACTACCTGCAGCACCCAATCATATACCTCAGCCGTTTACATGCCAGCGCATCATTAGAAATGGGAATAGACTTGAGTTAGCTTGGAGTAAGATAAAAATTGCGTTATTGTGCAATCAATACCACAAATTATTTCTTTATAAAATCTACCGTATGACGTACATGACAAGATGGTTTAGCAAGCTTTTACTATATTTTAAATACTGGGCTTCTTGCGTTTTGGAGTGCAACACGAATTCAAATTTTGCATCCCAAGCTCTAACTCTGTCGGCCGTCTTTTTTTTATCCAACATTGCCCGCTTAAAATGACACCAACGAAAAGCTAAATAAAAAGAGTAACCCAGCGGTGATAAGCTACAAAAACAAAAGCAGCAGTGACTAAATGTAACAAGGGCGGGATTTCGCTGACTTGCGCTTCGGTTTAATTATTTCTTTTAAGACTATTAGAAACACTGTTTTGTTATTTCTCTGTGAAGTATGCTCAGCGCTCCCATTGTCGGGAAACTTTAGCCTATAATCTTCTAAAACTATTGAAAGCAGCGATACTCTATTAGAATATGAAAAAATAGAATTTTAAACGTAAATGTATAATAAAAATAGCAGCATTGCATTAATAATAAAGTTAAGCTGTTAGTATTTATTTTCCCGACGCAAGGAAATATAACATACTTGTATAGGAGGAAGTATGAAGTGGAAGGAGGAAATGACATTTTACAGCAAACATATGAAAATAGTGATTAGTTTGAAAAGTTTTTTTAATGAACAACACTAAATGTTGCTGTGTTGTATTCAAGACTACACCATAAGTGCAACATTTATCTAAAAAGTGGGGGTAGTAGAAACAATAGGTTATAGTTATAATTCACGGACCTTGTAATCAAATGATTCCAAGATCAATGCCTACGTAAGCTCTCTGTATATACATTCCAAGTAAAAAGTTAGCAAGGGGTCCCGGGCGCATTTCCATTGATTTCCGAGAAAACCAGCTGCATTTTAGTGAACCCTTTTGCTCATGCTTGTGATTTTTTTTCTAAAGATGATCTTTTCTGCTGTTAACCCTAAAAAGCTCAAAGTGTTTTTTTGGTTACTCTACTCAATGTTGTACTGCAACGGCACAACAAACTTTAAACGCTTATATCTCGCATGCCACTAAAGATTTCATAAAATTTTTTCACAACTCTAGAGGAAATTTATATCTAAACATGATAAACTTTTTTGTTGTGCCATGTGAATTTATTTAAGCATGAAAAATTGTTTTTTTTATAAAGATATGCAAAATTTTATGTTTTCTATTTGTTTTTCGACGCTAATCCGTAGTAATCAGATTAAAGGTCAGTCGCAACTGCTGAAAAAATGACGCAAACTGTAACGTAAGGACTTTGGCAAACAGCAAACACTCAATGTTGATTTATCGCAGCTGCAAAGTCGAATTACTTTTGAATGCTTTGTTTTTATGATTTATAACTTATCATATTTGAAAATTACAAAACGCTTGCATCAGAGCAAAAATTTGTGTACTAACAATTAATTTTCAATTATTTTTATAAGTCTGGTCTACAACATCATGTCGGCACTTGTTTTAGACATTATCATGTTCTTATTTCAAATTCGTTTGAAATATGGTTTGCTAAACTATTGTTTGCATAAAATGGTTTGTTTGCGACTTGCTTACCAATATTGTCAGAATGATTTATATGTTTACAAGAAAACTTATTCTATTTTTTTGAGTGCGCATGGTTTTTTTATTATCTATAACTTATGAAAAGAAGCTTTTTTAATATCCATCAACCTTATAAACAGGATTTATCCAAATTATCCGGAGCTACAACTAATATTCTAGAGCAAACAGCTTACCCATAGTCAATAATAAAACTTTATATGAAGTATTTAAAAAATATTGTGCATTTCTTACTACGCATAAATGTATTCAGGTTCCTGCTTATATGCTAGATTGCTTGACAGTGTCTCTAAGAATAAAAACCGAGTGAAAAAAGCTAAGAACAATAAATTTTTCTTATTATGGAAGATTGTGTCATAGCTCATTGTCTATAGATATTTTCTGAATACCGAAATTCCGAGTTCAGAAATAAATTGATTTTCAATAAAGCTTTTGACCTAAGCTAATGCACAATTTTGATTATAAATAATGAAGCGACTTTATCATTCTTGAGCTGCTGCCAGAAAAATGCTTTAGCGGGAAAAGTCGACAACATTTGTCAGCAGTGGCAAAACATACTTGTAAAATCAACGCATATCTAGAGACATCTTTGAGAAAATTTAGCATGAAGAAACTTTTGTAGATGAGTTTGCAGTAAGAGCTGCCGCTCTTAGAAATATATTGCGATTTTAGATATCAAAATAATCATTTATTAGTACGACTACTCGTCTACGCTTACCCAAGTGTTTACAATAATTTTTTGGCGTAAAATGATACAACCAATGCACCACTATCTGGCTGAAATCAATTATCCGTGTTTCGATTGCGACTGAAAATCTGTGTTATTTCAAATGAATTGTGGCAGAATCATCACAAAATTACTGAGGCAAAGTCACAAAAATAGTGGGATTACCCCTTTCTGCAGCTCATCGTGGCGCCGGCACTATTGAAATCGATTGCACTTCACCGAAGTATCTAAAGAATAGCTTTATTCAACCTCATCCCCGCAACTGTGACCCAATCAACAAAGTAGTTTATGCAGAAAACATTGCAGCGGTGTCAAACTTTTGGTAACACTGCCTTTAATTTTGCCGGCTCTAGTATAAAATCGGACTACTCATTCATTAGGAAATAAAGATAATTCCTAAACAAAATGGTTTATTGAAAAGCAAGATGCAGCCTATAGGTTAGAAAAATTGCACAAAATGGTTATATATTGTTTGCTTACCAACAAAATTTCAATATTTTTCCCAATGCTAGATTACTTCCTAATAGTTTTTATAAAGAGTGGCACCTTTTCTTCGTGAAATGATTTGAAAGTCATCAAAATAAAGTGCATTGTATGGTTTATTTATCTTATTTTCAACCAAATTTTTGCGTTTAGAGCAATCTATAAAACTTAAGACTGTTAAGAGTCATGATTGTCGAAAGTGTAGCAATTCTTTTTTAGACGAACTGAGTGCGGATAAAGAAATATTTAGTTCGTAACTAGGTATCACAAAGAATTTTGAAGGGTTGAGAAAATCGCACCCGAAATCTGAATATAGAGTTCTTACCGCTTGATTGGTCTCAAAAAAAAAATTATGTAAACAGTGCTTTTACGATAAATACGATGCAAATTCGGCAAAATCAAGCAATAATTTGCATAAAAAATAACACTTTTTCCTAGATCTGTTTTATTGCAGCTGTAGTTCCAGCTCAGTTGGTTAGAGTGTTGCTTGATTAAGTGAGAGCTTTCTTGCTCCCATCACGATAGTCGAGTTAAAATTGAAAATTCCATAGTGTCCATTTTCCTGGTTTGTTAGTTTCTTGCTAGCTTTAGGGTGAGCAATTTATATTTGGCCCTGGGGCACTGCCTGACCAAAGAAACCGCAACCAGAAGACCAAAGAAACTCCAACCCGGCGCCACAGCGAACGCCGGGTTGGAGTGTTAGATAAACATGGTGAAAAGTTGGCATAGCTGCATCATACGATAAAAGATGGCATTTTATTTCAAGATTATAGAGGCATGGTTAGTCTTGAAGAAATTTTTGCAACAAACCTTGCTAAAACATAACAACAAACTCAGTTGCAAAATGCAGTAATGCATTTTCTTGACTCAGACATTTTCCAACCTAACGCAATTTTAAATTATTTGCATGTACATTAGCTACAAATATTTGTGAGCAATTAATTTTATCAGACGACATTCTTTACTTGATGAACCTATAAGTTTGAATTCGAGGCTACATGATGCACTTAAAATTTCAAGGATATTTTGGTTTATTTGTTTTAGGTTGGCTGGAAATTGGCGCTTGAAAAGATTGTAGTTTCAACGGCCAATAAAACAGAAATAGGTAACACTAAAATACAAAAATAATTTTGTATCTTTTATCAGAAACAAACAAGTAACCAGCTGATTAAAAATATTTTTAATGACTTTGCAGTTTGAAAGGTCAAAGGTTACAATTTAACCTTGGCTTTGTGGCGTCTGAGTAAATTAAAAAAAACATTTGAGTTGGCTTTAAAGTGGATTCGATATTGTTACAATTCCCCATATTTGCTGTCACCTATAATTTTTTGTGCAGTTAGCAATCTTTGGTACTTGTCGATGAGTGGCTACAAAAGAATTTGGTTTGCAAAACCGTAGCCATTAAACTTTATGCAATAAACAACGATAGAATGAACAGCGAAATAAAAGATAAAATTACTGTTGTGAATATTTTGTTATTTATTTGTGGTTATCCCTCCTCTTCCTCGGGATGGAGGTACGGCATGAACGGCAATTCAGGTTCATGCCGTCAACCTAATTGAAATTAGGCTAGGGTAAAGATGGCAGTCCATTTCAAACTAGTCATGTGTGATTGGTATCCCCACCGCCAACAAGGCGGACTGCCACTGGTGGGTACCCTAGAGTCGTCTGACATTCTGGGGTTAGTAACTTCACAATTGTAACCCGGTGAAGTACGGGTGGGCCACCTGTCTGACACATAAAGGTGGGGGCGTCCCGTTAAGTGCCTTGCCAAAAGACACAACAAGCTAGGTTGCCGGCTTGTTCTCCACACTATCCCTTTCTATGCTGAGCACCAAGCAAGGAAATTGTGGATACCATTTTTTAAAGACTTTTGGTGTGACTCGACTTAGGAAATAAACCCTAGGCCTACCGACTACAATGCGAACGCTGAATGAATTTTTTGATGGTAAATTTCTTAGCTGTGACAACTTACAGCATTGCGTATCTATCTAAATACTGTGATCTGAACACGTAGCTAGTGAACAGATTTGACATTGATTTGTACTTTTGGACATATTTTGCACTCTATTACTCTTTTCCGGCTTAGCAATTTCGTTTGCACATGTTTGCTTATGAATGATTTAGCACATATTTGGGTGTATTTCTTCTTGTAATCTTTATCTTTTAGAAGCCCTGGTTTGTTGGAATGAATTTGCTTCGACTTCTTCCCCAGGAAGCAAAGACTAGATTTTTTTTACGTTTACCAAACACCAATTAAGATCGTCGTTGGATTGGCGGACGAACAAATGAAAAAGCAAAGTTCATACCAAAATCATATAAATCTTGTTTGCATAGATCAATCTTTTTGTTGAAAGCAAGAACAGTGCCGGCATTGATACGGTGCACATTCAATAAGCAACAAAATGCTGTTAAAGTTCAGGGTTTGATTTGGCTTAAGTGTACCTAGGCACCAATTTGATGTTCCATCACATCTGTTACAGCTTTAGCAAAATCATATAGTTTGCATATAGCGGTTTTTTTTTACCATCATCTATTGTTACTCCAAGAATAAGTTCAACAGTTGAAAGGAGCAAAACGTTGCGCTGGCTAGAGCTCTATGTAGGAAACACATAAAAATGAAGCACTAGGTGGTTTTCTGACGACTCAAAGCATTGACAAGAAAACCGTTTTCTCTCTGCAACATTTTTGACTTCAATAGTTGTATCTGTTTTATTTGATTAAAGAGTACCCTCAAATGTTATGTTGTGAGAAATAAAAGTTATTGTACCGAAGATATTCTAGTGTATAAGCGGTCAAAGCAAATATTGCGCTCTTGTAAATCATCGTAATTCTAAAAATTTTAAAGATATCTCACTGTCTCTTCCACTCCAACTCTGCTAAAAAAATGGAAATTTTGAAAAAAATTATGAAAAGTGAAAAACCGTTGTTGAAAGATTGCAATTGTACAAAACATTGCGTTTGGTGTAAACATTATTTTGTTTGCATACTTTGGTGCACACAACAACAAAATAATCCATATGTTAATAATTAGAGTTTGTTTACCTACTACAATCTTATTTCGTTCTCGCCACTATATAAAGAAGAGACGCACAACTTCTAAACAGAGAACTTGCAGTAAAGCAAACAACGAGACGTCACACGTAATCGTATTAATTTGCATCAGTGTTGCTTCTTGGCAAAAATTTGTGAATATATGACAAAAATGTTTCCTTATTCAAAATATGCTGAAGGTACAATATTGATTTTGGGTTCATATTACAGTATAATAAAAAGTAGAAAAAGTCAGGAAATTTCAAATTATTTTGAAAAGAATATCGTGTATAATTTAACGTTTGAAAATTTGTTGGGTCGCTGCAGACCAACGTTGAGCTAATTAGGGTTTAAGGGCTTTCATATCACCTACTGCCACCCTTTTTAGCTGCGCTTTCTACTTCTTCAATTTGCAATGATTTGTTTAAAAAGAAAAGATTTGATATTCCAAGAACAATTTTTGATTTCTGGAACCTTTTTTACGTATTTTTTTGTCCATCTACCTTTCGATTTAGCAATGATTGCAGTACATGAAAAATACCTAAGAATGTGAAATTATTATCATTGGTTACGTTATCACCCTTCTAGAACAAGAGCATCACAAGTTTCATCACTACGTCAGTTAACACGCTCACATCACCACTCCTGCTCTCATCTTTTCGTACCTATGGTAAACCGTTGAATAAATATTTTGTTTCAACAGCAATGGCGATTCAGAATTTTATCTCAAAGTTATCCGGTTTGTTGGCCATGTATTGTATAAACTTGGACCGTGCCTTACAAGGGAGTAGCTGCTCATCAACGGTAATATGCTTTTCGAATTTCAGTTTTCAATTTTCAATGAAAGGTTCCACAAAGATGAGGCTAAACAAAATTTATCCTTTTCTAGATTTTGTTTTCTTTCATACTTCAAGTCGAATTGTAAGTATTTTATAATCTCAAGAAACCTGTGACAAGACATAATTTTGCTAAACAAGGCACCTCCTCAAAATTCATTCCACATACTGAGGATGGGAAAGATTCCACCACTAATAACTCTTCGAGCAATGATAAGAACAAGAAACCTCTCTAACTCATCCAAAGATATCCTCCAGTTAGGATCACCCGTAACTCGCTGAGCTTCTGCAATAGTACATTTTCGGAAGTTTCTCAGCATTGGCTCGTTGAAAAGAATTCGGAACAATGAGAGAGGAATATCAGAAATGATGCGAGAGAAAGCATACATGGTATGATCTGGTCGATTTCTCATTACATTTTGCTGTTGCAAGCGCCCACTAACAGCTTGATTTGGCCCTAAAGTCTGCCAACATAATCCATCTTTACCCCAAAACATCTGCTCATCATCTTCTTCCTCAGCTTCAGTGTTCACGTTATTTGGAGAAACAGCGGCTCCAGAATCTAATTCATCCTCATTAATTGAATTAGAGGATTCCTCATCTGATAAGATCACTTGTACTACCTCATTTTCTAGATCAATCATGTCATCATCAGACTGTTCCTCGTCCGAACAATCTGGCGAAATATCTTGCAGCAATCCTAAAGCTTTATTAGCTGTAAGTCTAGGAGACATTTTTTCCTTGAAAAACAAAGCAATATAAGCTATCAAACAATTATCTCACAAATGCTATTGAAAAGCTATGATGATCAACTAAACTTCAACAAAACATGAATCTGCTTCTGTTTGAACCAACTACATCTTGCAGTATAAATCTACAGTCTATAGCTTCTGTACACTGACCAAAGCTACAGTTTGTGAATGTAATCTACAAGATGCCATTATTTCACAATAAGACCGTAAAAGCCTTGCCAAACAAAGCAAAAGGTGATCTAGGGTAATCCGCCAAAATAATGTCACAACAGCAGCGTCGTTTTCACTTCTCAGCATTAGATAGCCTGCGGCGTCAATAGACGCGTTTGGTAATTGCAGGTAAGCGTGAGTTTATTTCTGTCACGGATGACAAAAACTTTCTTTAACTTCAACAGATTGTGTGCATCTACAAAAAAATTAGAGTCAAAAAGCTTCAGTAAAAAATACGGTGTATGCTTCAAGTAACAAAACTTTAAAAATAAAAAAACGTCAATTGACGCGCTTGGTAATTCTAGTGTTAACCAGGGTGCCTTGGAAGCAGGGCAAGGCCGACGCGCAGAAGCTTGCTGATTCAATTGGGAAAAGAGTTGGCAGCTTACGAAAATCAACAACCTAGCAGCACCGTTGTTTGTTAGTTGGTTGATAACAAAGATATGTCATCTGGCCTTGCACAGAAGAAACGATATTACGTTTGTCCAAGTAAGAGAGACAGAAAAACAAAGACCATGTGTGTACAATGCCGCAAAAATGAGTGTACCAAACATTCTGCTTTCATTTGCTGCCAGTGCCAAAAATTGTAAGCCAACACTTTCGTGTAACATTGTTATGCTTTCCATTTAATAACTTTGCAAGTTGAGCTCTTTATCTGGTAATCAGTTACATGTTGGCAATTCTATTTCGTTCTTTATTAAAATTGACAACTTCATGATGCTTAAATTTTACTGCAACAAGCGGAAGTCCTGCGTTTCAGTGCTGTTAATCCAATTGGGTCCAATGGGCCCGGCTGGTAAGCAATGCTATAAAAAAGTGTCTGGTTTTTCCAGGGTTAAACACAAAGTAGCCTATACGAATTCTCTTGATAAAAATTTTGTACAGAAAAAGTTTACCAAAAGCAGGCTTTCATGTACCCAAAAGTAGCCATTTTATGCATATTTCAAGAAATTATACAATAGAAAGATGCTTGTTTGTTTGTTTGTACAATGGCTAGTTTGTACGTATACAAAACATTAATAAAACGTTGCTGAGATCGACGAGAAAATTGATTAACAAATGATACATAAGGAGATTGAACTTGGCAAAATACTGATTGGTTGGGGTATCCTTTCTGTACGTTCGTAATTGTAAAAACTCCGTCCTAAAAATGCAATCTAACAATGAAACTTTCAAATTTCATGCCCTTCGTTACATTCACAACTCTCAGATTGTGGCGCGAGTAACATGGCTTTCCTGTTGATGAAAACTAACATATCTAAAAGTAGGGTTACATTGGGCCATGACCTTCTTTTTTTGATTTTGACTGCAAATCATAACTTCCGATGTAATTTGCGTTTACTTAAAAAATTAGCCTAATTTATTTTTATGGGCGCTCTTCCATTTATGCTATTCTGGGAGCGTTAATAACAATATGCGAGAAATTTCCGAGACTCGTATCCAGACTTTATTGTTCAATAATTTTGCGTCGTCTACTTTGATAACTATTGCAAACTACTAGTTTAGTTTAGAGCTGCGAACTCAATTAATATTTATCAGAGGTCAGGTTTACAAAGGCTTTAAAATATTAAGTTCAAGTTCTGCAAATTAAATCTAACGAGTTTGATTGATTTCGAAAAAATAATTTATCAGCTTGTTCCTAAGTCGAACTGAGACGTTTACTTTGTTTTTGCCTGGATTTTGTCCCGAATTAATGGTGTTGATCTTTTTGTTTGTTTTCTGTTGTACGGTTAGTGAATTTTTAGTGTTCAATTGATTACTTTTAACCCTGCTTTGGTACCATGAAAAAATCACGTTAGCAGTACCTTGGGGTCAATATGACCCCATTACTAAAAATACATTTTGCCACCAGTAGAAAAACTCAATTTGTTATCAGTCTGTGTTTATTGCTTGAAAAATCTAGTGGAGTGCACAATACATAAATATTTTACTTCTGACACTGGTTACAGACCACCTTGCTGTGTTCTTCGCAAGTGGTGTAATGACATCTACTACAGGTGAATCTGTACTTTTTGTCCTTCAATCTCGGACAATCTTGCATCTCTTGCGCCTTGATGGACAATACCTGGTGATGTTTTGAACAGCTAGAGGTGCTTCTGGTAAAATTCCACAGCTGCAAATGATTTGTTTCACAACCTGAGGTGTTTGCGGGGTCACCAATTTGTGCTTAGCTTGGAGAACAATCAACAATATGAGTAGTTCTTTCAGGGGGTCAATATGACCTCAAACAAATAAAATGTAAAATATACAAAAAAGGCAACATTAAAATTAAGATTGAATGAATGGAAACAGTTGACAAGAACCTGCAAAGAAAATACAAAGCGAGATGAAGGCTTATAATCTCAAAGTTTGGAATATTTAGCCTATCAAATAAGCCTGGGGTCATATTGACCCCATGGTACCACAGCAGGGTTAAGTTTGAGTTCAGCAAAATGATGAAATTATTTTAAGTTTGAGTTGCAATTCTGATTTTTTCATCGTATAATAGAGTTATGCAGTACTAAGCAGCTGTTGTTCAAAATTGCATGTGTGTGTGTGGGTGTGTGATGTTTTTGCAGCAATGATTACATACGAGTTATTATAGTTAATGTGACACCAAGCGGTAAGCTACTCAGAATACTAAAAAAACGTCTAGAAAAGGCACGCAAACAAAAAAAATTTGGAAATCCCTATTTCACCGGAAATTTGCTAGCCAGACAACTTATTTGTCACCCTGCGAGTTCAGCCATCAAATTGAACATATAAGTGCTCGTTATAAAGAACTGTATTGCACTGAACCGAAGCAAAATTATTGATGCTTCTTGTTACGCGTTGTTGATGCTTCCGTGTTCTAATTGGTTGTTCATCTACAATGGCAATTATGATATGATGATGTAATGCGGACTAAGCTGCAGCAGTTTCAAGTGTACAGAAATATAGTGAGAGTAGCCACTAATTGCTGTGCGTCAAAAACAAGAAAGGCATTTAGAGTATAAAATGTACTCAATAATTTAATAGAAAAAACAACAGATACACGCAATTTTTATCTCATATTTAAAAGTACTATCATTTGTCAACGCATCAGTTATCTCAACATCTAACACTTGCTAATGACAGATCTTTTTCTGTGAAACATAAGTCAAACACCTTTATACCTTCTCAACGTAAGTGACAGCATTATTGAAGAAGAACAAAAATCCATTTGAAGTGGGAGAACTTCATTGATGATAGCATTGCATATTGATGTGATCGCTTTCAATGACTTTAAAATTTCCAACAAAAGATACGTTTGATGGAGCTTGAAAATATCATAAATATAGAATTGCTGGACCTGCAGTATATTTAGTTAACAAGGTTGCAAATTTGAATATATTTATTCGAGTTTACTAAGAAAACACCGTTCGTAAGTAAGTTTATTTGTCACTTTTGGGATCATACAAAAAAAACGGTTTTACATGTTCGAGACCGACTTCTTTTTATAAAGTTTGAATTAGAAAAATGATTTTGTCTCTTCATTACCCAACTGGTCTGATGAGGATTATTTTTAGTCTTCAAAATAGTAATCATTTTCTAAAATAGTCATAAGTTTGGTGCTTTCCAGCTTTAACTTTGTTCCCCCTACTTTGTTTCCGTGGGTGAGGGCACTACCATCAGGTCTAAGCGGTTTTATCACAAATCAACCAAATAATAGACTCATTTGTTGAAGACAACAGTGCAACTACCTGGAGGCAATTAAGGTATTGCAGTATTTATGCTGTAAGTGCAATTACAACATGCCTCACCTGTTAAATAGTTTTAATGACTCTCACTGCACTGGTGCGTAACAAAACAACGTTATGATTTGGCCTCAACTTTCTTACCACAGCCAGCCCCTTATCATATAATTCATCAACTGGTTCACTGCTTTGCTCGGGTAAGACGCTGCAACGATTTACTTCAACTGCCCCAAAATTGACAGAGTTTGACTGCTTGTACCAGCCATGTGAAACGCTTGCGTGTTTATGTTCGAAGTTTTTTCACCTCATCATGGGCATAAGCAAAAACTTCTAGAATATTAAAGTCATCATTAAAGACCTTCAGTTAATCAACGCTGAAGATTACTTTAGAGCAGGGGTTCTCAACCTTTATTCTCTCATTTACCCCTTGGCAAATTTCATAAGTAAAATTTACCTTAGTGTGATGGTGGAGGGGGATCCCTCTTAATAGGAGATCTGCTTGAAAATGCTAATTAGCAACTAGCAACTTCTATATTCTATAAAATTTACCCCCAAATGTTTTATATTTTTTCACTTCTACAAATGCCTATTGTAATAGGTAAAAGCGTGAATTTTTTGCTAACAAAATTTACCCCCAAGACAGGTCAAATTTACCCCCAAGGGGTAAATTTACCCCCGGTTAAGAACCCCTGCTTTAGGGCCATTGCGAATGGCAATGATTTTAGGCTCAGTGGTAAGACCGTTAGAAATACTATATCTTTGTCGAAGACAATCTAAGGCTTTTTCAATACGTTGCGAGGTTGACATGTTTTTCATGGGTGCCAAAAATATATAAACTATCTCACGTGGCTAGCCAACACACGAAACTCTCAGCACCTCGACTCGGCGATCGTTACAAGGAATCTCCTCCATATACAGATTTTCTTAAACACAAAAGACATGTTTTTACTATCATATCCAGTTTGAGAAGCAAGGTTGATAAACTCGATTCTGCTTTGACGGTCAAGATAAGTTCTCAACGCTAGGTCCTCTCGATGAATCGGAGATGGCATGAGACAGCCACGCCCTAAAGCAGCTCTAGGTTAATCGTCCCTGTGCACATCATCCTCAATAAACAAATTAGGCTGTACCTCGTTTGACCGAAAACCAAACCACGCAGCTTCAACACTTACGCGGGGCTCGTGACGCCTCACTACAGACGAGAGGGCACCATGATGGAATTTGGAGCCAGCAGAAGGTCGAACCGACTGGCCTAAGAATAAAACAGAGCCTTGTCGACCCGATGTAGCGACTGAAGACCCGCGCTCAGAACGCGCGATCAGTCGTTCTTCTGCATCATAAAGCGACGATGAGCTTCGGCTTCGGCAGCCTTCGCTTCGGCATGTGCCTTTGCTTTAGCAAGGTCATATTAGGCCTTAAGTTCAGCTCGCTTACAATACAACTCAATTTGTCGTGCTATCGCCTTACTTGATGCTATACTATAACACTCGGTAACCAGAGAAACGCTATCTGAAGGTTCAAGGTCAACATCACTATCGCCCTCAATCGCCACCGAATTTTTTTCAGAAAACTGACGATAACAACGCTGTTTGGCACTCTTGTATGAATTAAAGCATTCTTTAAATTGGTCACTTGTACTGTCAGTAAAATTAGATATTCCTTCTGAATCTAACATGTCGTTTAACTTTATTTTATAATCATCATAGGAAATTTTGATGTAAGCGAATAGCTGCGACAATTCTAGAAAATGCTCTTGAGACACGCATTTAAATAAACTATCGCAAACACGTTTCATGTGGTTTGAAATCTGCCTTTTTAAGTCAAAAGTTGACGTTCGACTCTCGTTACTGTCGCTATTACCAGCAAAATCTAGGGTAATTTCCCTTTCAATGGGGATAAAAATACTTGCCCGGGGTTTAATTGGGTCGTTCACTTCTTGTATCCCCAACACCTCGTTTGCATCACCCTCCTTGGTTACACCATTCATTAATTTAGTACTAGGAGCATCATATATGATTGTTTACCGTACAAATGCAACAAATAAATTAAATTTTAACCTTGAAATTGTTGTTGACCACTTCAAACTTCTCGAACACGTCCTTGTTGCGAATGCTCCACACCGCTGATCCCAAACAAGAAATGACAGCAGATTCTAGAGTTCAAACGAAAGTGAAAAATAAAGTTCGGAGATTTGAACGAGCGGAATGGCAGAGCCAGTAGCAAAGATCAGGAAGTGTAGAAAGTCACGTCACCAGAGATGATTGGCGAATAATTAAAGCGGTTCTTCTTCTTGAAGTGGTTGAAGATGCAAGCGCGAGTTGTCAGATAGAAATTACTAAGTACAATGACTTCAGTTCCAAGAGATATAAGTTGGACAGCCGCCGCAAGCTTCAGGTTAAGCAGATAATTCAAACTTCTTCGGTATTTTTGATCATTGAAGATATGAGCTGAATTTTTGTGATAATAGTCGAGAATCGATAGATAAGTATACTTTGATTAGTTTTCTTTATGTTAAGAATAAAGAGTCTCAGAAGAACGCCGAAACCTTCACTGCTGTCCTTCTAAAGCTTTACAAAGAACCCACTAAATCGGCAAAATTTTTTTAATATACAAACTTCAGAACAAATGATCGATAGTGAGAGCAATAAAAACTAATCAAGGGTTATCCAGGTCGTAACTCTAGGCAATAAAATTTTCAACTGCCTCGGTGCTGAATAACAATTCACCAAAAAAAAAATTTCTACTGTGTCGCCGTTAATAAACAAAATCGTGAGAATAGGGGAATAAAGGTAATTACGGTGCTGGAAGAGGCCCAATGTAGGTCTTGCATGTATTAAACTTGCAAGATTGTATGGGAATCATGGGTAAATTGCAGAATTTTGATTCACACCAGTTGAGCATCAGATGTTAGATGTGTTTGAAAGATGTGCATAGTAAGAAAAATTTTGGTCACTAGTTAATAAGTATTCAGATTTATCAAGTTTTAGCATAGCAACCATCAGTGCACGTCTCCACATTTTCGGAATTTTGTTGTTCTTTAAAATGAGCGGTGAGAAATTTTAAATCCTGTTTCTTTTTTATTTTTTCTGATGGAGCAGCAAATGCATTGCATGTGCCACAGGGACCTTGGGCTATGCATAGTTTATTGGTCTGTAGAGTGGCTAGCAATTTGACATAAGGAAAACTAAATTGCAAATCCAGGTGTGCTTCATTGGTGTTTTGCGCTCCTTGATACTTGATGTAGCTACATGTCATACCAATAAATTGTGATCACTTCCGTATAAACAGGCATACATAACGTTAGATGAGCTGATTAAGTAATAGCTAGGTGTAACTTAAACTTGCAAATTGCTCCGCTTTTTTTCGTAGATTTGTTTATTCTTTATCAAACAAGCTTGCACGTAAGAAACACTACTTCAATAGGGCATGAAGGTAGATGGTCAAAAGTGCTCTGTTTTTCATGAGGACAAAAATTTTCGAACGATGGTACAAACAACTGAAAACTTTAAAGTGTAGAAACACAACAATACTACCAGCATTGTAAAGAAAGCAAATTTATCTACAGTAGTGTATCTGAATCATCGGTCTACCATCATCTAGATAGCTCTGATAACTGTTTGAATATTTTACATTCCGTATATAATATTATGGGTCCACTGGACGCATGTTCGTTCTGACTCATGCCGCACTATTTTTAGCCTGATTCTATATTTTTCTTGCTTTTTTGTCAATGTTGTTTGGTTAAAGTAAACAACAACACAAAACATGGGGAATCCTGAGGGAAAACGCAATGAGATTATGCCCCTCTAACGTCTTTTTCTAGCTAACAAACTTGCACAAGAACAAGTTTTAACCATAATTAAAACCCATGTATAACTTACCATAAAAAGTAACAAAATACTGCACAAAAAAATTAGAAGTCGCAATGCTATCTAACTATAGAAACGTTGTTGAAGTATAAAACAAGAAAATCTAAGTTTTATACAATACTTTGTGTATGCAAAAATAGATTTTCCGCCTATGGCATCTTTGTTGGCATTCACAGCATGTAATCGCCGGGAAGCTGGGCTCACCACATGCTGGTTTTAGACAATATACAACGCAAGCATTGCACTTTCTGACATTTTTTGTGCGGTAAATAAAGCTTCTTTTCCTACTTTCTCAGTTCACTTTCTGCGTTGCATTGGAGCATGAAAGTGCCCGTCCTCTCCTGATCATTGTGTCTTTGAATCATTCTTCAATTTGAAGTATCTTCTGTCGCTTTTGCATGTCAGGGATAACAAGCTTTTTTGATAACGTCTTGATCAACAACGTGTTGCTGTTGTTGTTACCCAACCTTTCCGAGAGATGAGGGCATGGTGGAAGACCATGGAGTCCAAGAAGCTGGAAAACTTCTCAGGGCTTAAACCAGAAGTTGTAGAGAGACAGAAAATCGCCGAAGAGCAACTGGCAAAAAGAGTCCGTAGCAGGACAGTGCAAAATGAGATGAGAAATGTCCTGTTACGGATGTCTGCATGGCACTGCATAAAAGATTTTCGATTCTGCTAATCCTAGAGAGATATAAACTTAACATTAAACTGTGTCCGTTGCAGCGGAGGCGAAAGAGGGTACAGCGAGCGTGACGATGGAGCACAAGTTCCTTAGTGAAATTTAATTTGAAAATGCTAAAAAAATTCTGATCGTCCAAGTCTGCACACAAGGATGGGAGGGGCTTACAAAAACGTCTTATTGCGTCGCATAAGGGAGAGGAAAGAATAAAAGAGCCATATGATTCGTGAGCATTCCTTAATTTGAATGAGATTTATGTCTTGATCAATAAAAATATTTATGTGTGATGAACAAGCATAGCTTGCATTTTTTGTCTAAATAAAAAGAGTAATAATTTCATAAAGCTAAGAAATTTTTGTCGTTGAAATGATATTTCGCACCCTGTTTCACATTTACAAACAGTCAATTCAAATTACAAAAATCTAGCTGGAGATATGGCATATGGTTATACAAAGAAATAAGAAATGTTATACAAACATCACGGCTGGTAACTTTCCCGTAAAAAGCAAAATGGCAAATTGATGACAAGTTGTTGAACTTTTTACCTGGTAGCTGACATTGATAAATTGGGCTTAGGCGATCACACAACCACAACGTCGAAGAGTAAACACTACGAAAAAAGAAAATTCGCCAGCTGTTTCTTTATTTTAAAACAGTCAAAAGTCTAAAAACTAATGCTGTGCATTTAATTTGCAATAACTTAAACGCCATTAATCTGATCATAACCAAAAGTATATAATTAGATTGAAAAATAAATTTTGCATCTATCTGAGCAAAAACGGAATCGCTATTGTGAGCGGTTTAAAAGTTATTAGCTGTCAAAGTGTCGGGTCGAATCGACCCCCCCCCCCCCCCCCCCGGACATAGAAAGCAAAAAAAAGCCCGGCCTTAATAGGATTAAAGTCTTTGATATAACTCGACTAGGGAAATAAATCCCACATCTACCATCTGCGAAGCGGACGCTCTAACCACTACGCCATCTCGCCGTTGAACAGTTATTTGAAGAGATTGAGCCTATGGTCCATGTTGTGCCATAGAACCAATTTACGGCAGCAGCAGCTTTTGTTTCTGTATCAGCCGTAAACAGCTTTAAATTTAAAGCTGCGTATTTAACGCTGATACAAAAATAGAAGCTACTGCTGGGGTTAATTGAGCTTAAGGCTCAATCTGGACCATCAAAATTGGCTCTACTTATCTCAATCCGTCATTTTCCCTAAAAGTTTGTTTTTTATTAATCAACAGATCTTATTACCATCGTTGTTTTTTATGTTTAGATGAACGTTTATATGTTCTACACTCCCATCTTACCATTGTTTGCTGCTCACTGAATATACTGTCATAGCTTAAGTTATGCTGCCTTCTGCCTTTTCGTTGGGAAGCAAGGCATAGTTTTTGCAATTTTGCTTGATGTCATAGGGCTGTTTGTTTTCAAATTAAGAAAAATTGGAAGGCTTATTTTGAAAAACACTTGGGTCGTAACAATTGCCTCTGACACCATTCTAGCTCAAGATGTGCGGTATGTCCCAACTTGGACATTGGTTCAAAAGGTTTAGAGTTTTTAAGTCATTTATGGAAGAAACATAGGCTAAAATAAGTTGCGATTTTCTTCACAGTTTGCTCCTAAGCAGCTTTTAGATAAAAGAACAGCTCTGCGCAGTCTTGCACTTCTCGTAATTAAATTAATATTGGCTTAGGCAATGCACATTTAGGTGTTTCGAACTCCAAATTAAGATGTTGCTTAAAGCCTTAAACCATTTACTAGTTATAATATGTTTGCTTGCTTTGCAACAACTTATTCACGTTTCTCTTTTATGATTTCGTTCTCGAAGTTCAAAAGGACCAAGAATGTTAATTGATTTTTTGTTTTTTTTTGTAACTTTCCCACCTTTTGTCTATGACCTCTCTTGCCGATTTTGATTTATTGTGATGTTTTTTGTGTTTTTGGAATATCGAGATCTTTGTAAAACTTCTCAGACTCTTTGACTGAACTGTCTGCAGTAGGTGTATAGACAATGACACATTGGCAAAATAATGAGTATGATGTTTTGCCACCATGCATAAAAATATTTAACGATATTTTAAGGTTTAATTCTCAAAATTTCATGAAAGATTGTATGTTTAAGTAATAGTGCAGTGCAGAGTTAAGTTTAGTGGTCACTAACAAAGTAGTTTTAGGTCAGTAAACTATTTAAGCAGGATTTTCTGTTATGAACTCTTCACTTGAGTAGTTTTAGTTTTTACTACTTTTGCTTTAATTGAGTCGATAATGTGGGAAGTAACGCTATTTGAGTGGTTATAGCTGATACCGATGCTTATCACTGTACAGGCAATCTGCTGCATTAAAATACCAGATGCTAGCACAAAAATCAAATTTATATTTTTTGTAAATCGGTTTTGGTTCGAATTTGCAAAACCAAATGGCGTTATTATTTAATTTTCACCAAGCAAGATACGATGAGCTGTCATCAGCAAACAGAGTACTCCTTAAATCTTTTTGTTTTAGAGTTATGTTTATCATAAGAAGTATATCTAAAAATTTTCAGCCCGTTTCAGTTTTTGCCGTGTGTTTCATCTTCCCAAGCATATGGAACATTTTATGGTTCACAAAACCTTTGGGGACAAGATAGCAATTCCGTTCTTGGCTGATAGAATAGATCCTTCTAAAAAGGTTGTTAGCCTTAGTAGCATTGACTGGGGGTTCAGTGGGTACTTATGAACCAAGACTGGAAAAAGTTTAAGTAACCAAAAACATGTTGCAGTTTTGCAATCCTCCTTTACAAAGGGCACAACAATAGCCTAAGATTTGTGAAGTTGATCTGCAAAAAAAGATTTCCAATCGAAAAACAGCAAAAAATGGCTTTCAAGAAAATGCCCCCAAACAAATATAACTAGCTGTAAGCTTTTAAATACCATTTGCTCTAACCCTCAAAACTTTGGTACTGAGCCCGGATCATAAATAAATGGCACTTCATTAGCTTTTCCGCGAAAAATATGTCTGAAGTTTGCGAAATACTCTTGGCATTTTATTAAAATTTTTGAAAATGATAAAAATTAGGTCCTCAACAAAAATGTGATTTAGTATAAAAATTTTTCCCTCTCCCATCTTTTCCTATCCATTCAAAAAATGTTCGGCTGTTTACGCCTTTCGCTTTTGCTATTGTAAATCTTAGATAGCATCTAAATTCAAAATTTTGATTAGATTTAGTAAAAGAGGTGGATATCTTTAAGTTGCTTGATGTTTCAAGAACTTTTAACCTTAAAGAAATACTGTGAATCAAAACATAAATAATTAACAGATGAAATTAAATAGGCTATTAATTACTAGGATCATTACTTGTCCAATGTCGTACCAAGTAGTTGTTAAAAAGGGAAGATGCAGCGTCGGGTTTTAGTGTAGTTGGTGAATGATGATCTTTTCAGTATTATCCATATTTTTTGATCAATTTTCGAAGAATTTTTTAGAAGTCATTTCTAAGATCAATGATTTTGTCCGAACCAGAGGAGAAAGAGCATAGAATAATGGTCTCTTCTTATTGGTGTAGCCGAAAAAAGTATTACACTCCACTCAAAAATTGTTTGATCCTACAAAGTTAAGAAGTTCCTTTGAATTGATATGCATTTAGCAAGAAAACGTCAATGCCCCAAAACAAAAAATGATCATTTGAGGTACGAAAATTTCAAAATTAAACGTACATTTCCAAAAATAATGTCATCAATCAAAATTTACGTAAGCAAAACCCAGAAAGGTATATTTCACGCACTCTTATTTTTTGTTCGAGCACTGCTTGGAAAAAGTGACATTAATTTTACTGAAGTAAATATTTAGACAGTTTTGACTAACTCTGGTTGTCAATACGGTGGCGTGGCAGGTCTCAACCGGAAATAAAAATTGCTTGTTTAACTCAGTAAAGCACGGTGGGTAAGAAATAGCGCCGCAGGAAAATTTCCTCAAGTCTTTAAACCATCTCTGGTTGCAATTGGTCACCAACAAATTGACGCAATTACATAGCGTAGTCACTTTTTTCTTAAGGCACTAATTAATTTAGGAGTAAAATGAATTAAAACCATTTCGTGGCGCTAGAGAACAGCAAATACCAATCTAGATGATAAGAATCTTAATATTTATTTCCTTAAAACAACAAGCACTTTCGATTGACCTATACAAAATTGCACACACAATGAAATAATAAACTGAAACAAAAAGAAAATACTGTAATGAGAAATTATAAAAATTTAGTAGAAACAAAAGTCAGGGGGTACAGAAAATTGATACCCCTTTGAAATATTACGGAAAGCAAGCAGATGAATGTCGCTACGTGTTCGAGTGAGAAAGAGCTGTTTATGCATCCTTTACAATCACGTAATAGTAAGTTCAAACTTATCGATTGCAGTTTTCCTGTGATCTTGGACTAGACATATTACAATAATTCCCAGCAAATAAACTAGAATTTTCCGGTTTAGTAACTACAAAGCAGGTCTGAACAAGTGGTCCGATATTTAGCATCACCAATAATATCTTGCGAGTTTGCAAAGTGTAAATGTAATACAAAAAATGAATTATTGTCACATGTCGCTTAAATATTTCTAAATATCACTTAAACGTTAGAGCTATAGCACATAAGAAGACAAATTTACACAGAAATGTTTCAAAAAATAAATAGTCTAGAATCTTCTAAACTATCGAAAGTAGCAACACTCCATTAAAATATGAAAAATTAGAGTTGCAATTGTAAATGCATACAGAAAATAGCAACATTGCATCAATAATGAGATTAAGTAGTTAGTACTTATTATGCCTACGCAAGTAAATATGACGTGATTGTATAGGAGGAAGTATAAAGTGGAAAGAGGAAATGACGTTTAACAACATATGCATGAAAACAGCGATAGATTAAAAGTTCCTTTATTGAACCACACTAAAAAGTTGCTATGTTATACTCAAAATTACATTTTAAGTTCAACTTTCATTGATTGATGTCGTTGCCTACAGCTCAAAGTTATTAAATTGTTTGTCTAGAAATCAAAAGATCTCAAAATCAATGATTGCGTGAGCTCTCTGTAAATATGTTCGTAAAGGAAACCTAAGGGGGGCCCGGCGCACTTTTATTAATCTCCAAAAAAACCAGTTGCCTTAAAACTAAGAAACAGTTTTTAACTTGCCCTATATTTTTGAAGTATTTTAGCTTTATATTTGTAACCTTATCTCTAAAGATAAGCTTTTCTAATCTTAAGGGCTTCCATATCACCTACTGCCGTCTTTTTTTGAGCTGCACTTTCTCTTTCTATGATTTATGATGTTTTATAAAATGGTAAAATTTGTGTTTCCAAGGACACTTTTTTAATTTCCAGAACCTGGTTGACGTACACTTTTTATCCATCTATACTTCAATTTAGCATTAGTTGCAGTTCATGAAAAAATGCACAGCATATGGTGACAGTAACCAATGACGTTTGTTTATTACATAAAAATATACAGGATGTAAATAGATAAATAACTGAACATTAATACTCATCCTCACACCACCATTGCAGATAATTCTATACTTTTTAGAAATATCTCTCCCTCCAGTATACGATCAGCAGTATAACAGAAATAATCGAAAATACAATTGCAATCCCTAAGCAAGTGGTTATAATGAATGAATTAAAAGCCGGCGATTGTTGAATTGGAAGTGTAGTATACTGTTGCTTTAACGGGAGTTGATCAACAACATTAATTTGGAATGATATATCAGTTTCACCAAATCCATTTGAGTAAAGAATCAATTCGTAGAATCCACCTAAATTGCTGTTAACCTAGTAAAACAAAATTATATTTTTTTATGTAGAAGTGTCTTCAGCATTAACAAGTAGTCGGTTTCACGTACCGGTATTAACTAGACTGTATAATCTTAAATGTCACGACTATACAACATTAATGGCAAATTTTTGGCTGCACGAAGGTAGTTGTCATCTTCTCAAGTTGCAGAAATGCACTTATTACGTATTGCACATTACGCATTGCAGCGCTTTCTTCCTAATAACTTGTAACAAAGAGCGGATACTAACAGAAATGTTGTTATTAAAAAGTGCAGAACATTGAATTGCATTCAAGAGCCTGCCGCGATTATAGGGTGAAGTTATAGTCGTCGACTTCACAATAAGCTACCAACAAAATGTTAGATGAGACGATCATTTTCTATAGGCAACAGGAAATAACATTTCTGCATTAAGTTTCTATCACTATTTACCAACACTGCAAAAGTCATCGGGATTTTTGAGGAAAGACAACTTTTTCCAAATTTTTGAGAAAAGTCTCTTCAACAAACACAAACACTCTGGCTAACACACAATCTTCGAAGCAGTACCTTTTCAAAAAATTAGATCGCCAAACCTAGTTTACTTTCATATGCGCATTAAAAACCAATCAACAAAGCCAATTACCTGGTCTCACACAAAAGTGAAATATTGTTGGGTTGTGAATGATTGAACCAAATTATTTGCATCGTTTAAATAAGTGACGTTAGTCCCTGACTCAGCCTCTGCGTACGATCTTTTTTCTGCCATGGGTACATGTGCTACATGAGAAAATGCCAAAAGGATGATTCTTTTAAGGGCACAGCCCTTCTTTGATAATTTAAAGCAACTTTACTGCTTGTTTAATGACTCCAGCTGCTATTTGAAAAACTGCGCAGATTTAATCTAATGATCCTCATGTCTGCTTCTTAAATGAAACTGTAGCGTAGAAGGAATCTAAAACGGGTTGCTGCATCGAATGTTGCATAACAGGCTCTGAGCTGCGCGTATATGGCTTGTTATTTTACCTTGTGGAAAAGAAAAGCTGTAGTTGACCTATTCTTTTTCCCACTTCCTTTTTTTGGGGGATTTTGAGAAGAATCTATTACCATCGTAGTTTTGCAGTTTTTCTTGAGATTAAATTTGCCATTCTCTTTATCTCTAACAGGGACATTATCTGAAACACATTTCCAAATTCACCCTAAGTGTTCTCACCTTCAACAATAGCCTCATCCATTGCTAGAGCAAACACTCTTTTGGGTTCTATTAGGTTCACTTTTTTCAACAAGCAAACTATCTACTTTTACACTGCCTTTTCATTAAGGCCTCTGTGTGAAGTACTTTGATATAAACATGTTCTATAATCAAAAATATTTTTCAAAACTCCAAGTCGAAAGATAAAATATATGTTTAGGAGATGTTCAACTAAACTTAAGCCACTTTCTATCCAATATAGAAAACACTTACCGTATTTTTCGTTTAATAAGCCAAATGGCCGAATAAGCCGAGGCCAATTTTTAGCTCTGAAAATGAGGGTTTTTGCTTATAATTTTGCCTATTACTGATGATCGGCCAATAAGCCGACCCCAAAAAATCAGGTCCAAAATTAAATTACTGAAATTGGGATTATTAAGCGGAAAATACGGTATACTGTTACAAAATGGAGATGAGATACGCAAGATATAAATGCAAAGAACTTGCTGCAACAATTACCTTGACTTCTATCATTTAACTTTTGAGTCAACATTGCACTACTGATGGAACCACATAGACACTTTAAAGAAGTAAGTTCACCCAACAACGCTCTATCCTTTCCTCGGAAAAGCAAAACCTTAGAATTTAAACTAAACAGAGACAAGCTGGGCTGCACCAAAGCATTCACAATACATCCTGTATCATTAATAAAATTGGTCAGATAAAATGGTTCACTGATGTCATAACAGCGTGTTCATTAAATAGATTATGTCCTTCTCGAATGTACGACCACCTTCTAAAATCTAAATGGTTCTATTACAGAATTATGAAAGGAAGCCCTCTAATGATAAATAAGAATAAACCGAGCTAAATAAAAATTAGGGCCAGTGCGACCAGACCTATGTGAAGCCGTGAACAAAATTATGACGTTGTTCTTTATGACACAAAGCTAGGTCTTTTCTTTGTACATTTCGTTTACCCTTATAGTTTTATTCTCCCTTCATTCACCCTTCTAGCTTCATTCATGTACGAAATTTTCTCATTCACCCGATTGGGAAGCACTGGTCTACGTGATAATAAGCACTAACAGATTGTTGCAGAAGATGATAATTTTCTAAGCAACAGGAAACAATATATTAGCATTACGTTTCCATTACCGTTTACCGACACCACCGAAATCACCACCATGTTTCGGGAAAGACAGTTTTGCTCTAAATAAATGACCTCACAAAAAGATGATTAGTGGCAAACACACAACCTTTGAAGCATTAGTTATTCAAAAAAATCAGATAGCAAAACCTTGTTTGCTTTCACATTTGCATTCAAAAATAATAAACAAAGCCAAATACCTGGTTTCTAACAAAAGTGAAATATTGTTGCGTTGTAGATGAGTGAACCAGATTTTTTGCATCGTTTAAGTGAGTGACGTCAGTTCCTAAGTAATAAAGTTTTGAAAACAACAATTGCAAAATGAGACATAATGGTATAGAAATAGTGTATGCTTCATCAAACCGTTAATAAACTAAGCACAAAATCTTTAAATTTACCATTGAATATAACAGATTTCAATTGTGCATTTGGATTAGATTGAAACGAAATGTTACAAATTCCAACAGCATTCATTTTCCACGTGCAATATTGAGTCGAAGTAACGTATGGAGGAACTGAAATAAAATTCTATGCAAATATTTTATCGAACAATTGCATTAGCAGGAAACAATTTCATGTACTGCCGCTGATATTTGAAAGAATGCAATTTCTTTCTAAAAAAGTAAATGAAGACATACTCCTTATGAAACTTAAAACAAACGATAAAATACATTTCTTAGTTCAAGAAAATACCTAGCCCTATTTTATTTTTAATCTACATTGCATCTCAGACAAGTTCATATTGACTAAAATCTCGGTTGCACAACAGGTTTTTAACTTTATTGATTACCTATGGCTATGCTTTAACATGTTAAATAAACTGACTGATATATTTGAGCAAAACTCAAGAAAAAGATTCAATCAATCATACTTACACAAAACATTGATAAAACGCCGTTGAGATTGGCCAGACGAATGATTAACTGATGTTACGTAAGGAGATTGAACTTGACAAAAAACTGATTGATAGTGGTTTGTTTTCTGTATGTGGTTGATTAGAAATGTTCCGTTCTAAACCAATGACAAATTCATCAAATTGACATGAGGCACTTAATGCATTCCAAATTGGGGACAATGTTTACAACAATTCTTATTAAAGTTTCAATCAAGTAAACAAAAATGCTCACACAGCAAAGTATTAGTTTAAAAAAACCAAGGATATAAGCACTGCTTTGAGATGGAGTGACTACACATCTAAGCTGATCCAGCTCTTCAAACGGAAGATGCTTGGGACACTACACAAAATGATCTTCATTCTTAAGTTATTTGCTATCCATGCATGAGGTTACGTTTGGCGCAGGGCCTAATTTAAAATCCGAAAAGTCGTATTATGGTTTGGCGTGACCGTGCAGCATGCCACAAATATTTCTTAGCATTTTAGTGGCACAAGTACGACAATATGGTGTAAGCAGTCCATCACACAGTGCTACCAACTTTGACCCATTCGAACAATGAACCGAAAGACTGTCGGGCAGAAAAGAACATAACTTTGGATAAAAGACAAAAAAAGGACATCTCGTAATTCTAAAAGCTCACCTAATAGAATTAACATACCCAGCAAGAACATAATAACATATTATTACTGATGAAATTAGCCATTGTTTTATGGCATACGTTCCTTTTCACTTTTGCACTAGATCTAGAAATATCTTGGGTCTTTATAGGTGTGAGTTTTTGAGTTGTAAGCTTCATTATGTTGTGAAAAAAAACTGCATATGTTCTGATTTTCGAATTACATAATAGGGTTTCAATTTGTGTTTTAGCTGCGTTTCTGTCACCTATCTCTCGATTCTGACAAATTTTTACAAATTTTCATTTTTTTGGTACTTAGCAACCAATCTAACTTTGATTAAAATTGTCCGCTGTGTTTGATACGAAATATATCACCTAGCTCTTTTGTTGTAGCAACCATACCTGTATCGTTGCTACTACGAACTCACTGCCAAAGCTGACAAGTAGAAATGATGCAAAGTCAGTTTGCACCAGGCTATGATTATCAATCTATAAATTTGACTCTTGAAAAAAATCATTTTTCTAAGGTCTGCTTAGTCTGAATATGCCAACCCCTGATTTGAGTCTTTGCAAACATAAATGTAAGTAACACTTAGGAGCGTAGCCAGAATCCAAATATTTGTGCAGTTATTTATCAACAATACACAAAAATTGACTGATAGCTAAAGCCGTCAAAATATAGATGCAGGGGATGCAGCTGCATCCCCTAAATTTTTGATTTGGGGGATTTTGAGCATTTTTCAGGCAATTTAGTATAGTGCTAAAGGCAGTTGTAAACATTTTGCATCCCCAAATTTTAATTTTCCCCTACGGCTATGCAGGTAGCAATCATAATTTGACCTTAAAAAAACAATTTCATTTGTCAATGATCAGTACGTTCATGTCCAGAAACTAAAAGTTATAGAATGAAAGCAGAAAAATATAACTTACTACAGTAACTACACGGTACACAACATCAGTTCTATAAATCGGTTTTACGGTTTATAGCATAGTAAGGTGTTTAAGAACAGCTTTAGTCATGAGAGTTTGTAAACAAATAATTATGAATTAGAAAACCAGTTGTAATAAACCGCTAATTTGACTTTGTCGTGTTTGGGATGTTTACGTTTCGATCAGCTGAAGAGCGCAAATCATTGCAATCAAATTGAAATAAATTTAGGAAATTGTTGCTTGCAATAGTTGCAATATAAAAACACTGCAAGAAATCAAAGTTTCATTTTACGAGGCGTAGCAGAAAACGTTTTGAGAACAGCATCAGTGCTTATTGGCATGTCATAATGGATAAACTTCACAGACCGTCCCTACGAGTTTGACATATAGTTCTTCGCACATCTATCTGATTTTGTCGTTCGTAGTGCACAAAACGATCGTTCGGCAGTGGCATAAGACACTGGAAGTGTTTTCAAATTACTGAGTAATATTTTGATTGCAGGAAAAACATTCGTTTGGCTAAGCTTGTAAGCTCTTTTCCAAACCACAACTTTAAAATGATTTTGACAAAAGCTTTGTCAGAGCAGGAAGTGACTGAGCTTTTACTGTTATCAGTGCGCCTGTAGTAACGGAAAAAACGCATAAACTGCTGGCTCAATTTCGCAAAAATTGGCAGTCACAACATTGCCTGGGAACATCCAACTAAGAGGCATAAAAGCTTCAGCCTAACCAAAAAATTGTTTCTCTAGCTGCAAAATCACACTGTCCGAAAATGGTTAGCAGAGGCTGCGGAAATAATAATTCTTAGGTGTTTCTGCTGCTACGTTACTACGCATCGTTTGATGCTTCACAATACGTGGCATACTAATTTCTTCAGATCCACCATGTCAGCCGCTTTTTGATAAATTTCATCATAGGTGTCTTTTTTGCTGACATCTCGATATGATCCATCACCGATTGCAAATTCTTTATACCACCCACTGCTGTCCTCAAATCAATATCAACTTTTTGAAGCAACTGTGACAACATTGACGCCTGTGCCACAACATGCTCTAAAATACAAAGAGCTATGCAAAATTTGCTTATGTTATAACCGAATACTAGGAGGGTGCTTTGCAACGCGATTCTGTTGTCTCATCGGGTAAGTACCAAGCTTTAGTAAGGCTCGTCGTATTAGATCATACAGTTCGTCCTTGATTAAACTTACTGGTTCAATACGATCGCTATCTCGGTGTCCTTTAAAAGGAATGTCTAATTGCCTCTTAAGCCATAGGGTATCAATCACATGCCCAATTGCAGCGCGGATACAAGCTTTCGTTTTTGCAGAAGAAGCTTCCAGTAAAGCGTCAACTTGCAAATTACGATCTTCAATGCTAATCAAGTTCAAATTCAAACGCCTGTAAAAATATTAGTTCCAATACGTAGCGAAAAGCGTAGGCATATCTCAACTCATAAGCAACTTTCAAATCCGCGTATTTACAATTACAAACAGTGTTGTACAAACTCGTTCGCATCTATGCTCGAAAATATTTGATATTTTATTTTCATGGGGCTAAATTTAACAAAATTGTTTTACAAATTCAAAGTTACCGTATATAAAATCTTGCTAACTATGAAAAGAGTCAAAAGGTTGGCTTGAAAAACTCAACATCTTACTTCAATAGCCATTGATTTGTGATATTCCAATCTATCGTGTTCATACAGGTGTCCATCGGAACCATTCAACTTATTAAAGCAGCGGAGAGGTTCAGTGACTAGCTTTCCAAGTTTTCGGCAATTTTTCCCAATTTTATAATTCACCAAAGACCCAGAAAATGTAGCGCAGTATTTTCATTAAAAGCCTTTGCGATTTTTCTGAATATACAACCCATGCACATGTTCTGAAATGATTTTCGTTCAGTAAACCAAATCATTGCCCTTAAGCAGTGCGGCAGTTTTTAAAATCGAATGTCATTGCTGCTTCCCCAACTGGAGTAAAAGCATTTTTAGCGTATGAAGTTAACCGGCATTAATTGATTTGTTTGGAAGCAAAATCGGGGCGATATCATCTGACGCTGCATTAGCTATATCTAAATTTGTACATTCATCTACAGAGTTGCACATAGAAGCAGTGCTATAAGTTGGTCTTGAAATATCTGTTTCTTGTTCCTTTATTTTTGTTGATTACTTCTTTGCTTTGCAAAATAGCTAGGTATTAATACATTTTTTCGTCTTTTATTCATTTTTGCTCTTTTCAAATTCTGACTGATTTATTTGCTGATCTCGAAGACTGATTTTGCTGATCTTGCAGTCTTGCAGGCTGACTAAAATCCTTAAAGCAAAAGGCGAATTTAAACTTTTGAAAAACCGTAATTGTGACGTAAACGTGAATTGAATGATTCAATTTGTCTATGGGATTTTGCAATCGCAGCGTTATAATTCGAAGACACGAATCGATAACACTGTGCTGCG
The DNA here is from genome assembly GCA_963675345.1 of Trididemnum clinides. Taxonomy (NCBI): domain Eukaryota; kingdom Metazoa; phylum Chordata; class Ascidiacea; order Aplousobranchia; family Didemnidae; genus Trididemnum; species Trididemnum clinides. The sequence continues at coordinate 27,694,920 of OY776294.1, forward strand.
TTTAAAAATTTTTTCCCGAAGGTCAAGGATGTTTTAACAGTTTCTAATTTAATTTTTTGCGCTGAATTCAAAATTGCAACCCGTTTTTTCCAATCAGATCAAATTTTTTCTGCAACACATTTTTAATTATTTGCTAGCTTTGGTCTGTATTGAGCGCGTGTCACGAAGAAACTAATTTCTGTAGTAGCTTATTTGATCACTCATATGGTTAATTTTTGCAAGTGAGATGGTATTTTTATTTGCATGCAAGATTCTTGTACTGACAGGCATTTTAAATGACACAACAATTCATAACACTGATGAAATAAAGGCATTTAAAACTAACAAAGAAATCTTCTTGATGTATAATTTTGTTCAACAGCACTCTATTTAACAGTTTAAGTTAATACTTTACATTTCAGACACGTATTCACTTAAGATTACAAATTTGTTCTAGAGGCTCAACACTCGCCAACCTCAGCAAGCACAATAATATCAGTTTTTAAAAAAAGTATAACACAGAAATGATTGTGCGGCGCATGGTGACACTTCGACGATAAATGCATTGCCGCTATTAATATGATGAAAAGAAGTGTTGCTTTAAAGATTTTCTCCTATGTGTGGAATTAGGAAGATCTCTTTTTAGGCACCAACAGTAATCTGCAAGCATGTTTACGTTTCTATATCCTTCTTACCTTTCTTCCATCTGGCGAAGATCTTGGTGTGATCACTCTCCTTATTCTTCGTTGTAGTCCTCACAATTGTCAGGAAAGTAATCCAAGTGCATTTTCACAGACATTCGGGCTCCAATGGATTGAAAGCTTTCAAGTAGCTCTTTAATTTATTTTTTGTAATTAGGGCTTCTATGCTTTACCAGAAAGTTTGAAATTACTACCCGAAGAGCTGTCCATGCTCTTTTTTCTTTTTCGCTCCTGCTCGCAGTAAAACCCTCATCTTTGATCAGTTCACACATCTGTGGTCCATCAAAGACTCCTGCTCGCAGGTTCGTTTCAAAGTTCATTTGTAAGAACTTGAAGGTTGGGCCATTTTTATGAAGTGCCTTGATGTAGTTTTTCATGAGACCGAGTTTAATGTGGAGAGGTGGCAAAGAAATATTTTGTGGATCGACTAAGTAAGCAGATTTGACACTTTTGAGATTAGGTGTAAAACTTGTTCTAGACGGCCAGCTAATTTGTGTGTTAGGGCGATCATCTGCCCTTGAGTCTCACAGACATAAAATTCACGGAAGTTTTGTGTAACCGGCCTGTAGCCCAAGAACTACTGAAATCATTTTTAAGTCACCACATATTTTCCAATTGTGTTGGCTATACTGAAAAGTGAGCTTCACGCAATGTCCAACAAGAACAGAACAAATCTCATTCCCATTGTGCAATAATATTGCCTTTAAACTTTTTACAGATGAGCCAAAAACAATCGCCATGGGTGGAATATAGACTATCTGCAAAGCTGATATTAATCCTAAAATATCTTGACAGTATTCCAAGAAATGATCTTTGTCACAACTGAAATGCTTTCTAAACTCTTTATCTATTTTCCGATGCCAGAAAGTATGGTGCTTGTAGCTAGTAAGTTGCTTTCACGTAGTCGTGATCCAAGGAGCTGAGCAGATTCTTTGGTGAGATTTAGATCTCGCGGTAGGTCGTTCAGTTCAAGCTGTGTTAAATGCTTCGGTTGGTTTGTACTTTGCTCCGCATTCCATGAGTCTTACTCATTTGCTTCGCTCTCCGTAGATGAAGAACACTCCATTTCATTTATATCTCCAGTTACTCCCGGAACAAGAATACTAGGGCCATGTGGTACTGGTTTTATGGCTAAAAAATATTAGGGTATTTCACATGATTTTGTTCTTCCAATTTATCCTAAAATGAAAACACACATTTCTACTATTAAATCAAACAATAAATAAAAATCCCATCACGCAGTAGGCCTACTAGTATCTTTATACTTTGTAAGTTACATACCTTACAGAAATACTGTAACAATCTGTGACATGGTCTTTTCCTTCCCTCCATATCATAAGAATACCAAAAAAAGACTTTTTACAGTAATACCAGAGGATAGCAATGCGCTGAGCAAACAGCAGACAGTAACACTGTTTTGACCCATCAGGTCTCTTCAGTGCAGTTGGTGACCGACAAGAAGCTAGAGGCTTTTAATAATACATAGCTTAGACCGTCACAGTTGTAGGATCTATGCTAGGTCCACTGTAGTGGATGGTCTGTCAGTATTCTGCGACAACCGCCACTCATTCACGAGTAATACGGCTTCACATAGTATTGACAGATCATCCACTACAGTGGACCTAGTATAAGTCCCACAACTGTAATGATCTAAGCTTTGCTTTAGTAAAAGCCTCTAGCTTTTTCTCGGTCACCAACTGCAATGAAGAGACCTGATAGGTAGAAACAGTGTCACTGTCTGCAGTTTACTAAAAGACTTTTTATCTTCCTTACGCTCCATAATCTCAAGCTTTCAACGCATTTTTACAACACATGTGCAGAGCAAATACCTTGTCATGGTCGCCTAGTTTTAATCTAAAATATGCATAATGTGCCCTCTTTACAAACTGCGTAATTCTTGCTTGACGACTGAGTAAGGTGAACTTGCCGCATATATAACAGAACCTGTTGGGATCATTTTTGCACTTCCTCTTTTGAAATCCAAACTTGAAATTATTATTATGACACAAACTTGTCAAATATACTAATGGAGTAATGACTGATGAGCAATATACTATTGAGTGCACATGAGTCTTTGATAATTCCAAATAAAAAATAACACTTTCAGTTAAATTTTACGCCAACCTAGACTGTAATAATCGGTTAAGCCATTTGACTTTTTCAAGCATCAACTGCATTCGTTGTGTTCTTGTCATTGTGACATCACTGTCATTTCATTATGATGTCACTGAAGTTACATCAAAACTTAATTAAAGTGCTGTACCATTTTTATGACAACATAAATCGCAATCGGAGAGCAATAAAGCACTAGTCGTCAAAATTTTCAAATGCAGTTTGCCAAAAAACCGGACCTGATGGGGGAAAACGTAAAAAGGTTTTGAATTTAGCGTCACAAATTTCATTTAGTGCGGTCAAGAGTTCAGTAACCTGTAAAGTTACGCAGCACAGTACAATATTTGAAAATACATCACAAGTGACGCGTTGACAGCAGCAATTTATTAATAGATACGGGGGGGTGCAAACAAAACGAGCATAACTGCGTAATGAACAGGCACTGCACAGCATACGATGCAGATCCTGATCAAATTTGAATTTTTTTAAGTCACAGTTTCGAAAATTTAACAAGGAGCCATAGCCATGATCATGATCAAACAGTAGCAAAAGTCTTATTTTAGAAGTCAACTTTTTCAAAAGTGATCTTTTAGCAAGATTTAAAATTTTCGGAAAAATGAGGGATAGAAGGTATTTTCGTCTCGGAATCAAGTAAAAGATTATTTTGAAGATCCTATTTTAAAAATGAGAGAATTTTGTCTAATTTTAAAATGTATGGGTTTGCAGGCCTGAGAACCATTTTGGGGGCAAGGGAGCTTCAACCACCAGCCCCACACTTTTAAACCTTTGTTAAAAAAATATTTATTTTTAGAATTCTAGTACATAAATTTTACCATCTACTGAAGTTATTGCTGCAAGATTATTGCGAAACAATACCACAACCACAGACTTAATTGTGTGGACAATTTTAATGGCGGAGAAATTAGAAACTGCTTTTAGGTCAAAATGACCGCTGACAAAGTTTTAAGTACATTGCTTATTGTAATAAAACAAAAATTAACGCGATTAATGTTGACCGAAATTTAGGAAAAGTCAGAAACTTTCAAAATTAGAACGCTTATCCAGGAAGAGATATAAATGCTATCAAATATCAAAAACAGTCAAAATGAGCGTTCCGCAAATTTTTGTAATTAATCATTGCGATGTTTTCACAAGAATTATTTCTATTTAGTATAATCATCGTTTGAATTAATCTATTCAAGGATCAAAACAGAGGAGCATGGCACAATGATCCCTTATGCTACAGGCAATACGTAATTCTACTCCATGAGTAAAAGTTTAAGAAATTTTTTGTTTTCATTAAAATTGTGTTAGAACAAACTAATCAAAACAGCTGATGAAAAAAAGACAACAGCAAAAAAAATTGATTACAGCATGTAACAACCTGCATTACTGTAACTCAACCAATGGAAATTAAATAATGTACGATTTGTTACAAATACAGCGATAGCATTACCAACAAAGAATCGAGTTTTATCTTTAATATAAGGTAACAGAAAATAAAAGTTGTCAATGATATTGACATATGTTTATGTTCAGACCCGTTTCATATTTCACCAACGCTGCTGGCACAGTGTATTTTAACCATAAGCGGTACGACCAAGAAAAAATGCCGTAGAATTATCTTCTTAAATTCAAAACAATGCAGCCGTAATGAAGATAAAATGAAGGACCAAACTACGATTGCTGCCATTGCCGACAATGCAGTACAATTGACCACGTAACTGACCAAAACAGCAAAACGCTATTTTTCGAACAATGCAATAGAAAACACGAGCACGTAAATACTATTTTCAAGCAAAAAATTGAGCGCCAATGACAAATTAAACGTTTTACACCATTTTTTTACCTCCTCAATATATGTTGAAGCTCCATCAAAAAAGAACAAAGAACCATTCGAGGGTGGAAAACTTAATTGATGTTCACATTTCAAACTGATGTTACCACCTTCAATGACATTCAAATTTCCAGAAACAGAAACGTTTGAAGGACCTGAAATTTTAAATACGTAAAAACCAATGCAACAAGGAAAGCAAAACGCAGAAAATTTCAATTCGCTGGTGAAATAAAAGCAGCGACGTGCATGGATTCTGTGAATATTAATTATAAGTGCATATCTGGGCATCCAGTAAAGATTACTATCAAAATCAGCAATTATTTAATAGTAATAAATTTTTTTCTTCAGAATAAACAAGAAACAGAACATTGCAATAAAATAACAGATTACCGTGAAGCCGAAGGTCATATAACATCAAAGAAGCTTACAGTTTTTAAGATGCTTCCTGACAGTCTACATCAATACAAGTAATTAAAAAAAGCGAATTCGCTGTGCGTAACCAACCTAATAAACATAAGAGTGTCAAGATAACAATTGGAGTTGTGAAAAAAACGCAAGAAATAATACAAGTGCAATTATAAATTATTTCGAAAGCTGAACAGCCTTTATTTGGAAAATCGAATAATTACAACAATTAACTACAAGCAATGTATTCTAACCATATAGCTACATCATGTGGATGAAATAAACCTGGACCAAGCTACAATTGGCACCTTTAGAACCCAAAACTTATTAGATGGAATATACAATGCAGTAAAAAGACTTTATGGGGCTTTATATAAGATGACAGTTTGGAGGCATGCCCTTCCAGGATTTTCTTAAGATGAATCTCAAGCAATTGCTTGGCAACTTCCTCATAATTTGTGCCAGCAGTAATTTCGCATAGCTTTTTACTAGAAAATGGCACCAAGTAACTTTTCGTAGACCAATATGGACGAAGGAAAAAAGAGAAGATAGGTCGGTACATTAAAAAATTTCTGTTCGTTTCCATACGTTTTACAAATGGTTTTAAATGTAGGCTAATTATTCTAATAAACTATCCAATTTATAGTTACAAGCAAATTTTAGAGTTGTACAACTTCTTCTTCTTCTTTCGGCTTCTCCCTATTCGGGGTTGTCATTGCGCGAAAGTATTCTCCATTTGACCCGATCCACTTTGCTTCCATCCTTAGCTCCAACTCTTTCCATGTCTTCTCCGGCCAAACCCGTCCACCTTCTCCTTGGTCTTCCTCCTTTCCTTCTACCTGGCACCGCCATATCCGTCATCCTTTTTCCCAGGTAGCCTTCTTCTCTCCTTTTCACGTGTCCATGCCAACGTAGCCTTGCATTCCGAAGTTGGTCACCTAGCTTTGCGATTTTCATGGTCCCTCTCACGTATTTTTTCTTCCCTTGTCCTTTCTTGTCACTCCCAGTGCCCATCTCACCATTTTCAACCCGGAAACTTTCATTTTTTTTCCACCTGTCTTTCCGTCATTGCCACCGTTTCCATTCCATAAAGCATGGCTGGTCTAACAACACCCTTGTACATTTTACCCTGAACCGTTGCTGATAACTTCCTGTCGCACAGAACTCCAGACACCTTCATACAACTCATCCATACTGCTTGGATCCTTTTCCTCACTTCTTCTTTACATCTTCCATCGCTACTAACTGTCGAACCCAGGTATTTGAAGTTTTTTGCTCTCTTTACTTTTCTCCTTGCAGCTTCAACTCTTCTCCATCAACCACACCCCCAGCCTTCAAATACTCAGTCTTGCTCCGGCTCACCTTCAGGCCCCTTCTCTGCAGTGTATTTCTCCAAATCTCCAGATCATCCTCTGGCTCCTTATGACTTTGCAGGTGGTATCTGACTTAGATTTGCATAACATCGCGTTTAATATTGGAATGCAGCCAATACTAGTTGATGAGGTAAATTATACCTGCATTTCTTATAATTGACCAATTGTTTTTTGAATTGGGCGCCCTAATATGTGAATGATGTACTTTTTTAAGATTAACGCAAAGAAAAAAATAAGTGTAAACAATAAACCAATTAGTTAACCCCGCAAGCAATGCTCAAAAAATAGTAGGTTGACTGCTTTACACTTCAAAAAAGTTCGGAGATGATTATAAATTTGAAAGCGTAAAACCAGTGATAGTGAGTGATTATATAGGAAAGGGTAATCAGCATTCAAGTGCCGCAAGGAAGTTGTACAATTGAGGCAAAAAATTTTAATAATGCAGTGTCTAATTTTTCAAGGGATATATTACTATAGGCGCAAAAGAACCAAAACTTAACGTTGTCAATGCAAAAACACTAAACTATATCATCAACGGTAAAGAAGTTGATAAGAAGTCTAATTTATGGACAAAAATATGCCTTCGTAAACCGCTGGTCATGTTATAAATTTAGTCCAATAGCTGAAAAATTTCTCTTAACTTTATATACTTAAGAATAACAAAGTATTGAAGTAAGAAACTGATAAACACATTTTTAATGTTATTTCATAACAATTGAAGAAAAATTCGTTTTTTTAAAGATGCAACGAGGGACAATGCTAAAGGGAAGACCACCACAGACACCGCAACTACAACTGCGGTAGCGTCTCTCAAAAACACAAACAAATTGAAGTTTTACAAGTTTTGAATGCATTTTTTTTTGATTGATTGACTTTTGAAATTATTGCGTTTTTGATCTAAATTGGGTGAGACGACCTTTTTGTTTGGGGGTAGAATTTTTTGTATATTTTCTCACCATATGAGAATATTACCGGCGGCTCACCGGTTGATATCTACTGAAGGAGTGAATAAAGTGTTCATTACATGTGCAGCAGGATGCTGGTTGAAACATCGATATACTAAAGACATCTCAAAATTGTATTCACAGCCTCGTCTCTGCTTGGCATGGTAGGCACAAAAAAAATAGTGTTAAACAAAACTTGACAAGCTTCATTTTTGTTACTTTTAATAAAGACACTTTACGGAATTCTGCGACTTTGACATTGCAAGCCGGTGATGAGACAGAGCAGACTAACTGTTCTGGTGGCTCATCCTTATTAAAGACTAGCTAGCAGAGCATGAGAATATACAGAGAAAAATAAACGACAAAAATATTCATGATGTTTGGAGACTCCAACATAAATTTTGATTTGTGGGGACAAAAAGCAATTTTCACAACAATTCGGCACGACTCCTAAAATTGCGGCCAAACGAAATAAATTTTGCAAAAACACGACACCTGTCCAACATTGAATAACATTGGAATCTTTCCACCGATAAAGACATTTAGTTTTGTTTGAAACTACTTCTGTTTTATTGGAATAAAAGAGAACTCCATTGTTACGACATCTAAACTCTCCCATTGCGTTGTAGTTGGATGATTGAGAAACAACTTTAAGTGATCTACCTGGATCGATGCTGCAGCCTAAACAAGTAACAAATCCGAGGATGACAATCATGCCACCTCCAAACTGAAGTAAAACTTTTGTCCTAATTTTTATTCAAAGTATAGCAACACATCACCTGTCCAACAGTGAAGAACATCAAAGTTTTCCCACTGAGCCGTAGAAAGGCATTTGGTTTTGTTTGAAACAGCTCTTGTTTCATTGAAATAAAATAAAACTCCATTGTTGCGACATCTAAACTCTCCCACCGCGCTGTAGTCGGATGATTGAGAAACAACTAAGAATGATTTTTTTGGATCGACACTGCATTCTACAAGAAATTTTATAAAACATCAAGTCTTAGGAATGATAATGCTCTTTGCCCTTGCGCTGAAGAAAAATTTGATATGCGGGATAACGATCTTAAAAATTCCTGGAATTCGGCCACTTTCTACTCCCCGTTGCCGATTTGAGCTCCGTACAAATAATGCAGATATTTTAAGCCCAGTGAAGCCATGCTACTTCGGCGAAATCATATTGTAAAAAACAAAAACTTTGTCTCCTAAAGCAGCGCATACTGTATAGATTTTGTCCTACTTATCTTTGAGTAGATGCAACCCCGCTAAGAGAAAGTAGACCACTGTTAAAAATTAATTTTCAATTTGAAAATACATTTAAACAAATATTTTTGCTGTTTTCGATGCTCCGTTAACTATGAAATAACTTATCAGTCTAGTGTGGCTGCGATTTTTATCTTCTGCGTGCAAAACTACGTTAGTTCTGTGGATTCGCTTAAGTAGCATTTGAATGTAATAATGAGCAAATTATCTTGTGTTTGAGAATTATGTTGCAGATCCGTTAAAAATGGCATTTTGCAATGATTTTAACTGATTGGTGGATAATAAGCAGATAATTTAAGAAAAGTAATGCAAAGCAAGTGTACTAAAAAAAAAAAATTTAAAGTGCAATGCAGATGTGGGCCCCTTGTTCTAGCATCATCGGCATTATTTAGCAATGTTCTTTTTTCGGCTCTAATCTATTATGATGTAGTTGTTGTTTGTCAGAGCAGCTCAGAAAGGCGTAAAACGTTGCTGACAATAGAAGTTAAAATAAGTCTTAATTAAATTTCTTGGTTTCCGTAGCGTGTTGAATCACCGTTTAAAACATTTTGGGTGTATTTTCATACAGACCAAATTTTTTTCATTTTCATAAAAATTCGGTAAAACAGCTATCTGTAAACCTCAACATCGCAGCTGTTACAACAAGAATTGATTGCAGTTGTAACCAACAACGTGGTTTCGAATTGGTGCAAAATAAATAGTCATAGCAAATCAGTGTTCTGATGAGCGCTATTGTAGCCGTTAAAGCGTAGGCTTTGTAGTCAGTAGACTTGGGTTCAACCACTAAAATAGACTAAAACGACTAAAACCAAAAAATAGTGTCAAGAAAAAACCAGAAAATTTGCTTTTTGCGTCTTTGGGTACGGCGCTTGGCGAAATACCTCCATTTTTGCGTGGCAGAAAGATGGTAGGCACTAGTAGTCTAGCCGTTGTGAAGATTTTACCCAGCAGAGACTTCTAAACAGACCTAAGCCTATAGGCATAGAGGTAGTTTTCTGACACAAATACAAACACCAACAATCAACAATTTGCTATTTTACTATATAACAACATTTTGTTATTTGGGCCCAGTACATGGTCTGGCTACAACATTTTTTTCATTGTTTCTATGAAGTTAATCGCACATTCAAAAGAATGATGACTTACACAAAAAGGCTAACTTAAGAACGGTCAAAAAGCATCTGTTTAATGCAACACAAAAATGAACTTTATTAAGACAAGTACAGTATCTAGTGGTTTTTCAGGACTATTAATTTGAGTTTCTCAATTTACACAAATCATAGAGTTGCAGTAAAATTTAGTAGGAATTTGTCACAACCGGTACTAGACATTGAAAGTTTTACTAAAGAAAAGTTACCAAACCAGTGTGGCGTATAGTGGAACTTTGATAAGCTCAATCCACAATACTGCAATCAAAAGTTCCTATAGCTATTGCTCTCATCAACAGCAGGTTTGTTTTCAGATCATTTTTTTGCTAGCATCACAGCAATAAAACCAAACCCAATTAAAGTTTTAAAAATAATTGTATTTTAAACGAAGCAGCCCATTAATGATTAGTGGCATAATTCCATAAAAACTTTCTGGAGGAGAGTGGGAATGAACGTTTAATATCAAGCTTTATTATTATTTGAGTAAGATGCATGGATCCTGTTTTTTTTCAAATTGCTGTATGCCGACAATTATCATCTTTCAAATTACATTTTAAAGAGTGACTATAGGTTGAGGCATGGTCAAAGACAGATTTCAATAAACACTATTAAAGCAAATAAAAAGCTATTTTTTGTATTACGTGGAAGGGATTTGCATCAGCTTGACCTGCAATTTAAATCTAAATAAACAACTCTACCCAGAGTTAAAAAAGGTGTACATTAATGTCATTAATATTTTTCCTCTATAAAAGGTAGGCACAAGCATTGTTTTTGAGTCGTTTTTTATTGCATTTTCACTTAACAATGCAACTAATGACTCGCTTCATTCATTCAGCAGATAGGCCAACAGCAAATGCTGTGCGGTGGTTTGTTGTAGACCACAAGACCGCACACTAGACCACTGCACTAGTCTTTTGAATTGTATAAAAAAAGTGCAATTTAATATCAATATACTGGATTGAGTTTTTAGCCAGTGGTTACCAAACTTTTTAATGCCCCAAATCAAACTTTTTAATGCCTCCTAACTGAGCGCGTTTTTGAAATCTTCTATTCCTTTTCATCTAAATGAAGCAATAAAGATAAAACTTTGTTTTTCACACTTTATGCTTCTTACTACAGTGCCTACCAAATATATCTTGGTGTAACACTAGATCGCAGCCTGACACAGAAAACAACTCATTGCCAATGCCAAAACAAAGATTACCATATGAAATAACATTATGAGAAAACTTGCAACGATGAATTGAGATGCCAAGCCATCTATACTTTTAATCGTCAGCCCTCGCCCTTGTGCTCCTCGAAAGTGGATTGAATATACCGGCCAAGAGTGCAAAAGATCTTACCATGCCAAAACCTCGACTCGCCCTTTACTAACACCTGTAGCCTTGCAACTGGCTACCTCAAATATACTACAACCAAAACTTTACCAGCCAGCATTTCTTTATCTAAAATCATATGGGAAGTTGCCAGCCGTGTGGAATTTCGGTGGCAAATTAGCACTGAAAGCATCTTTGTATGGACAATGTGCACTGATACAATGACTGAAATCAAGGGAAATTTGTAAGACTCACCACTGCTTTGCACAAATCATCCCATAAAAAATGATTGAGGCTTTGGAGAGCGACTTTCACGCAAGATTCTCTTAACGATAGCGCAAAATTTTCTCTATCTGATTCCCCACAACCAGATTACAATGTAATTCGGGTAAAATGAAAATGCTTGAAATGCCTTCGAAGCAAAGTAGATCGTACGAAATTAGCCGTAGGAAAGACGAACTATTCCAAAACCTTATATACTAGCAAATATGGCACTAGACCATAATGGATCCAATATCTTTTTATCTGCCCTAAACAACTAACAACATGTGCAACTAATAATTCGGCATTGTATCATACACGTATATAACAGAGCATGAAACAATAGGCAAAAATCACATCACTTCTCAGAGAAACGGCAAGAAACGGGCCAATTTGTCAACCCGCCGCCTCGTTAAGCAACGCAAGACGTCGTTGGTCAAAGTCTAAGTGCTTCTGCGTGTGCATTGCTCGTTTAAGGATAACGTTAATGAGTGGGTTACTTTTGCTTGTGACGGGACGGGCCCTGCTGATGAGTCCAAAAGGATGAAACGCGTCCAGGGATGTTCTCGTCAAAACTAGTTGGGTGGTATCATTATTGTTTCCTTGCATATTCAGCCTTAGTTTAATAAATTGTTAATGGCCCTTACGCTCGTATGCTGCGTTACCAATTAGGTGCAAGCTTTGCAATTTTCTATCTTTGTTTATAACTTAAAATTTTAATGCGGTGGCATTTAGTGTATGTCTTTATTTAAATAAAAAATCTTTTTCTTCTGAGATCATCTTGCGTCAAATGGCCATTTTTCCCTTTTTTTGGGATAATGGAAAATGCACTTGTAATGTAGGTTCATAAATAATTTCCAAAAAATTAAGTAATAGTGTCTTTGGAAATGTAATAGGAAACTTTTTTAGCAAAATCTGCGCCCTTCTGTAAGAATCTGTTAGACACGACCTCTCCGTGGCTGCACCACTTCCTCCTGAAGATGGACTTGCCAGCCTTGCTGATGAAGTGGTTTTCGACGAGGATAATAGCTTTGTTCCTAGCAATTCAACAGGTTCTGAGTATGAGCCAGAAGAAAATACCCATTCTCTTTTCCCAGGAAAAATCAAATGATCTCATAAGAGACTTAGCACTTTCTAAACAAAAAACAAAATACTGATTTTTTGACAGTATTCAGAGTAGATGGACCACTGAGCTACTGCTATGACATCACAAGCTCATTTGAAAAACTGAAAGAGGACCACATAGAAAGTGAGTGGCGCCTCTTCCTAGATTCTTCTAAGAGAAGCCTTAAACCAGTTCTTCTCCATAATGGCAATATAAAGCCATCTGTCCCCATACCACATTTCGTGCATTTAAAGAAATCTTATAAAAGTATTGAAATCCTCCTCAATGACATTCAGTATAATGAATACAGGTAGTATCTATGTGGAGACCTGAAGGTCGTCGGAATTTTAACGGAAATGCAAGAATTTACGAAACACAGCGGCTTTCTCAGCCTATGGGATAGTCGTGCTACTGCAGAACACTATGTCAGAGAAGACTGAGCAGCAAGAGTAACATACATTCGAGGAAACGCAAATATTAAAGAGGTCTCTTTAGCTGATCCTAAAGATGTATTAATGCCCCCTCTTCATACAAAATGGGGCTGAATGAAAAATTTTGTCAAACAGCAGAAGAAGAGTAAGTCCAATGGGGTTGCATTCCTTTGCAACAAATTTCCAAAAATAAGTGAAGCAAAACTGAAAGTAGGTGTCTTTGTTGGTTCGCAAGTTCGAGAAGTTTTGAAATATCCAGACTTTGAGAGGGCTAACTTCAATTGAACTCGGTGCTTGGAATGCATTTAAATGGCTTTGTGCAAACTCCTTGGGCAATAAAAAGTCACCGTCATTTAAAATAGGGGTTGAAAATTTCCTTGAAGCGTAATAAGAGATGGGCTGCCAGATGTCGCTTAAAATGCATTTCTTACATTCTCACCTGGACTTTTTTTCCAGCAAATCTTGACGCGGTTAGCGACAAGCAAGGTAAATGATTTCATTAGGATATTCAAGCAATCGAGGCACGCCAAAAAGGCTTCAGGAATGAAGGAATGATGGTAGACTATTGCTGGATGCGATATCCTGAAGATACAACCCATTCTCACAAACGAAAATCATATTCAAAGCATTTTTAAGTGTGCATGTACAGTTTTTTTTCGTATATATAAACAAACCATGCATATGATTTTGTGTGAAATTTGAGAAGTTGAAGGGCTTATAGGCTTTATATAAGTTCAAATAACAAGTGTCTGTTTTGTATAACCTATGTAAGCGTGTATAAGAAGAACAACTATATTACCCATAAGATAAGAGCATTACATGTAAATAAGTATTGCTACATTGTATTGCTTTTCGCCTTTGTTAATTAAAATTGTAATTTATTTGTTTTTAAAACTTTGCTACTGTACATGACAAATATTATGAAGCTAAAATATAAGAATTAATAGGACAATTTAAATGCTAATATGCCGTTAAGCTCCGAATAATTCATAAATAAATAAGACTAAATAAGATATTAAAATGTAAGTATCTTATAAACGTGATTTGATAGAGAAAAACTGAGCACAGATTCGGAATCAGCGCGAAAAATCTATTCAGAAAAGTTGACTTGTACATTTCTGAATAATAAATTAAGTAAAAATTTGTTAACCAGTGTAATTTAGCTTAGCTAATTCACAGAATGACCCTGTAACACAAATGTTCTATTAAATGCAGAAAAATTAAGTAATGTGGAACTCTTATCTCATAAACCCTGAGATGCAGACTTTCCTCGTTTAAAACTGTAAAATTTCTCTTCAAGGAATTCTTTCCTTGTTAGAAACTATTGGTTATAGAGGTTGAGTTGACAAGATGGCGTCATTGAAATCGATACGTTTTCGTTGATGAATGTTCGAAACTGTATTTAGTGGTTTTGGTTAACCCTTAGATGCAGGAATGGGTCTGGGAGGCCCGGCAAAATTTTTGTTTTGAATTTATGTCGACTCTATTAAACATATTGCTCAGGCGTTCCAGGTATTCTTCTACAACTTATTCGAGATTGCTTTCGTGGATTAATGCAGAAAAAAATTCTTTGCTGGTAGGGGGGGCACCCATTTCATTACACTATGCTGAATTTTTGGGTACCAGTTTCGCTTGGACTTTCAGTTTTGTGCTTTGCCTCAATCGCTTTCCAATATTATACCGATATTATTCCGATGTATTTTGGAGTATATCTCTTTTTCTACTTATTTTTATTATTTGTTTTCGCAACCTGATTTTAACAAAAAATCTCTACTGCTTCTTTTGGCCACACTTTTTAATATGCTCGTGATTTTGCTTAAGTTGGGAATGTAGCTAAAAAGTTAAACTCACGTCACATCGTTAGTAAGCTTTGTGTTATAGGATTGCTCGTATACGATCCTATAGCCTCTCCACGGCAACCAACAAAACAAGCCGCTAGCACTAGCGGTTTGTTTTCTTGGTTGCTAGCTCTAGTCTTATGAAAAAAATAGTAGAGAGAAAATGTGTAGAGACTGTCTCAGAGATATCTGTAACCAAATTAAAAGGATGCCACTATCGCCTTTCGAAAAAAGATTGTAAAAATGCCATAGTATGCAAGAAATGTAACAAAAACGTGTGTAAGGAACGTAGTTCTGTCATTTGCAGCAATTGTCCGTAAAATGCTGAGTCGTTTGTTAACTTGTGCTTGTAATGTTAGTGTGTGCTTGTCTCCAGAGTGAGTTTTGAATTGGATCTTCATGCTGATTTTGTACATAAAGTTATGCAGTGGAACCAAAATACATAAAACACACTTCTACAATACGGTACTTTATGTGTAAATGCTACATTATAAACCAACAAACACAACCTCAAATGAAAACATACTACTTTTACAGAGGTGGGCCTCAGAGGCCCGGTTTCTGCATTGGTGTGGATTTAAAGGTTCCTGCATCTAAGGGTTAAAGGGTGGATGCCAGCCCGGACATCGCTAAGGTCATTCCGAGTATTTACTAAAAAACCCTTACAATTGAACCTTAATTAAGTCCAAAAAAATTGTTTAGGGAACATTTTATTGACTATGCATTTGCTTAAAAAAATAAGGTACACTTTAATTTATTAAGCAAAAAATATAATTAACTCTAAAAAGCGACGTGCTTGGGTTTGTTATAAGCAAATTTTACTAAACCAGAGCCATATTTGGGGAAAGGGTAACCGGCGATGGCCCCATAAAAAGCTATGACAGCATGAAAAATGTAAAAAAAGAAAAAAATCTTTCATTCTGTTTAACTACGAAAGTGGGCAAAATTATCGCTCAGAAATAGTTGATCACCAAAAAGGGCTTCACGTTTGTTGAGTGACCAAATTGCACAAAGTTTTCTGCCTCAAAACCTAATTTCCAGAAAAAAGAGCCTTCTCCTCAACAAAATCCTCCCCGTTTCTCACAAAATTAAGTTCTTTCTACTGTAAATACACTGCGGCTCAAAACATGCGTCTTAGATTAGAGTTGACTCTTTGTTGTATAAAACAAAGCGCACCCGTGTTATTTTACAGTTTTGCCGATAGGTTTTACAAATACCTTCTCATAACAAATTTTATACAACTTTCTGTTGCTTGTAAGCTTACATCTATCAATACACAGTATTTTCGTGGTAAATTTTGAAATACTGATCTTTTTATATGTAGCAATTGCGTACATCTATTAATGATTAATTTAATCAACTTACTTTTAACTTTGATTTCAATTGAAAGTAAAGTTTGATTATCTGCACTCCGAACAGCAAATGTAGCATCTTCATTCAGAGGAAATGTCACAGTCAAAGAACTTATTATGTAAGTTGACCCTCCACAAGAAACGGTTTTGCAAGTCACTCGGAACCCATTTTCATGTCTATTTTTACATGGGAAAATTGAATTGTAAATAGTAGTCAGCGATTGGGAGGGTACAAAAGTAGGATGTTTCCAAACATAATTATCGCCTACCCCCAAAAATCTAGCTGACAACATTAATCCTTTGAAATTTCTTGCCACAATATTTTGTACCAAGGCTGGGTTAGTTTGAATTTTGTTCGAAGGATTTGAACACATTGCTGCAAAACAAGCATAAATATCACAATATGATAAGACAGTGTAAGTAGATATTGGAATAAATGCTAATTTCTTTTGGTTGATTTAATTTGAAAATTTTTAATAAAAAAATATAAACTCGATAAGCGAAAGTAAAACATGAGCAGTGGCATCGTCAGTAAATACAGAGAAGGAGCTAAGTGACATCGTTTTAAGAAAAAAGTCAAGCATTTTGCTTTGGTTTGTACGAAAAAATAAATGAGAATAAGAAATTTCATATTGCAAACAAAACCAATGAAAGGATTTTTAGCGTTTCTACTACGTATATTCTTTGTATCGTAACGTTGAAAAGAAAAAATCGGCAAATTATAGTTTCCGTCGTAATTGTAATCCTATATTTAATGTTTTTCAGAGTAGTGTAAAAGCAGGAAGTTGCGTAGCTTCTATGTAAAAAGTATTTGAGGAGTACAAATTTCGCGCTACAAAACAACTAAAATGGGGACAACTTTTATCTTAAAGAAAAACTTTGGCCCAACATCATTAACTCTAATTCAGGTTTTTGGCTGTTTTAAAAAGTTGATCATCAGAAGTTGTATAAAAAAGTTTAACCTCCAATTATGATTCAGTTTATAATCTATTACATTGCAAAAACAAAGTTAATGAAAACACCATATCTGAGGGGCAAATTAAAAGAAAATTTCTCCCAAAACCGCCTGTTGACAGGAGCAGTTTTTGTTTTACATGTACTTGATAACAGCTTGACATGGAAATCGGGTTCAAAACATTTTGTAGGGTAAAAGCACTGCTTCTGTGCTCCCCAGCTATATCTTTAAGCCCCCTCCTGCTACTTGAGAACAGTTTAATGAGATATTTTAGCAACACCTAATATTAGTTGCTGCTTTGAATGCGAGTTCCCTTAGATGCAGGGACCACCAAGGTGAGGACAGCACGAAAAAAGATTGAGCCCTTGCCGGCAAATGGATGGGCGCCATGGCGTTTTTACGATCAACTCCCAAGCGGTCAAAAATATTCTGAGTAATTAAACTAAATTCAATTTCAAACAAAAGTGGTAACTTTATTATCAAGTTTTTTGATTTAAATTAATTAACTCGTGAAACACAAAAATTGAACCATGACAATATGTAAGGGATTCCATTAAAATAATGCTAATTGGGCATTAATTCTCTTTATTGACTTAAGTAACTGCAATTGTTAACTCCATATTATAAGCCTTACCAATTCATACACAAATCTTTGTTGAAAAACTAAATACCCCTAACCCCTAAACCAAAATGCAATAAAAATTAAAGAAATGCAGTAGTGGCCAATTATCAATATGAGTGGGTGAGTGTGTGTGTGTGTGAGTGTGAAAGCGCGGCACGTCGCCCCTCTAGCTCCTCCTCCTCCTAGTGGTGGCGCCACTGTATGCAAGCAATAAACTTTGCTTAGAGAGTATATGTCACGGTTGAAAAACTGTGGTTCCACGCGGATATGAAAACAGTTTTTTTGATTTATGTTGTTGTTTTGTGCTGTGATGTGTCGTAACAGCAGACAACCTGCGGTCTGTTAAGCTAAAATTGATCTCCCAAAAAACAGGTCCTGACCCTCTACTTGAATAGAATATACGTCAAGTTGGTCTTTAAAAAATTTGCTCTTTTAGAAAGCAGATCTTTGCCATCAGTTTCAATAACTGCATAACGACGACATATCACTGTGATCAGTGTTGCAGTTTTTGCAATTTTGGCTTCGATCACTTTTGGCTCTTTTGTGCTGCAAATGTGGTCACACTGGTACACAAAATTTAGACCAATGCTTTGTCAGTTATCTTCCTCCTTTAAATAAGCATTGAAGCAAAGTAATAAGCCCATATTTTTATTATAAACCTTGCTAATTTACTTACTTCCAGTAGTTAATGAGAGAAACGAGGATGCAATGTAGTATAAAACAATCATGACTTTTAAAAAATATTCAACAAAAATCTAACTAATCACCCTAATCTGTTTTCTTAAATATTACAAGCTAACAAGGCATTAGCTTTATATTCTTTTTTGAAGTTAAAAGCATCGCAAAAACAACATTAACCAATCCTTTTACATGTTGTGCTACAAGAGCTACGGCAACATTTTCCTGCTTTTTTTGCAACTCGAAATCACTTGAAAGAACAACTTGGTGCAATGTCTAATACCAACATAAAGTATATAAATATGTATGTCCTCGTACATTTAGGTGGTCTTAAAAAATACTAGTTCAAAATTTGACCCCCTCAATTCTTCATTTTGTTATATTGACGAAAAAATATATTGACTAAACCTTTTTTTGATTTGAATAAGATTTTAGAGTGGCCCTCGAAGGGTGACTTTATGGGTTTTCAAGCTCTCTTGAGGTACTGTTAATTCACAGGATAAAGCAGTAATGAAGTTCTGGAAAGATTAAAATCTCAAAAACTAGATTGTTGTCCTTCCTTTGTCGGTGTAGTTAACAAAACTGGGAAGGGCCAAAGTTTCACAAAAACTTTGACATACTTATCGGCCATTTATTAGGTCGATATTTTCTTTTGGGGGAAATCGACGTTTGGGTAATAACTTTTTTCTTTCTCGGGGTATGAAATTTTTTTAAGACTCAAGTTTTGCTCTTATTTTGATTAACAATAGTATAAGGTCAAATCTTTGACTGCATCTCAAAAATTAGGGGGAAATAATTCCTTTGGCTCTTCTGGCCAGAGACGTAGCAGCTGCCCCCCAAACCCCCCAATTGGGGGGGGCCCAGGCCAACTTTGGGGGCCCAAGTTAGTCTAAAATTGCTTTTTGGCTACGTGACTCTTTTCAGTTCAGCAGACTTGTTTACAACCGATTTAAACTGTAGGAAGAAATTGGCTTGTGACATCATAAGTGAATGCAACGTCATTTTATCTCGCACAATCTAGAATATTTCGATTGATTTTCTGGTAGAATCTTGAATATTCGATTGACGTAACAATGCCGTTGTTACGCAACAATCATAGAATGGTCTGGAATTCTGTTTGGCTATAAATACCGGGACAATATATATACACTGCAGAGTGCAGATAAAGTATTTTATTGACATTGTATAGAATGAAACGTTCAAAAAGTGGTGCTCAAAAGGGAAAAGAAGCAGCCACTGCTCGAGATGCTGTAGCGAAATTGCCCAAGATGACTGATTTTTTCAAGATTACTGAGCAGAGTAGACCTGGCACTAGTACCGAGAGGGATGAAGAAAACTATAGTGTACAAGAAAAAGAAGACTATGACGATCAGCATCAAAGTGATTGTGAATTTCCAGAAAATGTAAGTTGTGATTTACCTGCCAATACGCAACCTTCAATATCAAAAATAACTGAATCTCAATTTACCCCTATCCCTGATGACCCATGTAAATGGCCTGAAAGTATTTCTGATGCTCAACGATGTGATATAGTAAAGCGTGGACCACATCAACTAATAATGAATATTCCATATAATAACACAACTCCAAAGCGACGTTTTTCCTCCAACCACTATAAACGTGTGTTACCTAATGGTGAAAGTGTTTCACGGTCGTGGCTAGTTTATTCTGGGGAATCAGATCAAGTTTTTTGCTTTTGTTGTAAGCTATTTGGAAAAACACTAAGCCCCTTTTGTAGTGGTATAAATACATGGGAGGGTTTTTCAAAAAAACTGAAAGACCATGAAAACGGCATTTCCCACCAAGAATGCTGCAGTCAATGGATGTTGCTAGCTGAAGGGATAAGAAATTCATCCACTATCGACAAACGCGAGATGAATATTTTTTTCAACGAAAGACGTTTTTGGAGAAATGTTTTAGAGAGACTTATCGACATTGCCTTGTTTCTATCGGAAAGGAATCTTGCTTTTAGAGGATCTCAAGAAGTCTTAGGATCTCCTCACAATGGAAATTTTCTGGGTATATTTGAGCTTTTGGCAAGAAGAGATCCGATCCTAAAAGAGCTTCAAGACAGAATCAAGAATAAAAACACTAAAGATCACTATTTGAGTCCTACCATACAAAATGAACTAATTGAATTGCTAGCGACAGAAGTTGAAAAAAAAAATTTAAAGCAATTGAAATTGGCAAAATATTTTTCGATAATTTTGGACTGCACTCCAGATATGTCACATCATGAACAAATGTCTGTCATTCTCCGTTATGTACTATGTAATGAAGAAGCTGCTGTTGTTAAAGAAACATTTTTTGGCTACTTGAGAATAAGTGACAGTACTGGGAAAGGCTTGTTGGACGCTTTCTTAGAAAAAGCGACCGAACTGCAACTCGAATTGTCTGATTGTCGAGGTCAGTCATATGATAATGGTGCTAACATGAAAGGAAAACATTTTGGGGTCCAAGCAAGAATGCTAGACATCAATCCCAAAGCTGTTTACGTGCCCTGTGCAAACCATACCCTTAACTTAGTTGTTGTTGACAGTGCTAATTGATCGACGGAAGCATTGACATTTTTTGGAGTACTTACAAGGTTGTATGTGCTGTTTTCTTCCTCTGCTCAGCGTTGGGAAATTTTGAAGAAACATGTGGAGCTGTCCATAAAGTCACAATCTGATACTCGTTGGGAAATGCATCAAACCTCTTCGATACAATTTAAAAGAGGTGTTGCTGGCACTGAAAGACTTGGAAGCCATTTCCATAGAAAGAAAAGATGGAAGAGCTGCCTCAGAAACAAAATCGTTGATAGCTCATTTATCAAAATGGAGTTTTCTTTTGTCGGTGTTTATTTGGTATGATATCCTATTCCAAGTCAATAAAGCAAGCAAGATTCTTCAATCGTATGGAGTCTCCCTTCATACAATGGAAACGGAAATCCAGGCAACTGAAAAGTTTTTGCAAAACTATCGCACAACGGGTTATGACAGTGCCGCAACATCTGCTGTTGAAATAGCACAGGAATTGGATATTGATCCTTCTTTTCCTCCGTCAAGAAGTGGAAAGAAAAGAAGATTGTTTGATTACCAAGGTGAAGAGGAACAACGAGCTACTCCTGAACTGAAATTTAAAAGCAACTTTTTCTATCCATTAGTAGACCAGGCTATTCTATCAATAAAGAAGCGCTTTAATTTGTTACGTGAGGTTTCTTCCGCCTTTTCGTTTTTGTACACACGAGACAAACTTTTGCTTGTGCAACAAGAAAATGCTCTTCTTACTTGCTGTAAAGAGTTCCAAAAAAAGTTCGGTGACATTGATTCTGATGAAATGAGCGCTGAGCTAAAGCGGTTTGTTTTAATTTTACAAAAAAAACGCAATCTCAATACGGCTCAAGACTTTCTGAACTATCTTCTAAAGACTCATTTATTTGAATTGTATCCGAATGTGTACATCGCACTTCGAATCTTACTAACTTGCCCCGTGACTGTTGCCAGCGCTGAAAGAAGCTTCAGCAAATTGAAACTGATCAAAACTTTTAATAGAACGTCTATGACAGACAGTAGACTATCTTCATTAGCCATGTTGTCAATCGAAAATGACTGCGCCCGATCTCTTGATTATGACAATGTCATAACAGCATTTGCGAACAAAAAGGTTCGCTCCAGACTATTTAAATGATACTGTGTTTTTATAACTTTTTCATGTTTTTCAGTGTCATTGCTTTCGTTTCGCAGTGTCTGCATAAATGTCCTACTGAACTCTGGCATCGGTGCCGAATTTTTTATGACTTGCACCTTCGGTATCGGCATGCTTTATTCTGACATTAGCCTGTTTACTTATGTACAAATTGTGGTGTATTTTCTTAATGCAGCTTTTTAATTTTACACCTCCAAAGTGATATGACCTGTGCGCAGGGGCACTTGCGCTTACTTTGGGGGGGGCCCGAAGTTGGAGTGCTACGGAACTGCTTCTGGCCACGCCTATCTCTCTCTTTCAAAGCAAATGCTTCACACAAACAGGACATCGTTTCGATACCTGAACTATCATTGAAAAAACACTTGAGAAAAATAACGTATATCTTGTGTCATCATATGATTAAGTTCATTAGCGAATTAGCCTTTCACAAAGTAAATAAAGCTTTAGCTGTTTGGTATCGACCAGATGTTCACATTTTCAAGCAGTTTTAGAAACAGTGGTAATACATCAGTCACAACCCATTTGCATCAGGTAGCACTCGTTGTCAATTGAGCAATGTAGAAAGATTTTGTTACATTTTGAGACAGCCGCTGCTAAACATTCACAGCACTACCCATCAAGATCTGTTAAACCAAAACTTCTGTAGGAGTTCTAAAGTCCGGATAGTCATTGACAACATGGTTTGGCCAACAGTTGTTCCTCTGTACCGTACTAGCAGCTCGTAAAAGAAACCAAGCCTAACTTATACATAGCCGAGGGGAAACAGTCTATATAGGTTAAATGATATTAAGCCTATGTCCTTCTACGTTCATGTCTATACACATTGACTTTTGACATCAGGGATAAAAAATCTAAGCCGGTAGGTGTTTTTCAGCACCTTTTTTTCTACACTTAATCTGGGCAGCTGACTGCGCTGATATCAGTATACTTTGTTAGAAGTGCTTGTGCGGCTCTGGCAAAGAGGCACATGGCTTAAAGTTGTCGTGTTGTTTGGCCAGCATTGAGTTTTTTTTTTGGTAGAGATGGCATGGTACCAAAGCTTGGCGGATGAGAGATAGCGTTGCTCCTTTACAAAAAAGCAGCTGGCTGGTTGCTTGCAAGAATAGATAAGTTTACTGTTATTCTGGCTACCAGGTATTTTTGATAAATTCATTTTATTTAGCTCTTCTGGTAATGTAACGTTTATTTAAGTTGATACAAGTTCTTAACGAACATGCAAAAAACTTTAATATCCGTCAACGTTTCGAACAGCTATACAGCTGTTCTTCATCTGTTCTTCATAATTATTAGTCCTGATGAAGAACAGCTGTATAGCTGTTCGAAACGTTGACGGATATTAAAGTTTTTTGCATGTTCGATAAGAACTTGTATCAACTTAAATAAACGTTACATTACCAGAAGAGCTAAATAAAATGAATAGATAAGTTTTCCATTACTTTTAAAACTTGAAGATCTTCAACATCACTAGTATTTTTTCTGACAATAGATATCATTGCATGCAGATAATATGACGATTTGTGGTAAATATATGGCACAAAAAACATAATATACTGGTAAATACAAAAAACTCCCCAAAACAACTCGGTTCAGTATTTAAGATGCAAAGGCCACCTTTAGGCGCTGTTCAATTTTTAAAAAAATTACCGGTTTTTCTTTTACTATAAGTAGACTACATTTACAGGGTGAAAGGTTAAAATTTTTTATTTAAAATTTTACTCTTTGCATAAAAGCCACTCCATTTTATTACATATATTTCCGAGAAAAAAACCTTGCAACTTATCTGTGAGATTGAGGCAAGCCAAATCATGTTTGAGAAACGCTGTATTACGGTTTTGCCAAAAAAGCATAAACTCTCTCTCTGTCTCATGGTTCTAGCAATAATCCTAGGTATCGAATAACATAAAAACGATTAAAAACTTTGTCTTTTTTCTTCATTTAAATTTCTTCGGCAATAGCTGAAAACTTTTAAATTAACTCTCTGTTTCCCTCAGCTGGTAAGTGCAAATTTAAGTTTGATTTGAGATCAATAGAAAAGAGTCAACTTTTGTTAACTGACCGAAGAATGAGGCAACGAGTTATTGAGTTGGTTGATGAAAGCGCTTGCACTTCTGTTTGCCACTAATTTTTTGTTTTACCGTTATGCATGAAATCCGAATAAAACGACTGACATGTAATATTTGCAAACAGTTAGTTGTAGCAAAAAAACGGTTTTAGGAAAACAACTCTGTCATGTTGATATCAGCTATTCCATTTAATGCTTGAAACGTCTATCACTAGTTTTTCGTCATTAGGTGAAGAAGCAAGAATATAATTATAACTTACTAAGAAGCAAGATATAATATCGCATGGCTTTCCAGACAAAGACCAATTGTGTCTTTTCTGTTGAAGTTGCCTTCAAATCAAATGTGTTTAAAAACCTAAAACAGTTTTACTTTAATAAATGGGCTTACAAACAAAAATGCAATCAGGATGCCCAAAAAGCAGCCATAAAAAACTGCAGCTGTTGTCAAAAATAATTTGACCAACAAATTCGCCAAGTGAGTCATTTTAGCAATTGAGAGTTTTGGAATTCAATAACAATACCGAATTGCTATTCTTTGAAAGTAAAGAAAATAGTAATTACTTCTGTCAAGACACAGTGCTTGCACTAAAAATGTACTGTGCTGGCAAAAACTGAGAACTTTAACGCAGATCGAACCATTAGTGTCTTTAAAATTTAGCTGGTAATGTTTTCCTTCATTAAAAATTGAAGATAACAATTTGCGTATCAAACATAAAAGGAAAACAGTTTATTTATTCATGCGTATGAGCTCATACTTTGTTTGCACGCCTTTCGTCAGATTGCGCCACCAAGACGGTTAGACTGCTTGGCCTCACCACCTGTCTGCCACATAAAGGTGGATGCATCCCGTTAAGCGCCTTGCCCAAGGACACAACAAGCCAGCTTGCCGGCTTGTTCTCCACACTGTCCCTTTTGTGCTGAGCGCCAAGCAGGGAAGCTGTAAATACCATTTTAAACTATTACGGTACGACTCGACTTGGTGAGATGAACCCCATGTCTACCAACTGCTAAGCGAACGCTCTAACCGTTACGCCATTGCGCCGATGATTACTCTGTGTACAATAAATAATTAAGAATATTGCACTTACAGCAGAATGCTTACGCATTTTGCTGGAAATTAATCCCAGGAAAATGAATGCAGCAAATTGATTGCAATGAAACTAAACAAATACTAGATGGAAATTGATTGCAAAGAGAATTACAAAGAAAGTAGATATATCAACCAAATTGCAAAATTATAGAACCAGGAACTAAACGTCCTGTCACATATTTAAACGTTGCTTTACAAAAAATTGCTTTTTTTACATATGTAGTCTAGAGAAAATTGGTCACTTGTGTAACTTAGGAAAGAATTATTGAAGATCCCTGCCATCAGATTACAAAATCCTGAATAATGTTGCTTGACTTCAAGCAATTTATGAGACGAGATCCATCAAAAGAATAACTCACAAGCAAATTTCAATGAGCAAAACCATCTCTTGAATAAATCTAATGTGTAAAGTGCAATTCTATTTGTTTTAGCTCCTCCCAAAACTGCTGGGCGTACAAACATCAAACTCGGTACGATTGATCACCACCCCATGCTGGTGATGTCATCATGACGTGAAAATCAAAAAATTTTTTTAATTTGCATTACTTGACCAAGAACAAGCAGTTTTTGCTCAAACGAAATCCGGCTTCCGACTTACAGTAACTTTCATTTTTTTGGGATCTAAAGTGACTTCACAATCAACGCTTCATTACAGAATTTGTTTTTTGTGCTTTCTCAAAAAGTACTGGATTACAAAAACACTATTGAGCGCTGTTTCAAGTGATATTTACAAGGTGCTTTTGATAAAAACAACTTTACAACCATCAACTTTTTGTTTACTGACTTTTTTCGGTCAAAAAAATTTTTCTTGAGTACAAGTAGTAAAATTACAATTTTAAATGGCTGTAACAAACTTTTTTTCGGCAGTGTTGCCAATAAAATTCATTTTAAAAGAATAATCAAAAAGTTCTCTATTATTCAAACTGTTAATCAGCAAAAATAAATCCAAACGGTTGACAGTGTGCAAAAAATGAAAAGTGACATATATGTCCTCTTAGTTAAGAAAGGACTAAAGCTTATTTAACATTGCAAAAAGCAATTCTTTACTTAAGCACTTTAAACCTTCTCCGCATTCTTCTTTGCTTTTTCGTTTGCACGCTTAAAACTAGTTCTATGATGTCAAAATACCGTCTAGTACGGTTAACAAAAGTTGTTAAATATTTTTGTTGTATATTTTCTGTTGTGTTTTGTGGGACTTTGCTAGGTTCAACACATTATTTTTGCTGACGTGTAATTACCAGTCACTCCAGAATCCTTGCTTTTTAGTTGTTCATTTCAAATGCAAACACGCCTGCATGCAAAGTAGTAGAAAATGAAGCTAGAGTTTGTTTGCTAAAAAATCAAATTGTTATTATTGAGCTTTTATGATGAAGAAATTTGTTTTTACTTAGGTAATTAGTCAACGCATTAAACTCGCAATATTGGTTTTGTAGAGTAAGACAACTGAAAAGTAATTGTTTGATAAGTGTAAACAATTGTTAAGTGGTGTCTTACCCGGGAGTTCAATTACTGACGTGTTTAATTCTTCGTCTGAAAAATGGCTGTGGTATGTGATAGATGTTTATCGTAATTGCCTGCAGTAAAGTGATTGTGAATTCTTTATTTTTAGAAATTGAAAATAATACCACACCAAATCCTAATTGTGTCAAATGAAGTTCATTACTCAATCATTTGTTTTTGTAATTTGAAAAATCCGTTATTAAATGTATTTCTCTGTTGATTGAAATTGATTTTTACAAGTCCAAGACAAGAAATTGCCCTCGTTGATAGGATTTTCCTAGTATCATTGGGGAGAGACTAGGAGGAAAATTAATTAACAAGTCTTTTGCTACCTCAAACTATAATATGAACATGTTTTCAAAAATTGCACTGTTTTTGCAAAACCACTTTATTTATAACAGGTTTGTGACGATATTTCTTAAGCGATTTTCACACTTTTTTCAACAAATTTAAAGATATTTCAAGGCAATTCCGATAATGCATAACATGTATGTTTAGTATTTGCTTTTATACTGAAAAGCTAAACTTTAAGACCTTGATGTTCTTTTTTACCCCTTCCAAAAAATGGTAAGGTGAGTTAAAACAGATTACTTTACTATATAAAACGTTAACAAGGTACTAACAATTACTGTCCTTTAAAAGCTTAATAAATTTGCTTTCCATATGTGACACAATTGACTTAGGGCTAGGATTAGTTTATAATTGCTGATCAAAAATTGGTTGCCATACAACATAATCCATTTTTAGTTGAACAATTATCTTACTTGACCAAACAAAATTGCAACTACAGTATTAGACAAAGTTAGTTTTTTGTTACATTTTGACTACCTTTCCCCACAAGTTTTTTTGGTATTATCTGTCGACGTTTCCAAAAAGATTTAACAAAAAATGTAATCTCTAACGTTTATGAAATGTAGCCTACCGGTTAAAAGCACACAAATTTTTGGTGCTTTCACTTCACAAAATAGCAATTTCTACAAAAAGTAAGTACAGGTTGACCATCACCAATCCGGAATCATGTGGGGTGCCAGATTTGCCATTTTTCCAGATTCGCCAATTATTATCTTAGAATACACAAGCCCAGTTGCTAACCACATTAGGAAAGGGGCAGCACCACATCGCAAAATAGACTTAGCACTAAATAGCTTAATTCTGTAATTGTGAAACCAACCACCATTTGGCCGCCATCATCATTTTTTATTGTGTTTCAGGCCCTCCCCCTCATACTTTTGAAAAGTATTAATGATAATTTGTGGCATGACTTTTTTTTTGTAAGCATTGGCAGTGTTAATTAATAGATTAAGATTATCACCATTAAGTGTGCAAGAATTATGGATGCGCATAAAAAACACAATTTTATGGTTTCTGGTCACACAGGTGCACGATGGGTGAAGCAGGCTTGGCTGGATGAACTGAAATTATCAATCCCACCGTTACTGATGGCGAGCCATGCGGGCGACGCTGGCAGAGCCGGCTAGTATACTACAAAGCAAGAATTTTTTCTTTAGCTGGTATGCTGCTGGTTACAAAATTTATGTCCATACTATACAGCATTGTAATAAAATTTCAAGTTTAAGAAAGAATCAGAATAAAACCATAACCCTAACAATTTGTAAAACTGAGTTTAGAAAGAACATTTGTTTGAAAACAACTCGGCCTGATGGGTTCCTACTAATCTCTCTAAAAATTTTATTGGAATGCCCGGCGGTGTACTTCTTAACTTTTAATTGCCACAGTTTTGGACTCCTAATGCTGATGGCCAAAATACGCCAACCAAATTTAGTTAAATTTGCTCGGCATCACTTCTCAAGTTACTAAATATTTGGGAGTACTTGAAACCATGCCAGTTAAAGATTTAAAACGTCTTCATTATGTATCTCATCGGAAAGATTCTGAACGTTAAAAGAAACTGACCACTTAAATTGAAGATGTCTTTCACAAACAAAAATCTCAATGACTTGAGCTACACTTAGACAATCGTGCCTCAAATGCGTTTTTGCGTGATCTCATTGTTGCATCAGTTTGTGACAATATCGCAAACCCACAATTTAGTGAAATTCTAAAACATTAAAAACATAAGTTCCTCAGCGTACTTCTCCGAAAAATAGCTGCCAACACTGGGAATGGGACTTGTCATGATTCAAAAAGCCCAGTTCACACTGTGACATAAGCCAAAGATGCTATCAAGCGCTGTGACAAAAAGACAGACACTCCTAATTTTTCGAACGCGTCAAATTTACCGCGTAATTTATCGGGCACCATTTGTTTACCATTTATTACACTGATTTTAGGACATCATTTATGACTAAATCACAAATCGATTTGTTTAAAAGCACAAATCGATTTGATTTAGTGGGAAATGCATATAAAATAAATACGCTTGTCATAAATGTATTGAAAAATAAATGCATCTGCTTAAATGCACAAATCGATTTGAATAAATGCGTTTGTTTAAATGCACAAATCGATTGTTCTTTACCATACTCCAGGAGAACACTCCAAGAACAATAGGTATTGTTCTTTACCATACTCCAGGAGCATATTTTCTCCTGACCGAAGCACATTGGCCCGCTCTTGCAAGCCAATCAGAAGCTTTAAAGCTGAAACTTCCTTTTCTGCTATTGGACATCTTTTACAAAACCCTACATGCGCACGTGAATATAATGATAACAAATTTTCTATTCTTGCCCGTGGTCGTACTTCTTTTCATCTTTTCACCCTTGAAGCTACGTACATCAAAACATCCAAATCAAAATTATGCAAACAAAAAGAATTCGTTTATGGTCTAAAAATTATACATTAGTTTCCGCTCATTCTATTGGTCGCTTATTTTACTAATCACGATGTAGTTTTTCCCTTTTTTTTCTTTTTCGTCAATTGTGTCTCTATATAAGTGACTCACTTTACCTTTTCACTCTATTTCTGACAGAATTTTTTAAAAATGTCAGACGAAAAGCTTCGCGAATGAATATTCTACTTTCTGCAATTATCGATTCTTAATCAATTTCGGCAGTATTGCAACGATAAATAACTCACAGTTTACAACCACGAACAAATGTTTGTTTTTGTAAACAAACACGACTTGGTAAACAAATGTTTTGGTAAACAAATGCGACTTTTGTAAACAAATGTTTGTTTTGGAAACAAACGCAAACATACATGCGCCAGCGTGCTACGCTAACTTTGTTCCAACAGTTACGATGAAAGAGGTAGGCCTAATAACCTTTTTTTTGGAGATCAGCACCATTTCGAGCAACATTACACCGTTTCCGGAAAACGTTGTCCGGAGAAGCGATAATCTCCAAACAATGCCACTCGCCATCATTGGGAGCAGATTTGCGTGGCTGGTGTGCCGCGAAATTTGATCAATTGATTTTCTGTGTGCTGTCAGACAAAAAAGTTTGGGGACCACTGATATACAGTCTTGCCTACCTAAATTTTTTTTTCAATATAGCCAAGCCCATATAAAATTCAGGTATGTAAATGTGGCCCACAGCACTAAATGAGCTTGACACTCTTGCCTTAGCTTATGTCATTACACATTTCCATTGATTGTCGATAATGCCTTGTATGAATAGCAAATGTGCTAAAAAGAATCCAGAGGCTGGCTGTTTGTTGTGTAATTTGCAGCACACCAACTGTTTCAAAATTCTCAACTGCGTCACGCCTGCCACTCATTTCAAACCAATCTATCGCAAACTTGTCACGTGATGGTTCAATAAACAATATGTCGAAAAAGCGGTATTTGCAGTACAATGCCTTTAAATCTTTCGCTACCACGATCATCATATGATGATCTCGTGTTTCCAATGCTTCCTTCAAATATTTTCAAATTGAGTTACAAAATTAGTTTAATAAAAAATAAATTTGTGACTTTATTTCTCAATCGATTTTTATAAAACTTTTAAAATACTACGCTTAGATCCTCACGCATTGAAAGATGTACAATTTGTGCTGTAACTCTTGGATTTTCTTACCCAAAATGGGTAAAAAAACCAAAGGCTTAGATGCAGACAACAAAAATTGCCAAATTTTCAGCACGAGCCAACTACTTTAAAATCAAATTGAGATTATATGTTTACCACAAAACCAAACCCTTTATCATTAACGCAGTCTAAAAACTATTTTTTTGGTGCATCATTTGACAAAATTTCAAGCAGTAATAATAAAATTTACCTATTAAAATTTTTAAATTCTTTAGGAGTCTCAAAACCTCCCAAACAAATTTGTATGGTAAGTAGAAAAAGGTAGAGTTAGTTTTCAAAAAATATGATATATTGCTAAATACTGGTCTCATTTGAAAGCTTAGGAAATTTGTTTTTCAGCACTATATAACTTTAAATAGTTTAGGATAAGCGGTATATGATATTTACTGATCAACAATGGGTACTGTATATCATGTCAGTTCAAAACCCAAAATAATTTTTGACTTACCCTCACTAAATTATAATTTTCAAAAAAACTGCATCCTATAAAAAATAAAATAAATCGCGAATAGTTGACAACTAAAGTGGTTGTTTTGTATCAAGTTTCCAAGGAAACAGAAACTAAAATACAAGTTTAAAAGCTAGCAGAAGTATGGCTTCTCTGAATCAAAGTTTGCTGTATCCCCCTTATTTCTCAACAAATGTGAGGGGTGTAAAAAAGCTTCTATTTTATTGTTAGTAACCACATATTCTATTTAAACTTGACATTTTCTGAATTTTGAAGAAATTCCCTTTTTAAAAATACTTAATGTTACATGTTTTAGCTTAATCCCTAGCAGATGATGACAGATCATATTTTAGATACTACATTTAACTAACAAACTTTGTACTGATCAGTACCGGTTAGCAAAAAAGTCATGGGCCTCTGAAAGTTGCTAATTGTAGAAAACCTAGACTTTTTGGTAAGCTTTGATTGATGTACCTTAAAAGCTTATCTCCTTAGCATCATCTAGCAACCATTTTTAAAAAATTGGTAGGAAAATAAAATCTGTAGTGATCTTTGAGGTAAGGGTACTCTAATTTCGAGGACAACTCAGCACCTATTGGGAGGGGGGCTAATTTGCGTATTCAAACAAATAAATATTTTTGGTCTTTTTTAATTTGAAATCTTGAAGAAAAGGAGATTTCAATGATATATAACACTTCATGAAGAAGTAAACAGACGAGTAATGATTTACAATCAAACTTGGGGTATTTTATGATGATTAATTATGATTGATTATGACAAATCATGAGCTTTTCGCACTACCACCTTACGAATACTTTTTATCGCTATTCACGTGGTGGCAGAACAGTCAAAGATTGACAAGGTTGAGTGACATATGCATTTACGATTAAATCAAATCGATTTGTGCATTTAGACAAATGCATTTATTTAAATCGATTTGTGCAATAAAACAGATGCATTTATTTTCCAATACATTTATGACAAATGTATTTATTTTACATGCATTTCCCACTAAATCAAATCGATTTGTTGTTTAGTCATAAATGATGTCCTAAAACAAGTGTAATGAACGGTGAACAAGTGGCTCCCCATAGTAATTAGCCCCTTAGCATCGTCTCGCATAATAATCACCAATCAGCTGCGTCTGGATTCAATCGCTTTAATTGAATTTCAAAATTTTTACCAACGATATAACTTTTAGCGTCAGTCACACAATAATGCTTTTGTGGATTTGACTGCTGCAACTCGTGTCGATTATGTGTCAAAAGTTTTCTACAGCATCCACCTTGCAATTGAAAAAACTAATTTTTTGTTTGTCGCTGCCATAGTAGATTTCAAGTATGTGCTTTTGAAATCAAAGGACCGACAGTCTATTTCAAGTGAGCAATCCTCGGCTGTGTTTAGAAATAAATTTGAAAGATTTCAATTGTGTCTTAATGCCAATGGAACCCATATTCAGCATATATAGTAATAATTGTAACGTAAATGTAATATACTGCATCATAATTAATGAAAGAGTGCACGAAAGAGTTTTTGAACACCCTGTATAAAACTGAAACAAGTGTCAAGATAGACATAATTTAAAGACTTGCTTAATTATCTTAAATATACCACAGTAGCAGACGGCAAATGACAAGCATGCAAAGTATGAGCTAAGCAATGCCGTGCAATAGTTAAAACTAGGTCAAACGATGATTTAGATCAGTGCTTATCAACCGTTCTGGCATAGAGGAACTCCATTCGACAACAATTAAAAAAACGACTAAAACAAGAAAAAAAGAAATTTTGCTATCACATAAATTCAAGTTGTGCAGATATGCTTGACTTCACGGTTTATGCTCATATATAAATATCATTGCATACATAATTTAATCAAAACTAGAGTAACCTTTGCAAAACCTTTATAGCACACGGAAACCGGTTGAAAAACTTTAGTCGCTAGAAAAAAATTTAGAAGCATTGATTTCGCTTCTTAAGGTTTTTTGTGGCGACATAAATATTAACCTCAAATTAATAGCGAATCTAACTTTTTACAGTCACGTTGCGATACATGTGACATCTAGTCGTGGTCACTCATGGCTAGATAAAACGTCTTAAGTTGTCTTAAAAGAATTTAGATCAAAACCAGAAGGGGCCTACCCATTTTTGAAAGTTGCAATTTCTAACCTTGCTTTCTACAAATTGCTGTGCTTTATAATTTAGAATTCATAAATTTCGCTCAGCATATATTTTGTTTGTTTTAATTGATTTGTTCAAGTTCTTGAACATGATAAAATAGACTCAATTTTTTTATCCATTCATACCTCAATTGCACTTAGGCAGCTATGGAAATTTACTATGATAAGCTACCAACAACTTTTAATCATTAACACTAAAATCAATTAATGCTCACTTACTACAACTCTAATCTTTTTAAATATTAATAACGTAGCAAAATGTCTAAACCTGACCTGTTCTAGCCAATGTAATGCCATGCTAAACAACAAATAACATGTAATCAGTACTAAACTCGCTTTAACCCTTAGATGCAGGAACCTTTAAATCCACACCAATGCGGAAACCGGGCCTCTGAGGCCCACCTCTGTAAAAGTAGTATGTTTTCATAGCAAAACTGCAGACAGTGACACTGTTTCGACCTATCAGGTCTCTTCAGTGCAGTTGGTGACCGACGAGAAGCTAGAGGCTTTTAATAAAGCATAGCTTAGACCGCCACACGATAGGTCGAAACAGTGTCACTGTCTGCAGTTTTGCTATGTGCATCGCTAGCCTCTTGCATTACTATACATGTAAGACCTTGTGACCACTAGGCTGTGACAGCACTATTGTTCTAGCAGTTGCTAGACTTAGTGCACCTGCGACAACCGCCACTCATTCACGAGTGATACGGCTTCGCAGAGTACTGACAGACCATCCACCAAGTGGATCTAGTATAGATCCCGCAAGTGTGGCGGTCTAAGCTATGCTTTATTAAAAG
Source organism: Trididemnum clinides (assembly GCA_963675345.1). NCBI lineage: Eukaryota > Metazoa > Chordata > Ascidiacea > Aplousobranchia > Didemnidae > Trididemnum > Trididemnum clinides. The sequence continues at coordinate 27,728,984 of OY776294.1, forward strand.
CCTCTAGCTTCTCGTCGGTCACCAACTGCACTGAAGAGACCTGATAGGTCGAAACAGTGTCACTGTCTGCAGTTTTGCTATGTGCATCGCTAGCCTCTTGCATTACTATACATGTAAGACCTTGTGACCACTAGGCTGTGACAGCACTATTGTTCTAGCAGTTGCTAGACTTAGTGCACCTGCGACAACCGCCACTCATTCACGAGTGATACGGCTTCGCAGAGTACTGACAGACCATCCACCAAGTGGATCTAGTATAGATCCCGCAAGTGTGGCGGTCTAAGCTATGCTTTATTAAAAGCCTCTAGCTTCTCGTCGGTCACCAACTGCACTGAAGAGACCTGATAGGTCGAAACAGTGTCACTGTCTGCAGTTTTGCTATGTGCATCGCTAGCCTCTTGCATTACTAGTATGTTTTCATTTGAGGTTGTGTTTGTTGGTTTATAATGTAGCATTTACACATAAAGTACCGTATTGTAGAAGTGTGTTTTATGTATTTTGGTTCCACTGCATAACTTTATGTACAAAATCAGCATGAAGATCCAATTCAAAACTCACTCTGGAGACAAGCACACACTAAAATTACAAGCACAAGTTAACAAACGACTCAGCATTTTACGGACAATTGTTGCAAATGACAGAACTATGTTCCTTACACACGTTTTTGTTACATTTCTTGCATACTATGGCATTTTTACGATTTTTTTTCGAAAGGCGATAGTGGCATCCTTTTAATTTGGTTACAGATATCTCTGAGACAGTCTCTACACATTTTCTCTCTACTATTTTTGTCATAAGACTAGAGCTAGCAACCAAGAAAACAAACCGCTAGTGCTAGCGGCTTGTTTTGTTGGTTGCCGTGGAGAGGCTATAGGATCGTATACGAGCGATCCTATAACACAAAGCTTACTAACGATGTGACGTGAGTTTAACTTTTTGCTACATTCCCAACTTAAGCAAAATCACGAGCATATTAAAAAGCGTGGCCAAAAGAAGCAGTAGAGATTTTTTGTTAAAATCAGGTTGCGAAAACAAATAATAAAAATAAGTAAAAAAAGAGATATACTCCAAAATACATCGGAATAATATCGGTATAATATTGGAAAGCGATTGAGGCAAAGCACAAAACTGAAAGTCCAAGCGAAACTGGTACCCAAAAATTCAGCATAGTGTAATGAAATGGGTGCCCCCCCTACCAGCAAAGAATTTTTTTCTGCATTAATCCACGAAAGCAATCTCGAATAAGTTGTAGAAGAATACCTGGAACGCCTAAACAATGTTTAATAGAGTCGACATAAATTCAAAACAAAAATTTTGCCGGGCCTCCCAGACCCATTCCTGCATCTAAGGGTTAATTCAATCTTCAATGACAGGCTGATAACAACGCATCAAAACAGCAAGAAACAGCAATACTTGCATTATGACAAAACAGTCCGAGCAGAGTTTTAAAATGATTTCCTTTGTTTTGGGTCGCTCTTGAGCTCGCATTGCAGCAACACGTTGTCAAGGCCTTCATCAAGAAATCGCCATTATCATGAGAAACTGCTGTTTGTACATCGCTGTTCAAAATCCAGCATGTGTGGTATTCTATGTTCACAGTGACACTTGTTTAAGTGTAAACTTCTTGCAGTATGAGTTCGCAAATCAGAAACGTCAAACGAATATGCAAGAGAATGCGGTACTTACCGTAGTTACAGAAGTTTGTGTAAACTACTGGAATCGGCGGCCCAACCAAATCAAATGGCAACCACTTTTAGATCGCGACCCAGTTGAAGAGCACTGACTTGGATAATGGCGGTTCAATAAAAATCACTTAATATAGCGATAAAAATCTCAGGTGAATAATTAAGTAGCTTCCTGGTAAATTCGGGTCATAGGAATAGCATTAGTCGGCTATACCAAACGCGTTTGAATTTAGACTTGTTTCGAAGTTTCCAATATGCTATTGGTTTAGTGAATTTCCAGAACAAACAAAGGATATCGTGGTAAAGTGATAACAGGTGAACATAACAGCATTGCTATCTTAAAACCTGAACGCGCTACCACAGCTATTTTATTTGACGGTTTAAGTCACTCAACCATGATGTAAACTAAAACAGCAAAATGCTAATCAAACATCATAGAAAGCTACAAATAATTTTACTGCATTTACAAATAGCCGATGCCAACAACAAACCGGCTTTAACTCAAACATTTTTCTGTGTTGGCACGATAAGCAGTTACATTATTGAAGAAGAATAAAGAACCATTTGAAACAAGAAAATCTGATTGATGCTCACATTTCAAACTGATATTTTCATCTTTAGTGGCATCCAAATTTCCAACAAATACATTTGAAGGAGCTGAAGATTATCACGATTGAAAAGTCATTGCTATAAGCAAAGAAACTTTTACAAATTTTCAATCGGGTAATGAAGTGTAAACATAGGAATACTCAGACTTTTTGCTTCACTTAGCCTGTAAGTTATGGTCACATCAACGGCAATAAAATTTTGAAGCATGCTTTCCGCACTGGTGCCGAACTCTCTTTTCTTCCAGCTACCTATTACAGTAGGCGCCGCTTATTATGTCCACGGATAATACGACCAGCCGCTTATTATGACCAATTTGGTAAGGTCCGGAATTTTTTCATTTAAAATTCTCCGTTTAATATGACCAAATTTCGGATAATATGACCAACATTTTTTCCATCTCTCTTATTACAGTACAGTATTTTTCCGGCCACGTACTTAATAGCTTCACCTTTTCAACATATTGTTACATACTGCACTTAGTTTTACCGTCACTTGTACTGTTACAGTACTGTACTTTGTTTTACTGCCAACGTCACACTGTTACTTCGGTTAAACGATGAATTTGATGGTATTTGGACTTTTTGCGGCTTACGGCGTCGATTCAGGTGCGGTTGTGGCGGCTTTGCTTTTTATGACCATTCGAATATTATGACCAAAATGGTCTGGTCCCGAGGTGGTTATATTAAGCTGAGTCTATTGTAATATTTAAACGTGGTTTACGTTTCGTTAACAAGTCAAAACAATCGAAAATTAATACAGTTTTTAAGAAACGCAACGTAGTAAAGTGAGTGTAAAGCTCTGTGATTAGAAAACTTATGACAGAAAAAGAGGAACATAGCATACAACAGTTTGACGGAGTTGAAGTTTTTTACTTGCAATCAATGTAATTAGTACCTAAGCATAGCTTTATTGTTTTATTGAGGGTCTAAAAATCAAAATGTATTGCAGATGTCCAAGGAAAATGTAAGTGAGAAAACTGAATGTAGGCCTACTGCAAATTATGGTTATTAATTTAATATAAAAAAACTAGAGTGCAAAAAGTAGTTGGTATACCGAGTCAATATTTAGGGAAGTTAAGAAGCGATTTATTGATTCAAAATGTGAAAGTGTGAACAATTATTTATCACAAGTGTAAATTAGCAAGCATTAACTTCTTTGCATGGTAAAGATGCAGCTTGGGGAAATATTTTTACTAGTGCAATTCGACGCAGGATTCAAAAGGTGGTATTTGATGGTATTGCAGATGACCGAAAATTAAAATAAAACTTATGGTGAGTGGTGCAGTGTGACAAGTTAATCCAAAATAGTGCGTTCTGTTCAGCCACGAAGCCTAGTCTATTTTAGCGTGCCACCCAATTGTGAGGTAAACTTTAATTTGATAATCTATTGTAGCAACAAATATTGAAGATTCAGTAAAATAATATTTTAAGTCGCCTAATATAATTCACGAAAATCCCGCATCTGTAAACGTATCTTATTGAACAATGTTACCGGCATGACACAAATCAACTACGACTCAGATCACGTGACTTTCTCGTAAACGCAAAACACAGATATCGCGCAATTTTTGTATATTTTACTAAAGTGAGAGCCAGGTTATTATCAAGTTGATTCATTTTTTTTACTTACGTAGAAAGTTAAATATTGTTTTTTCCGGGAATGTTAAGAAAGTGGTAAGCTTCATACTGTGCCATTTCTCAATTACCAAAGGAAGCGTTTGTGACGCCACAAATAGCAATGCTAGTTCAGTTTCGTTTCAAAATTCTGCTAAATATTGTTAGGAATAACTTCAGCTAGAATCCAGTAACCAATGACAATCACTGGAAAATGACTTTACTTAATACCACGGTTAACTGCGCTGTGGCAGCGTCACTTGACCGACAAAAGTGGATTATCCAAAAACACGATTTGACCAACACAACAGTAAACATAGGTATGAAGTTATGATTAATAGTTATATTGAATAAATTTGCTATAAGGTGTTCTTGTTAGCAAGTTCAAAAAGAACTGGTACAGAAACAGATCATTGTGTTTGTTTTATGATTTCATATAACTTGTGACAACTGACTGTGACACCTGAATATATTTCAGTGGGCGGGAAGCTGACAGATGTTGTCGGACAACTGACTGCTTTGAAAAATTTCATTTGTTGTCGGTCAACTGCCGGTTTAAGGGAATTCCACAAATTTTGTCGGTCAAGTGACGTCGACCTACTGCGCTATCGTTCAATCATGTGTGACGAACTGTTTCTGCATTTTTAAATAGCCTGGGCATCTTGAGATTACAATCTGCTTCACTTGAGAGTTAGACCTATCTAAATCAAAACGAGAGTAATATCGTTTGCCACCAGTTGCAATTGCGGTTGTCGGCCACAATTTTCGACGAGGTAGTCGGATGCGTTGGTGTAAATAGGGAGGCTGCTGGGGCCATAGCCCTCCCTTAAATTTTTTGAATCTGATCAAGAATTAAATGCATATTTAGCTGAAAATAAAAAAATATTTACCTTTGCTCGGAGTGAAGATAGAAAAATGTTCTCTTTAAAACCGTTGATTGTCATCCAACCAATTCATACCCTCTTCTCAAAAAATATTTCAATCTGGCTATGCTACTGGAAAGACATCAGCTTTCTGCCATACAAAAATGTAAGTTTAACGTGAAACGCCTGACTCAAAGACCCAAAATGAGAACTTTCATATCGTTTGACTATAGTCACCACTAAATTTATCGGTTATTATGCTTGCAGGCTGTGATATAGCACCTGTGATATAACAGGCTGCGATATAACGCCTGAAATGAAATAAAAGCATTAAGCTCCTTTACAACATTTAAGCATACCGCCTAGCTACTGTACTATTTCTCCACCTAAACGCGATAAATAACAACAAAAACACCAACAACATTCATATGTTTAGATCTAACTAAACTCATCGGTCCAGCGCTGAAAAATGTCTGAATCTTTCCACTGAGCGGTAGCAAGACAATTAATTTTGTTTGAAATAAGTCTTGTTTTATTGGAATAGAACAAAATTTTATTGTCACGACAGGTAAACTCTTCAACTGCGCTGTAGTCGGATGACTTAACAACAACTTTGAGTACACTACATGTGCATTGATACTGCAGCCGACAAAAATATTAAAAAGCCTATCGATACATTAATTTCAGCATTAATAGTATTTTGCGGTGATGCTCTGCGCTAGATTTGACATTACTAGGCATTTTCAAATCTGACATACCTTATATTCAATCATACTAAAAGCAAAAGTGAAAAACGCTTTAATAATGATGAGATTGATATTACTACAGCATGGAAATCAATTAACTTCTTCGACTTCCTCTTTCTCGCTATTTTAAACATAGGAACTCCACTCAACAAAGTCAATATCATGTTTCAAAAAGTTATACTTTCTGGTCTATTCAATCACTTATTCGTCGTTCGCCCTTTACACTGCTTGAAAAGCTTAACCCGAAGATGTCGGAAAGAGGCTATGCTGCGAGTAAAAATCGGATGATTGGGTTAAAAGAATAACTAAATTAAACAAAAACATATTACCAAAATCATGGTTTTATTGCACTTAACTTATTGCACTTAACAACTCCCAGATGGAGAAAAAAGGAAGTGCTGCCAATAAAAATCAAATGATTGGGTTGAAAGCGCGACAAATTTCGCAGAAGCTTATTGCATAAAGAATGATTTTATTGCGCAGTGTATCACTCAAAGAGTTTATAGTAATCAAGATCAATTTAAGGGGGCACTACTATTTAAAAATCGATTTTTTTGGGTTTTTTGTTTTTTGATCGATCTAGATCACCAATTTAATGCTGATTCCAAATACGTGATTATTTTTTTGAAATTCCAACTCATTGCCTCTTAAATCGGCCATTTTTCATGCCCCCTGTCCAGTTCTGAGCAAGTTTTTTTGCAGGATTTTCCTAATCTAGCAGACAGCTGTGTCCCTTTACATATGCAGTTTTTCGGGTGGAAATAGCGCTATCTACCTGACTGCAATAGGAAAACAGCTAGAAATAAGTTACAACTCCAGGTCTAATTCTTGAGGTTTTGCTACTAGATCAGTGGGAGTTACTGAGGAAACAAGAAGCTAAGTGGAGGAGATTTTCTAGAATAAAAGCGTCTTCAGTTTAGTTGTTGAGTAGTCCAAACTTTGTGTTTCCTCGACTGATGACTGGCATAATACTGGGTGGTATCTGTAGTCAGTGTGTACTTTATGCATATTTTTGATTTGCAGGATAATCTGCTAGCTTTAAAAATGCCTAAAAAGAGTAAATCTAACAGATTTAGAGGTACTGCGAAACAGCTTTTACCCACTCAGCAACAAGCTGCCTCATCTGCTAGTCCTGCTGAACCTAATGTGGTGAATCAAACTGATAGTATTAGTGAATGTATTCCAACTGCCTCTGAAAGAAAACTTGGGACTAGTTTAATTTCTGAACAAGAATGTATGAATGAGATGGATTATGCAACTCATCGAACTACTGGATTTCGGTTGATTGACCTTCAGTGTCTTTCAGAAGCAATGTCTATGCTACATATGTGTAAAGATGGTAAGTAGCTAAGAAACAAGTTTTAGAAGAATCATTATATAGTTACACACCAGTTTTAAATTTTAGCTCTGTCAGATCTACTGGTCTATGTTCTACTTTATCATCACAGAAATTTAGGCATATGTTTAGAGCTAACTGTTGTTTTGATGGTGTATATTATTTATGTTTCTCTTTAGGTTCCATCGCAGTCATAGATGAAGGACATTATAATGGACTGTCTAGCCAGTTGGCATTCCAGTGTACGAAGTGTGGCCAAAAAACAACAATGATCACATCAAATAGATATAAACGTTCACATGAAGTAAACGTACGTGCATCTTTGGCCATGGCAGAGTTGGGTCTTGGCAGAGAAGCATTTGCAACACTTTGCTATATGTTTGGAATGCCTCCTCCATCTCTACAAAGTAGCTGGGAGATGCATAACAAGAACATCTCAAGTGCTCTTGAATGCATTTCAGAAGAACAATACGTAGCTGCTGGAAAAAAATTGCGACGTTGCTTGCAGGAAGATGACGACTCTATAAATGATAATGATACCATAGATGTTGTGGTATCATACGATGGAACATGGCACCGTAGAGGTTTCAGATCATCTCATGCTGTTGGTGTTGTAATGTCAGTTGATACCGGCGAAATACTAGATGCTGCGGTTATCAGCAAGTCATGTGAAATATGTGAGAAGAGCTTGCTGGAGAAAACTTCTCCAGAATACGAAGAATGGAAGAAAGAACACCAAGAACAGGGCAAGTGTTTGTGCAACCATGAAGGTCCAAGTTCGAGCATGGAGACAGCTGCAGCAAAAATAATTTGGTCTCGCTCAGTTACCAAGCACAAGATGTGCTATACTCAGGTATTATGCGATGGGGACAACAAAACTGTACATGCATTGAATGAAATGCAAGTGTATGGAAGTGAAATAACAACTGACAAATTGGAGTGTGTCAACCACATCCACAAAAGAATGGGCACTGGCTTGAGAAATCTAGTCAAGAAATCTCCTCATGTCAAAGGTGGAAGTGGGGGATTGACTGCAGCCAGTATTGAACAACTCAGCAGTTACTACCGCAACCACATTATGAAGCACACAACAACATCCAAAAATCCGGATGATATTGATAAGGCTGTCAAGAAAATGCAAATCAATATACTTGCCAGTTTGCACCACATTGTTGTAAATAATGATCCACTAAAGCAGCACAAGTACTGCCTAGATGACAGCGTGGAGTGGTGCTCCTACAAGAAGCAGCTAAATGACCCGCAAGCAAGCAGCGGGAAGAAGAAGAAGAAACAGGAAACAAAGAAGCTACCAGAGTCTTTTTTGCCCCACATGCTGCCTCTTTATAGGAGATTGTCAAATGAAGCATTATTGAAAAGATGTGTAAGTGGCCTCACCCAAAATCAGAATGAGTTCTTCAATGCTACCATATGGAAAAAAAGTCCAAAAGAGCGCTATTTTGGAACTGCAGCAGTGAAACGCGCTGTGTCAATGTCTGTTCTGACATGGAATATTGGTCGTCAAGGTATTATGAGTGTGTTTGACGAACTACAGCTGCCTGTTAATGTTTTTACAAAAAATGCAGTAGTTCTAAAAGACAAAAAAAGAATGACTTCGTCTCAACATTCTTCAAGCGTAAAAAAGCGAAAAGTGGAAAAGGTTCCGGTGACAGGTGACTATGTGCCTGGTGGCCACTAATGTACTAGTATTTATGGCAACTATTCACCATATGATACCACTCAATGACTGTGCCCATTGATCTTATGTCCAAGTTATTGTCTTTGTCTTTTGTGTGTTTTTGTATTGTATTTGCATGTGGGGTGGCATTTTTGCTGTTTTTCTCGAAATCAAGTTTTTTGGGGTTATATTTGTAACTGCTCTGCAACTGCTTATCAAATTTTGTTGAAATTTTGCACAAATGATATTTGGGGTATGTGCAACAAATTAATGGAGCTCTTTTTCAAAATTTTATCTGTAAAGAGTTTTAGAGCTTGATGTATGTACAAAACTTGAAAAGTGTAAGTCCGCTTCTGAAAAAAATTGTATTTCCTGTTGGGAAGACTTTTTTTGAAAATCCCTCCATTATTTTGTTGATGTAGATCCACACTATTACTCAATTAATTTTGGCATGAATAGCTTCAGAGGCATCTGAGTTTTTAGGATTTTTGTAAACGCATCACAAATTTTTTCATAGCTTTTCAAGGTTGTGTCCCCTTAGTATGAATGCCTCTAGCCCAAAGTGGATATCATATTCATAAAGAAAATTTCTTGCCCTTTCTGGCAATATACGGTTTATAGGGCTTTGCTTATATGTCTTAAAAGTTATAAGCACTATTGCGAGCCACTGTACAAATTTTTTTAAAAATAGTAGTGCCCCCTTAAAACCCTTACCTCTATAAACATAGCACGTGATCAACATAACCCAGGGGTGAGCGAACTACCAGTTCCGTAGCACTCCAACTTCGGGCCCCCCCAAAGTAAGCGCAAGAGCCCCTGCGCACAGGTCATATCACTTTAGAGGTGTAAAATTGAAAAGCTGCATTAAGAAAATACACCACAATTTGTACATAAGGAAACAGGCTAATGTCAGAATAAAGCATGCCGATACCGAAGGTGCAAGTCATAAAAAATTCGGCATCGATGCCAGAGTTCAGTAGGACATTTATGCAGACACTGCGAAACGAAAGCAATGACACTGAAAAACATGAAAAAGTTATAAAAACACAGTATCATTTAAATAGTCTGGAGCGAACCTTTTTGTTCGCAAATGCTGTTATGACATTGTCATAATCAAGAGATCGGGCGCAGTCATTTTTGATTGACAACATGGCTAATGAAGATAGTCTACTGTCTGTCATAGACGTTCTATTAAAAGTTTTGATCAGTTTCAATTTGCTGAAGCTTCTTTCAGCGCTGGCAACAGTCACGGGGCAAGTTAGTAAGATTCGAAGTGCGATGTACACATTCGGATACAATTCAAATAAATGAGTCTTTAGAAGATAGTTCAGAAAGTCTTGAGCCGTATTGAGATTGCGTTTTTTTTGTAAAATTAAAACAAACCGCTTTAGCTCAGCGCTCATTTCATCAGAATCAATGTCACCGAACTTTTTTTGGAACTCTTTACAGCAAGTAAGAAGAGCATTTTCTTGTTGCACAAGCAAAAGTTTGTCTCGTGTGTACAAAAACGAAAAGGCGGAAGAAACCTCACGTAACAAATTAAAGCGCTTCTTTATTGATAGAATAGCCTGGTCTACTAATGGATAGAAAAAGTTGCTTTTAAATTTCAGTTCAGGAGTAGCTCGTTGTTCCTCTTCACCTTGGTAATCAAACAATCTTCTTTTCTTTCCACTTCTTGACGGAGGAAAAGAAGGATCAATATCCAATTCCTGTGCTATTTCAACAGCAGATGTTGCGGCACTGTCATAACCCGTTGTGCGATAGTTTTGCAAAAACTTTTCAGTTGCCTGGATTTCCGTTTCCATTGTATGAAGGGAGACTCCATACGATTGAAGAATCTTGCTTGCTTTATTGACTTGGAATAGGATATCATACCAAATAAACACCGACAAAAGAAAACTCCATTTTGATAAATGAGCTATCAACGATTTTGTTTCTGAGGCAGCTCTTCCATCTTTTCTTTCTATGGAAATGGCTTCCAAGTCTTTCAGTGCCAGCAACACCTCTTTTAAATTGTATCGAAGAGGTTTGATGCATTTCCCAACGAGTATCAGATTGTGACTTTATGGACAGCTCCACATGTTTCTTCAAAATTTCCCAACGCTGAGCAGAGGAAGAAAACAGCACATACAACCTTGTAAGTACTCCAAAAAATGTCAATGCTTCCGTCGATCAATTAGCACTGTCAACAACAACTAAGTTAAGGGTATGGTTTGCACAGGGCACGTAAACAGCTTTGGGATTGATGTCTAGCATTCTTGCTTGGACCCCAAAATGTTTTCCTTTCATGTTAGCACCATTATCATATGACTGACCTCGACAATCAGACAATTCGAGTTGCAGTTCGGTCGCTTTTTCTAAGAAAGCGTCCAACAAGCCTTTCCCAGTACTGTCACTTATTCTCAAGTAGCCAAAAAATGTTTCTTTAACAACAGCAGCTTCTTCATTACATAGTACATAACGGAGAATGACAGACATTTGTTCATGATGTGACATATCTGGAGTGCAGTTCAAAATTATCGAAAAATATTTTGCCAATTTCAATTGCTTTAAATTTTTTTTTTCAACTTCTGTCGCTAGCAATTCAATTAGTTCATTTTGTATGGTAGGACTCAAATAGTGATCTTTAGTGTTTTTATTCTTGATTCTGTCTTGAAGCTCTTTTAGGATCGGATCTCTTCTTGCCAAAAAGCTCAAATATACCCAGAAAATTTCCATTGTGAGGAGATCCTAAGACTTCTTGAGATCCTCTAAAAGCAAGATTCCTTTCCGATAGAAACAAGGCAATGTCGATAAGTCTCTCTAAAACATTTCTCCAAAAACGTCTTTCATTGAAAAAAATATTCATCTCGCGTTTGTCGATAGTGGATGAATTTCTTATCCCTTCAGCTAGCAACATCCATTGACTGCAGCATTCTTGGTGGGAAATGCCGTTTTCATGGTCTTTCAGTTTTTTTGAAAAACCCTCCCATGTATTTATACCATTACAAAAGGGGCTTAGTGTTTTTCCAAATAGCTTACAACAAAAGCAAAAAACTTGATCTCATTCCCCAGAATAAACTAGCCACGACCGTGAAACACTTTCACCATTAGGTAACACACGTTTATAATGGTTGGAGGAAAAACGTCGCCTTGGAGTTGTGTTATTATATGGAAAATTCATTATTAGTTGATGTGGTCCACGCTTTACTATATCACATCGTTGAGCATCAGAAATACTTTCAGGCCATTTACATGGGTCATCAGGGATAGGGGTAAATTGAGATTCAGTTATTTTTGATATTGAAGGTTGCGTATTGGCAGGTAAATCACAACTTACATTTTCTGGAAATTCACAATCACTTTGATGCTGATCGTCATAGTCTTCTTTTTCTTGTACACTATAGTTTTCTTCATCCCTCTCGGTACTAGTGCCAGGTCTACTCTGCTGAGTAATCTTGAAAAAATCTGTCATCTTGGGCAATTTCGCTACAGCATCTCGAGCAGTGGCTGCTTTTTTTCTCTTTTGAGCACCACTTTTTGAACGTTTCATTCTATACAATGTCAATAAAATACTTTATCTGCACTCTGCAGTGTATATATATTGTCCCGGTATTTCTAGCCAAACAGAATTCCAGACCATTCTATGATTGTTGCGTAACAACGGCATTGTTACGTCAATCGAATATTCAAGATTCTACCAGAAAATCAATCGAAATATTCTAGATTGTGCGAGATAAAATGACGTTGCATTCACTTATGATGTCACAAGCCAATTTCTTCCTACAGTTTAAATCGGTTGTAACAAGTCTGCTGAACTGAAAAGAGTCACGTAGCCAAAAAGCAATTTTAGACTAACTTGGGCCCCCAAAGTTGGCCTGGCCCCCCCCAATTGGGGGGTTTGGGGGGCAGCTGCTACGTCTCTGCAAACTACGGCCCTCGAGAGCATTCTGTGCGGCCCGCGAACACTTTTTGAAACTTTGCCATATTGAAATATATACAAGGGGATTGACATGGCGCAAAAGCGACGGTGTCCTTAAAGAAAAGGTAATCGCCTCCTCCTTAGACGGAAAATGCATCAGAGCCTAGAATTGCCCCCAAACACGCATTTACCGTCTACGAAAAAGCGATGACCTTTTTTTAGAGACACCACCGTTTTTGCGCATAAGATACCACATTGCAAGGACATTTCGCGAAATTTTGAGCTAATGCAATTTCTTTTACAGCATTCAGCTGTACGAGACAAGCCCTAGCCATCGACCACCCTTAAATGGTCGATGCGGCCCTCCGGCTAAAAAGTTTGCCCACCCCTGCCATAACCGCATCATATATCGGTTTATTGTGTTATAAAGGCAATCTACGCGCTTTATATGCATGTTCACGCAAATCACACGGTTATTTTACAAAGTAATATTATTGCAAATAATAAAAGTCTCCCTCCCATAATTTGACTAGACCATCCCTGGACGCGTTTCGTCCTTTTGGACTCATGAGCAGGGCCTGTCCTGTCATCACCAAAAGCCAAAACCCCATATTTGCAATAACATGAAAAATGTGGCATCATTTTATTTTAAATTCTTTCGCACACATCACGCGCGTGGTGCATGCTATCACTTTGATACGGGGATCCCATCCGTATCGAAGATGCAGTGTACCGCTCAAAGAGTTTATAGTAATCAAAATCCATTTAAATCTGTAGTAATCGAAAAAATATGTAATCGAGATCTAAATATGGGATTTTGACTTTTGGTGATGACAGGACAGGCCCTGCTGATGAGTCCAAAAGGACGAAACGCGACAGAGATGGTCTCGTCAAATTATGGGAGGGAGGCTTTTATTATTTGCAATACTTTCACTTTGTGAAATAACCGCATCATTCGCGTGAACATGCATATAAAGCGTGTAAATTGCCTTTATAACTCAATAAATTGATTTTATTGCGCTTAAGGTTTTCTTAACTTTGAAAGTTTAAGCAAAAGTAGAAAGTGATCATCACTGGTAGCTATGTTGACTTACCTTTAATCTTGATATTAATGGAAGCTAGCTGTACGGGATTTGATACAGTTTTAATAACAGAAAACGTAGCATCTCTGCCAAGAGGAAACATTAAAGTGAAAGAACTTACGATACAAGTTGTTCTCTCTCAAGAAACGTTTTGGCAAGCTAGAGAAAAGCCATTTTTAATGTAGTTTAGACACGATGCAAATGTAGTAATTATATTCTTTTTAGAGAAAGGAAAGGAAGATGCAACCAGTAATAAATATTAGCTACAACAAAAATTTATTTGCCAATTTTAATCCCCTGAAATTTTTCGCAAAATTATTTTGGATCAAAACACAATCAATGTGGATAATTTTAGTAGTCTTTGAGAAATTCGAACATGTGGCTACAAAACTACTTTCATGAAAACATTAAAACAAAAATTGAATGAAATTATTAGCCAAATAGGAAGGTAAAGCTAAAAAAACAAAAAAAATTTTCGTAGCACAAGAGATTTCGAAAATTTGGCGCAAGGTAAGAGTATCTACAGAACTGATTTGCTTCTGGCCGTCACGCAAACATATAGTAGACCGAACAAGATGCTGTAAAGTTACTCTAACCAGCTAACATATAACACACTAAAAACTTAACTTCTGATTTTCACGAAGGTCGCAAGAATTCAATCAGCAGCTAAAATTTGGATATTTTTCTTTTTTTTAAAATAAATTTCCTATGACATGCACGTCTGCTAGCTAACGCTAAAATTGGCAACAATCAAAAATTAAATGCTTTATACAATTGTAACCAAAATTTATCAAAATTATTTCAAAAACTTTAAAACCAAATTTGATGAAGTTGTTTTTATCAGAAATGAAATAAAAAGCAATTTTGATGCTTTTATATATTGTTGTAGTCACATTATTTTGGTATCATTATTAACAATAATGTTTCGTTGCTCAAAATGGTTAACTGTCAAAGTAAAAATATATAGGCAACATCAATCTGCACTAATTTATGAAGCTAAAAAACATTTATAAGCAGGCTCTTCATTTTAGGCCCAAACCCGAATTAACTCCGAAAATATAAAAACGAACACGAAAATTTATGTGAACCGCGAAGTAGGCATGAAAATTAAATTTACCCAATGAACTAAATCGGTGGGTAGGCATAAAAATCTATTAGACTGGTTAGATCAACAATGCAAATGCTTTGTGCTGGTCTGCAAAGTAGAACAGATTTCCATTTGAGCGCTCTCTTTCTACGTAACAAACCACGCTTGAAAAAGATGCGAATACAATTAGAACGGCGCGCTGAGTACGATTACGTCACAGTTTATGTAAATAAAAATGATTCGTGCAATGAGTTTGTGTAAAGAAAGTGACATTATGACTCACATGTGGTAAAGCGTCATGGCAAATTAAAATCAGAATCACTCCTGACAATCAACTATGGGTCAAAACTCCCGACAGAATAAGAAACAGAATTTACTTTCTATTTGAATCAATACAAGCAGGAAGCATGTGTCACCTCATAGTATACAACCTAGTTAGGTTGCAAATTACGGTAAAAAAAACTGCTTCAGTTGATTATGTAATGCAAAAGGCGTTTGATATCCCACCAGAATTGTGTTAACCATTAACCGTAGCCGCTAAAAGCGTCTGCGTCGGTATAATTATCCAGGATATTACACCTGGACCACGCAAGTCATGATTAACCAGTGCTCTCTTAAAAAGCAATGTAAAACAAAAATGTACAAAACTTTATATACACAAAGCTACTTATACAAGTGCACTATGATAAAGCCTTAGCAAGACAATTAGTTTTGTTGAAACAGGTCTTGCTTTATTAGAATAATATAAAGCTTCTTTTGTACAAAATCTAAACTCTGACACTGCGTGGAAGTCAAACGATTTACAAGCAACTTCAAGTGATCTACGACACCTCCGATTTTTTGTTATCATTAACCAATAACACAATCAAACTGCAAGGCAGCATGCTGATGGCAAGAGAATCTGCAGCAAAAGTTGCAAAACTTGGAAGAATAAACGAGCTACTCGTAATTCTAAAATCAAGTAAATTTTGAAACTTCATCAAGATTTCATCTTTAAAATTCGGATTACGTACAATTGGGTGATTTGGATCAACATAACACGCTAACATCAAAAATAATTGTACTCTAATTTTCAAATCGATAATTCTTTGAGTGTGTTTTAAGGTTTCACTTGGGCTTTATCGCTATTTAGCAACGTAAAGTTGAAATTAATTAAGTTTGTGCTGTCGTTTTTGTATATTATTTTAACATTGCTTGGATTCAACTCGATTTTCCCTCATGTACATGTTCTGAAGCATGTACCATAGAAATAAACAATAGGGTGCAAAAGCCCTAAGATCCAACAGAGAACATTTTCAGCGAACCTGAGATACCTAATTTTTGAACAAATTTTAAGAAAAATTGAAAAGTATTTCAGCCTTTGTCATCATAATAGCCTTTACAAAAAAAGTAACTCTTATAACAGCTTTATTAAAAAAGAAACAATCAATCATTACTTTTTTTGTTAAAACGCACTAACTTCTTTGACAAAATATTTTCGCATGCATTCGTAAGAAAAAGACTAAAACTCTACATTTTGTAAAAAAGTTGAGAAAAAAGCAGATTAATTAAGCCTGATGTCAGTAATCTATCTTAACAAAAAGGTAGTAAATTCCTATACAAGCAACCACTCTTACCGTCATCACGCAAAAAGCCAAGATTAAAAAAAAAACTAAGATCAGAAAGCACTATTAAAAAAACCTGCTTAATTTACTTACTTGAAATATTTCTTAATTGTTCTTCATGCAGTCAATATTTCATGAAGAATAATAATTCTCACAAATGTGCTCTTATCTTATTGATTACAAAAGTTATGCTTAAAGGGTTGTTGAAAAACTCTCCATGGCCAGTTGCCGCATCATTTATGGCATTTCTAATTTTCAGCTTCTGATCATCTAAACCAGAGTCGGCAACCTTTCACTAGCTGCGGGCCAAAACTAAAATCTGCAAGGTCTCGGCGGGCCGTTTAATTTATCATTAACAGTGTTGTTGTAAAAACTTGCGAATTTATGAAATTTTGATCAGAACAACTGCTGATTTTAACAGTTCATAATGGCAGCATAAAATACAACACACATTTATTGATACCGGCAGAAAAACGTTAATTCAATATTTCAGGTTGTGTTTTATTAGAAAGTTTTTGAAGTTCAGGTAATGAGTTGATGAGGAAAGAAGCATAACATCTTGCAAATGTTCATCAGTAGATAGTGCTCCCAACTTGGTCTTGGTTAGTTTCATTGTCGAAAATAACTGTTCACACACATAAGTGCTGCCAAAGATGGATGCCATCTTTTTGGTATGTTTAACAAATTGGGATATCGTTTGGATTCAAGATATTTTTTACAAAAATCAAGCAGTAATTCATGCTTACAATGAAACTTTGATTTTATCTTGTTGCTACATGGCAGCTCAATTAACTTCATTTGATATTTTTTTGGTGCAGCGTCGACCTGTATATCAAATGGAGTATCAAACACTCCAATATCAATTTCGCGAGAGCGAATGTCACGAAAGCGAGATAAAAAATCAAATCTTAAATGTCGTGTCACTGATACAAATAAAGTAATGCTCATAGGTTTGTTCTCTTGCAGTGTAGCAAAGTCAGCATAATTTCCATTTCCCAACTGAATTTCTCAAAGTCGTAGTTTTGTTTCGAATGTGCCTACATAACTCCACATCTCATGTATGAATTGGAGCTTTCCCTGAAGCTGAAAATTCAGGTTGACCAAATGCGATGTCAAATCAACCAAAAACGCTAAATTAAAAACCCATTTTTGATTGCGAAATTCGGTGGCATTTGTGTTTTTTCAAAAAAGATTGCTATTTTTTCTCTCAATAAGTACACTTTTCGTAGCATTTCACCTCGACTAAGCCAACGTGCATTGCAGAAATAAAGCAAATCTTTATACAAGCCACTGTGTGTAAAAGTAGTTGGAGAAATTGACGATGGTTCAACCCTCTGAACAAAATAAAGTTCACAGCCTTTACCACTATGTCTATGACGCTCTTTAAGGTTGATACCTTTGCGCACCATGCTTCCTGATGGATGAGACACTCTAAGTTTATAATGTCGTTATTAATTCTATGGTCTTTCACGTGTTTTTGAAGCAAAGACACAACACGTATATTTTTCTAACCATTGATGGGGTTCTATCAGTCGTTAGTGAAACCGGTTTTAAGAGATTGCAATTTATGGCTTCAAGGCATTAAAGTAATGATTTCAGAATATCGGCTCCTGTAGTAGTACCCACCATAGGAAGCAGTTGAACAACATTCTCAACAACATGAAAATCTCCTTTTACTCCGCTCACAAATACTGCCAGCTGAGCTGTATCTGTCGTGTCTGTGCTCTAATCTATCGCTATTGAGAAGAACTGTAGATCTTCAAATCAATCTTTTTGGTTATATTTCACGTTCTCAGAAATCTTTCTTATTCGTCGGGTTATGGTTTGTGCTTAAAAAGTGAAACCAGAAAACAATTTTATTTTCTCGGAACATACGGTTTTAACAATAGCTATCATACATTTTTTTACAAAGTTTCCATCAGTAAACAGTTTTCTTGTCTTTTGCTATTAATTGAGCTACCTAGTAGCTAGCAAGAGTAATATTTTTCAATTCAGTGGTTTGCCTTTGAAATACAAAACTCTGCTGTTTTAAAGTGGTTTTAAGTTGATTAAATTTGTTTTTTTCTTGTTTGACCTGTAAACTTGAAAAAATTAGTATGCTTTGTATCATAAAGGCGCTTTATGTTAAACTCCTTATTTACAGCAACAAAAACGTTGCAAAGGGAACACGTGGTTCACCAAAATTTTTAGTAAAAAGATACTGAAAGTAATACTACAGACAAGCGATGCGCCTTGAGCAGCTTGCTCAAAAAGTATTTGCTTTCCCATTTTTCATTAAAAGCTCCAACACTTAGTATCAACTTTTCTACGTTTTGTCGACATTGCCCGATTGCTAAAAATTGATAAATATATGCTTAATGACCATCATTAGCTAAACTTCTCGGTAAATATTAAATAAAGATACAATTAGAAATTGGGGTATATTGTGCATTTCAATTACAAAGTTGAAAATGCCAAGCACCTTTATGCAACTCTTCTTATGACTTCCACTCAATTCTCTCCTTGGGCGCAGCTATACTATACGAATGAAATATACCACCAAATTTGAAGGAAAGGTTAAACGCAAATGTAACACAATTTGCTGTCAGTTATGAGTTACGCAAACAGTACGTCGTCGAATATGATACACTTGGTTTACATAAGCATCAAAAGGTGTTAAGATTTAAGTACAGGTACACAAGAAAGTAGTTGAATGCGACGTTGGCTTAAAAAAGCTTAGGAACGTGGAACAGGCTTGCATACACTATTATAATACGGTTGGCAAACTTTTATAGTGAATCAAAGCTTTTCGCCAGTCCATAAATTTCAATTTCTGTTAAAATAGTTTCTCATGAGGATACCATGCCAGATAATTCCAAGAAGGGTTTAATAAAATAAAATACACTACCACTAGGCGGGCGGTATCATTACTGAAATTTGTAAAAGAGCTGAGGGCCGGATGATTTTGTTTGGCGGGCCGGATCCGGCCCGCGGGCCGTAGGTTGCCGACCCCTGATCTAAGCTACAAGTGTATACATCTTACCAGTGGTTACCAAATTTTTTTCTCGGCGCCTTTTAAAAACTTACAAATATTTACGGAGCCTTAGGCGAATCTAGAGTTTGCACATTGGAAGTTAAAAACCTTTTTCTTGGAAATCAACATTTTAAAACCGCTGGTTTTGCCAAATTTGTAGCTAAAATCATATTTTGCACTTAATTTGGGAAATCACTCAAGCATTTTGAAGTTGAAGGCCTTCTTTCGTTGAAGATCCATTTTTGAAATCCGTTTTTGTTTGTGCAAACTCGTGACTCAAGCTGTTTTTTGATACTGAATTTGTGCATTTTTAAATTGAAGAGCTTTTTTGGCGATTAGCTAACTACAACTCCTTCAATTCAATTTGCACCGCGCTCCTTACAAAATCTCATGGCCCCTACTTGGGGAACCAATGCATTGTAGCCCGCTATAAAACAACCATAACTCGACTGCACTTGGTACTTTTGCCAGCGGTCGCATGAGCTGGAATGAAACCCTTGTCGAAGTTTGCACGATCGTAATTAAGAATCCAGGAATTGAACGTGCACCAATTACAGCAATTTAGATTATTTATTTTTTGCTGCTTTTTTGATAAAATGTATGGCAATGTAAATAATGAAATTAATAAAGTTGAACTTTTATGACAAAATTTAAATATTTGTATATTAACAAATGTGCAAAGATAAATAGTGTTGTGGACAAAAAATTGAACTTAAAAACTAATTAGGCTCGAAGACAATATTTTAAAAATCTAAATGATAATAAAAAGGTCATAAGCCAAAAATTTAAATTGGATAGTTATAAAGGTAAAGAAGTAAGCATCTAAGCAAAACTCAACTTTATGAAAAATTGTGCATTTGGATTAGCAGTCGTCAAGGCGTGTAGTTTAACACTTCACAAAAGCATCATTGATATTCCTCATTGTGAAGAGCTGTGTTGCTCTTGTGACTAGCCTGGTTTGAAAGTGAGTGTTTGTGGTGGTAGACATTCACTAAAACAGCTCGTCTAAGCTAAGCCAGCGAAAAAGTGACAAAAAACTTAAAGCCAACTTTTTGTACGCTTAGATCATCCTTGTAACTTCTTCTACAGCACTTCGCCTCATTGCATAATATATTTTGCTGTTTAACTATTACGTAAAGGTAGCAAAGTAACTGTACAAGATTATAAAAAACAAATGAAAAAATTTCGAAAATGCGGTAAATTACTTTTTGCAAAATTGCAACACAAAAACAACACAAGCGTAGAACATCATACCAGTGGAAGCGAAACCCTTATCGCAACAATATGTTTTCGACTTACCTCGCAATAACGTAAGAATATAATGTTTATAGGATTATTTCTTCGCGTTAGTGTTTAAGCATCGTTCTATTAAGCCCTGAGGTCCCACTTGATAATGTTTTTAATAAACTTGCTACTAATTATAACCTAATGAGCAGAAAAAACTAATGCAATGTGACTCTACCGAAACCAATTGCTCCAAACCAAAAGCAATAGATGACTGCATAAAACAATTACTTTTCCAACATCAAACAATAACGGAATCTTTCCACTACAGCTGTTCCACGACGTTTAGTATTGTTTAAAACAAGCATATAGCAGTTTCATCAGAATATAATATCAAACCATAGCAATGCCATATACACTCTCCCATTACGTTGTTCTTGGATGATTGAGAAACAACTTTAAGCGGCCGACCTGAACTGGCACCGCAACCTACAAATAATTCAATATTAATACAATATCAAGTCTAAGTATTTATTGCACTTGTGTTCAAGAAGACATCGACATTCATAATCACAAAACTTAGTCACTTTTTAGATTTCGCATTTCCTTATTTTAGGCCAAGTACAAACGTTTTCGTGTTTTCATCACAGCAAAATCACTTCACCAAATGAAACACATACAGCAAAAGCCATTATTTCTTTGGTCATATAAAAAAAACGTTGATTTTAACGTATATTGAGTAGACGTAGCCTCACCAGCGGTGAAGTGGAGTTTACTGTCAGTAGCAATGGAAAGTTTGATAAGTGATTTCAAAATGCAGCTAAATTCAGCAATAAAAATTTGAATAATATTTGCTTGAATCTTGATATCGTGTTCAGTTTAAACATTTCGCATAAGGCCGTAAACGCGTAAACACAATTAAATACATACGCCATCCTAACTTCAAAAGTATTATGAATGAAAGCCAACTGAACCGTGTTGAGACTAAATGAAAAATTTTCTACTAGAGCTACAGCGAATTCAACATCTTTATAAAAGAAAATAATATAATCAAAGAACATTATGTAAGTGAATCCATCTCAGAAAACTGGTTGGCAAGTTACTTAGTAACCATTTTCATTCTTGTTGACGCACAATACAAATGGTTTGTAAATGGTACTTTCATTACAAACGTTACCAGGATTCGTCTAGTAATAAAATTTATAAACCATTTAACTTTTACTGACAACTTCAATCCAATAAATGTTTTCGCCATACTATTCTGAATCAAAAGCTTGTTAAAAATATTTGCAGTCAGACAGTTAAAGTAAACATTTAAAAATTATAAACTGCACTGATTCAATATGTTCGGTCTGACTGCAAATACAGCAAACATAAACAAATTTATAGCAATTGGCGTAAGCTAGTGGTTACAACAGCAATCTTACAATTCTAAGTTTTACCTTAATGGGCACACCTACAAACCCTAATTTCAATGTTACAATTCAGTGGCAGCTTTGTGCAAAATCCTTGTCATTGAGTGCACTGCCAATTTGGAATTTTTAAACCTGAACGTATAAAGATGAAACTGCTGACTTTTCAGCAAAAAATAACTTGTTGCTGACGTGGTTGTTTCTTTTTAAGGCATTGATTCAAAAAATTTGGATTTTTTAGTTTATCTTTGATTGGATCTAGCCACTGAGCTGAAAGATCCAAGCAGTTCCTCATTTAATAGATTTATTATTTTTTTAGGCAGAATCTGCATCAAAAATTCCATAAGATACAGTTTATTGTTTACTGTGGAATACTGAACGTCATAGCTAATGATTGAGTTTATTATGACGTTGTTGTGGGTTTCAAGAGAATAATTTGCCAAGAATTTGTTGTTTTTTTGTTCACTAGAGTCAAAAGTTTTTTGGATGAATTAATTGGAAGTATGTGGTAAGTCCAGTCGAAGATTGCTAGCTTATGTAAACTTGTTTCGTATTTATTCAGCTGCTAATAAAGCCAAGAGGCCTTAGCAAAACCCTAAGATGTTACCATGCAATTAACAGAACTTTTTACTACAAATAAAGGCAATCAGTCAGGATAATTAATAAGCAACCAATATCGATATCATAAACTTAAAAAATTTTGTGGGATTTTGTAACTTGTGGCAACAAGGTTTTTTAATTTTTGCAGTAATTATCATCCTAAAAGCTATGAAATATTTGTATCATAATTATTTATCCCATACGTATAATCTTATGGCCTGTTTGCAAATCGTTCATTCGACTAGGCAAAAACGACAAGGAAATTAGTCGGCTCCACTATCTGTCAGTCGCCTAAAAATGAAAAAATTCCATTTAGTTCCTCCTCCACGGGTACAACAAGCGAACTAGCCGATTTTTCTCCACGTTATTCACTTTCGTGCTCAGTTTCTAGTGGGAAAGCTCTAAATATCAATTTTTGAAAAATCTTTTGGTATCAATCGTCATGGAAACTGAACCCGGGTCTACGGAATGCAAAGCGAACGTTCTAGCCACTACACTACCGCACAGATAAATCATGAATGAATTGCGACAAAGGTAACGTTGTGAAAAAAATCGAGAAATCACATTTTTTTCATTACACATAATAGAACTGAAAGTTCGAAGCACTACAAAACAAGCTTTGACCTTTGGGCCAGAAGCCGTTCCAACAAATAATTGCGGTCCATGATTTTGTTATGTACTTGCTTCGAAGCGCAAAACCTAATACGCTCATACGATTGCATGAGGGGGTCGGGGGCACAGTCCCCCACTAGTTAGAACGATTAAGATAGTGTACTTAATAAACCAGGATTTAATTTCTCAGAAAATCCATTAAAAACAGCTACCAGCTGCCACTCAAGGTTGGAGCATTTCCAAAAAATTACGAAAGATACAAATAAAAATGTATACTGGTACCAAATAAGACAACCAGTCTACTACTAAAAAAATACAAGAAACGCATCTCTTTTCAAGCAATTGATTTTTTTTTACGAATTCAATGCAAAACCCCAGACCATCGAAAAGGACCTTTGAAGTTTTAAAGAAAATTATTGACACAAACCTGTTTGGTCACTTACTCGCAATTGTCAATACAAACATAAACGCGTAGTAGCATAACAAAATTATAAGTATTTAAAAATTAAGTTTCTTGAGAAACACTATCAGATTGGCAAAGAAATTACACCATTTGAAAATTACTAGCAATGAGAACGTAATTCATTCTGATACGGATTAAAACAAAGCTATAACTTCCACACTATTGGTTGTCTTTGTATAGTTTTAGAGTCAAGAGCACACTCAAAAGCATCCACTTTACCAATGCTACGACAAAAAGTAGATGCATCTACTGAATAATCTACTTCTATATGCCTATTCTCAAAAACCTTCAACAATCTTGAACAATGCAATGCTTCTAAACAATTAAACACCTTTTTCTTCTCCATGTAAAACACCTGAGTCAGTTTTACGTCGATTTTTCCCACGTTTGGCAGGCTCAAACGTGCTGATTCAATGTATCTCTACCACTACACAATCGCTTTTGAACCAGACGTTTTGCTAGAGCATCGCAGCGCTTTAAATTCCGGATGCCCTTCTTGATGAACACTAATGGTGCTTTTATAGAATTTAAACTCTAGATTTTTGAGTCGAAGCTCGTAACAAATATCACCATACATGGCAGCTTTTGTGTATACAAGAGATATTTTAAATTATCAATAACTCTGTGTTTTCAATTTTAAAAAACGTTTTTTAAGTTTTTAAGAAATCCACCAAAAATAAAAATGTGTTCTAGGGATTATCGAGTGGGGTGGACTTTCAAAAATTGTTCTTCAGACTAGGCCAGAAATTTCAACTTTATTTGACGCCAATGTTTATATTTCTTGCTACTTTTTTTCGAAAGTACTAACAAATAATTGCCAATATCACAGGACACTTTGGTAAGCTAACTATTAAACTAATATTTTCAAATATCTTTGTTTTTGACAAAGTCTGTAATAGTTTCATGAAACAAAAACCAATGTTTAAATCAGATTTTGGTAACATGCAAGCTTTGAAAATCTCACGACTTGAAACAAAAATCAATGCCACTTGAAGTAGACAATAAATACTAATGTGTTTTGAAAACCAGAGCAGTTTCACTATGAAAAGTACTCGGGGACATTAGACATAGTTTCTATAAAATAGAAAATTCAAAATCAATTAAGGCGTATTGAACCAGCTTAGGAAATTCTACGTTTAATATTTAACAAAATTATCAAAGTATTTAGTGGTAACCCAGCCTCTAAGGTTGTTCAAATTAGAGCAGCCTTGGTGCCGGTCCCAAGCCAGGATAAATGGGGAGGGTTGCGACAGGAAGGGCATACGGTGTAAAACCTAGCCAAATGTTTTTAATTCGCGTCGTATCTGACTTTTTCCGGATCGGTCGAGGCCCGGGATAACAACGACCGTTACCAGTGTCTGGGCACCAAGGGCCACTGGCGGACATGCTACTTGGATGCAAAGAAGAGGTGGAAAGCAATGGAGAAGAAAGAAGGAGAGAAATGAGGAGAGGAAGAAAGCTAAGAATATCAAGCTGAAGGTTGCAATATTAAACGTTGGAACCATGACGGTAAAGGAAGAGAAGTGGCGGACCTTATGGAGCGAAGAGGGGTGGACATACTGTGTGTGCAGGAAACTCGCTGAAAGGGGGAGAAAGCAAGATGCATAGGTGGAGGATATAAAATGTGGTACTGTAGAAGCGAAAACAAAAAGAATGGCGTGGGAATCATATTGAAAAAGGAGCATGTGGGTAGGGTAGTGGAATTGTGGATAGTAACAGACAGGATAATATGCTTGAAGATGGAAGTTGATGGTGTTATGTTGAATGTTATCAGTGCGTACGCGCTGCAGGTTGGGTGCATACGTGAAGAAAAGAAAGCATTTTGGCTGGATCGAGATGAGACAGTGGAACCGATACCAAAGAATGAAAGAATTGTGGTGGGAGCAGACCTGAATGGGCACGTAGGAGAAGGGAATAACGGTGATGAAGAATGCATGGGCAGACATGGATTGGGGAAGAAAAATAACGAAGGACAAGCAGTGGTGAATTTTGCTAAGAAAATGGAACTAGCGATCACCAACACCTACTTTGTAAAGAAACCAGCACACAGAGTCACCTACAACAGTGGCGAACGCAGTTCGCAGGTGGATTACATTATAGTGAGAACAAGAAGAATCAAAGAGGTGGTGGATACAAAGTTTATTGTCAATAAAAGTGTGGCAAAACAGCACAGAATATTAGTAAGTGCGATAATTATCTGGACGAAGTGGAAGAAAGCACCAAAACCAGTGAAGAGAATAAAATGGTGGCAGCTGAAAGACTTGGAAGTGAAGAACAAATTTAAAGTGGAGGTGATTAAAAACGGAACACTTGGTGCAAAGGAAGACCGGCAAAGAATAGCTGAGATGATACGGAGCATTGCCAGAATGAAATTGGGTGAAACATCGGGAAAAATTAGCACGGCAGATAGACGGGAGACGTGTTGGTGGAACCAGGAAGTCCAGGAGAAATTGAAGGATAAGAGAAATGCTAAAAAGGTATGGGATACCATCAGAGATGATGCAAGCAAGTTGGCCTATAAAACTGCAAAAAAACAACCTAAGAGAGAAGTGGCAAAGGCAAGAAACAAAGCATACGAGTAACTGTTCGAAAAATTGGAAACAAGAAGCGAGAAAATGAGTTAAGATAGCAAAGCAGAGAAACAGACAAAGCAAGGATGTACGAATAAGTAAGAATAATCAAGAGTAAAACTGGGGAGATGCTGATGAAAGAAGAGAAAGTGAAACGGAGATGGAAGGAGTATTTTGACAACTTACTCAACCAGAAAAACCCTAGTGAGAGAAGAGAAATGAGCACAGAAGAGACAAAAAGGGACGTGGAAGATATCTCTGGAGAAGCAATCAGGACTGGGTTGAGAAAGATGAAAAAGGGAAAGGCTCAAGGACCTGATGACATACCAGTAGAAGTATGGATTGCTCTAGGGAATAAAGGTGTGGAGTTTCTAGTGAACTTCTTCAATAGACTCCTGCAAGGGGAGAAGATGCCAGATGAATGGAGAAGCGTGCTTGTGCCTTCGTACAAAGATAAAGGAGACATCAAAGAATGTGGAAATTACCGTGGGATCAAGTTGATGAGTCACTCTATGAAACTGTGGGAGAGAGTAATAGAAGCAAGGATAAGGAAGGAGATGACGATCGCTGAGCAACAATTTGGGTTCATGCCAGGAAGGAGTACCACCGACGCAATCTTCTGTTTGAGGATGATGTTGGAAAAGTGGACTGAAGGGCAGAAGGCGGTGCACTGTGCCTTTATTGACTTGGAGAAAGCATACGACAGGGTACCCAGAGAGGAACTGTGGGAATGCTTGCGGTTGGCTGAAACATAAGAGTGCTATATAAGAATTATTAAGGACATGTATGACCGAGCGACAACAACCGTGAGATGTGCAGCAGGGTTGACAGCGGAAATCAAGGTAGGTGTTGGACTTCACTAAGGCTCAGCACTCAGCCCATTCCTTTTTGCAATCATCATGGACAAGCTGACGGAAGACTCAGAAAAGACGCACCATGGGATATGCTGTTTGCAGATGACATAGTGCTGTCTAGGCAAAATCACAGGGAGATAGAGGATGATCTGGAGATGTGGAGTAAACGAATTGAAGAGAAGAGGCCTGAAGGTGAGCCGGAGCAAGACCGAGTATTTGAAGACTGGGGATGTGAATGATGGAGAAGAGTTGAAGCTGCAAGGAGAAAAGCTAAAGAGAGCAAAAAACTTCAAATATCTGGGCTCGACAGTTAGTAGCGATGGAAGATGTGAAGAAGAAGTGAGGAGAAGGATCCAAGCAGGCTGGATGAGTTGGAAGAAGGTATCTGGAGTTATGTGCGACAGGAAGTTATCAGCAAGGGTTAAGGGTAAAATGTACAAGGGTGTTGTTAGACCAGCCGTGCTTTATGGAATGGATACAGTGGCAGTGACGGAAAGACAGGTGGGGAAAAATGGAAGTCGCAGAGTTGAAAATGGTGAGATGGGCACTGGGAGTGACAAGAAAGAACAAGATAAGAAACGAATACGTGAGAGGGACTGCGAAAATCGCAAAGCTAGGATAAAAACTTCGGAATGCAAGGCTAAGCTGGTATGGCCACGTGAAAAGGAGAGAAAAAAGCTACGTGGGAAAAAAGATGATGGAGATGGCGATGCCAGAAAGAAGGAAAAGAGGAAGGGCAAAGGGAAGGTGGATGGATTCGGCAAGAGAAGACATGAAAAGGGTTAGAGCTAAAGAAGAAGACGAAGTCGATCGGGAGAAATGGAAAATACTTTCGCGCTGTGGCGACCCCGAATAGGAAGAAGCCGGAAGAAGAAGATCAAAGTATTTAGTGGTGCACTTTATTTTTGCTTGATATCAAAATTTTCTTCCATAATAGTAGCAAAAATTACAAAGCTAGCAACATGTTTGAAAAGTTAGATCAAGCATTAAGACATTGATCTTGCAATCTAGATGTTAGGAGTAGAATGCCAGCATATATCACGTTGTGATGCAATAACACCGATTTGCTTTAAATTTTGCAAAGCTTGGCTACAGCATTTGCCCTGCAAATACAATGTCGTGGCTCGTACAGATTAACTGCGAAGTAAGTCTGAACACAATTTGTATCAATATTTGAACAGATGCAACAAATATCTTACAATCAAATAAGAAAATCATTATTGTGTTGACAGTACAGTACCTGTAATACAGCGCAATGATTATTATATAGATAAAACATAGAAACAAATTACAAGGAGAGGGAAAAATATTATCAAATAGATTATTAAACAAATCATTGTTGTTAAATTAGGACCTTCAAAACCGTGTCAATTCTAAAAAACCTTATTTTCTGAAAACAAGATTTTCGTTTTTAAAAACCTAGAAATTTGTAAAAAAAGAATTTCAATTTTTATGGTTACCTCGCTTAGAACAATGCAACTAGCAATCTTGTTTTCAAATTACAGTTTTTGGAGTTATCAGAACAACTTTATTGAGGAGACTCTTTTTATACAAATGCTTCCATTCAAATGATAATGTCAAAAGCAACTTCTTTCAACTACGTAAGCTTGAATTACGCTGTTCAACTTTTAAACAATTGGTCAAAAGAAAAGCATCAAAAAAACCCTATACTATACTTGCAATCGGGAACGTTATTTTCTGGAAAAAAATACATTCAAAAATAACAAAATGCAAATACTAATTAGAGAAAAACATGCAAATACAAGTTGTTTTGGGATTGCAAAAAATCAAGTTTTATAAAACACTGTCTGAAATTATCATATAAAATACTAATTGTGTGACACTGACGCCAAAATTTATCAATAATAGCAAGCTGCTCTTTCCTAACTTACTTTATAAATCAATTAAGTAATTGCTTGCCAACATTATCTTTATCACCATTCAACGATCTACCATGGCATTGCTTCATGTAAAACCGTTATGATCAAAATTATCTTCACCAATACAATTACCACAGAAATCATTACCATTAATGCCACTATCTTAGCAACCGAGATAGTGAGCATATTATCAAGTTACTTCATATAACAAACAAAACGATAAAAAGACCTTCACGAACCTGATCATTATTTTGAAACCATTATCACCAATATCAATATTACAAACACCATAAATCACGTATATCATGGCAAACTATGTTCACCCAAACATACTTATCTTCAACAACATTCTTAACACAATCACTATATTACTACCATAAACAGCATTCTCATGACCAGTTCTTCAACAAAATCACCTTAAACATCATTATCACCACCACCACATTAACGAGATATTGATTTCGAATTATCTTCACTGCATTCCTGTGTTTAAATCACAAAATTCATCATAATTATGAGCTACTTTTTGTCTCAACAACTGCTCCATCCGCAATATCGATTTTTACACATATTTTTCCAAATGCCATGCTGGTAACAACCATACAATCAATTGATTAACAAAAATTTTGGTTAGAAATAAGACTCTGACCGAAACAATTACCAGCTTATTTCATGTTTTTTGTTTTTTTCCACAGTACCACATGCCACATCGCTTTTATGTTGTCTATTGTGCCGCTGGTCTGAGTTACAACCGCTTTGCATGCAATTAATTGTAATTCACTAATTTGAAAATTCAGTATCATTATCACAAATATCAGTTTGTACTTCTGGGCTCTCTTTACTAATTAATTCAGTTGTCCACAATCTACGGCCCCCGGGCCGAATCGACCCAGCCAAGCAACATTATAAAGCCAGGAGCTGATCCGTTATTTGTTATAACCATATGGCTAGCCGTACGATTTGTCATGCGTTAAGCTTGAATCGCTTTTACGGCCAGTTATCAATTCGTTTCATGGTTCAATGAATAATATGTAACTGCTTTGCATTGCTATTGAACACTGGGCCGTTTGGAATTACGAGAGTGGTTTGTTTGGTAATGCTTCCCACCTTCCAATTCAAAAAGTTGAAGAAATTGGACTGCAGAAACTTCGCTAAAATAACCACACATACATGCTTAAGAATTAAATTATTCAACAAAGTCACCTCGGTTTTCAATTCATTTTTGTCAACGTTCGTAAGCCTCGCCGGTAAATGTTAGTCCAGCAATGGCGGAGCTTGAGTGCAGTGCAGTGAGTGACAGCGTTGGTGCTCACAATATACTATCTCCCTAATTTGTCTTTCAAACGCCTAAACTGGTGAAAATCTGACGATGCCAAATTGAGGCCAAACGGCGAGATAGATACCACTGACAAGTCAAACTCAGTCACTTTCCATAGCATCAAGACTTGTGTGACGCTTGATACTATCGCGTTTGCAAAAAATGTTACTTTCTTCTATGAAGTGGTGCGGGCGGTCTAGACCTTCGATTTGGTCAACATTTTAACCTAATGTTTAGAGTTGGTAGTTGCAACGGCTCGGTTCCTAAAACCCAAGAGGAAATATTTTGCGTGTCAGAAAACAATACAATCACTTTCTTTGATACTTGAAAATGCGAACGGTACAATTTTATTGACTGTTGCTTGGATTCTCATTGTGTGGTGGCATCAAAAATCATCGCCAGTTAAAAAAGAGTGCATCCTCTCTGGCCCCACATCGATTAAACAACTCTTGACTGATAGTCATCCATCGATTTTTTTGTTCCTGGGTAAGCATCCGTGGAACCTACCTAGCAGACAATTTGCTGCACCAACAGAGGATATCAACTTTTAGCCACACTTACACTCCTGCCCAACTTTGCGCCCAGTTCATTTTTTGCTTTCGGCCAATACGATGAATTGATAAAGGTGCGATTTGTTTTCTGGATTAGTGGCTGTGCTTTGGCAGCAGGAGACAGCTTTTTCACTCAAGTCTTGGTCATCACTCTAAAATTGTCGAACTCGTCTTGTAACTTCGCTGACATCCACTGCACCCCCGCCACCAACATGCAACAAGCATCTGTGAATGTCAGTTGGTTGCATGTATTTTCCTTTGAAGTGCTCAAAGACATATTTCTATATCTGACAAAGATATATTATAACAAAAATTGCTTTCCAAAACTTATTGCCAAACCTTTGTGCAAAATCACAACTTATCTCTATCCGCAATGTTTAAATACATTAAAACAGTGAAGAAAACGAATTTGTTGAACAAATATCTTTTCGGGCGCCCAAGACGTTTTGCGACCAGGAATAGGTTGCCACTGTCATTTAAACAGACCGAAATTCATTGTTTTGAATGTTTACAGTGCTTGCTGATTATTAAGCAATGATTCAATCACGTGATCGCTGCTTAAGGAAAGCTAAAAACTAAAAATTGGACAGATACAATCAATTCAACAATGCATTTTTTGTAGAATTTTATAAACGTCGTAGTCTTTAATTGTACACAGTATACGTATCTGTCCGTTTTCGTGCATTTTCGTGCAAAAACCGTTCAAAAACGAATACTGTGTACAGCCACATTCAGAAAAGGCGTACTAACTCTACGTTTCTCATGAACTATGGCTTTGTGGTGATTGAAACGCTTGTGTAATTCAATGATCCCGACAGCTGTACTCGAAGAAGAATATTTTCCCGGCTGGATCACGCATGCTAGTTAGAGAGCAGATTGAAGATAGTTGTCTTTACAAACGGGTAATTGAGCTGCTTTTAGGTGGGCCACATAGCATCAGTGCATCCGGCAATCTATTGCAGTCTAATCATGGGCACTGGTTGTCTTGAAAATTTTACTCGCCATCAGAACAATTTTGAGAAGATCAAAATGGGGCGGTTAAGCAATAAGCGACTTTCTCATCATCCTAAACAAATCTTGCACTAAATTCTACAATACAAACATTTCTATAAGAGATTGTTGTCTGAAAGACGTCCGTTGTCAGCATTGACCAACCATCACTGCTACAGCATTAAAATGAAAACATGCTATTTGCTCGTACAAATTGTTTTCTTTCTCTCTTTTTTTTTCTTATTATATTTACAACGTCATATGCAGCATCACTTTTCCTTTTGCCTATACGCATATTGGTATTAGCAGCAGATGGGCTGTCTGCATATAATTCATTCATTTGCAATGCGTAACACCATTAACAGTAATTAACGATTGATAACTAAAAATCAACAAAACATGACAGTTAATTTAAAACCAAAAATCATGTATCATCGAAAATCTTATAACTGTTTTTATAACTATAATTTCTTGCTATTAATACTGTAACAAAAAACTAAGTTCTAGTGCATACCGGTGCTTTTTTCTGTTTTTTCTTTGTTTTTTCCACCGCACCATATTTATCTAGGATTTGAATAGTTTAAGACGCTATACCATCGGACCTAGCAGACGTGACTGAAAAATAACGTTGCAACAACATCGCAATATACATCAGAAGGCAATTTATTGTAAACAAGAAAAATGGTCGCAAGGATCCCAATCACGAATGTAAAATAAGTTGGTAAATATTAGAAACCATTGCGCAAAATCAAACTTTGATCAAAACCAGAACTTTTTTGTTTCTTTTTGGTTCTATCCACCATGCCATAGACAGCATCGATTTGTAAATTGTTAGTTGTTATGTTGCGGTCAGAAGCAACGAATGTTTTGCTAAAAATGATAAACTAGAATATTAACAAAAGCAAACGTTGAACATAGTTTTTACACTCGGCAAAACGCTGCTGATAGATACGTCCTTGTGTGCAACTTCTCAACGGTTTTTGCATCAAACTAAGATTAGCAAGCGAGTTTTTCCAGGTATTGGTCCAGATATATACTGTAAACACTTATCAGAGATTTTGAATTATGATCACCAGAGCTAATGAAAAGAGAATACCAGAATTACCCAAAGTTACAAGAATATCAAAACGTGTAATACCTGAAGTTTTAGGATTGGGTTTTTTCTTGGCTTTGTCTACGGCGCTGTTACTGGCATTCATTTGTGGTTGTAAGCCTAAACATTTCAACAAGCAATTTATATATTCACATTTACTGCAGTTACATGTATTGTCTTTAGTGTTTTTTAATAAAATGGATAACGATGTAAAAGCAAAATTTAATTTTTTTGGAAAACATAGAAATCATCAGCCATTGAAATCACGCAGTTAAATTATTTGTTATGTAATCATTGTTATTAATTGCGCTGGACAATCCAGAGCATTATTGATTACTTGTGGCAAATCATAGCGAGGAACAAAATCAGCATAAATTACAATGTTCAAAAACATACAAATCTGGCTAAAAGTTCGCTTTTGTCGCCATACAATGAATAGTGACCAAAGAAAAAATGCTTAACAACGTATTTAGATTGTCGTCAGCACCGATAGAGCAAGGTAAAGCTATTTTTCGACTACACGTGTGTATAAGCCGCCGCCAGGCAACCACTAAACAGACTCATCATTAAGATCTGTTATAGCCTACCAAAAAAGTGTACCACGAGGATCTTGTAAGACCGCGCAGTTGTGGACAACACAGTCCACTGTTTGCTCCATTGCACCGCCTCTGGCGTGATGCTGAGAATACCAAGTCTCATTGATGTACAGACGAGCGAAAACAACCTACATCTATTCAGATTCGATTAAGCCTGACACAGGATTGCGACAAATCTATGTCGGTAAGTGGAGATCCATTATCAAAGATACAAGAATAAGGCGTGAGGTTTTTTCTCGCCGCATTGTTATCTCATACATGATCCCGACCACTGCCTGCTCTGTTATCAGGATACTTCGTTGAAAGATCTTGCGCATTCAGCACAAACGACTGTCTAAACTTAAGTCAACGAGTTGGTTTGCTAGCGTGGAAGCTGGCCAATATTTAGTAGAGATGACTTTGAATCAAAACTGGTCAAGCGAGTGATAAGGTGGATACTTTGCATTTGATCGATGAAATAGGACACAGACATCCGTTTGCGATACTTAAGGTATTGTTGATAATCCTATCAATCATACGAACACGAGTGCTGCGACTCCAGATAGGTGCGAAATACTTCGCAATGAAAAGTGCTGGTGCCAGGATAGCCATACGGAGAGCAGTATCAACAGAGCACTAACATGTATCTGCCAATCACCTAAGTAAAGGAACGTTGGATATTGGGTTTTTGCTTACAGCAGTTGTTCTAAGTCAGTTGACCATGGCTAGTCATTTTGCTTTCAGCTAATACGAACATAAATGCAACCGGAAAAACATGATGCAGCTGGCCCATAAACCTTCGTTTACTTTGAAAATTGGCCATACGCTCAAAAAGACTAAAAAACACTGGTTGAAAGCCTCCAGGTATCTGCGATGCGTGAGTAACCTACAGAGAGTATAGTTCAGGGTTGTACAATCTGCGGCTGTGAGTGATAGCTCGTGGGGTTATGCACATTATTTCTTTGATTTATTTTGAAATTGATCTTGATAAAAATTGCCACCGCCCAGCTTATTGCTCATGTTTAGGTTTTGAGCAGTCTTATTGCTGAGAACACAAAAAAAGAGGACAACATAAAAGCACAAACACCGGCGCGAAAATAGCCGTTTGGTATAAAGCTGACAGACCAGTGAACCAGAGCGAGGGCATTGCTATTAAAAAACAAACTATTTTTGACCAAATCTGCTGCTCCACTTCATCAGTCGACATCAAACAAACTTACCAAACCCACGAAAACTAGGCGATCTCGCGAAGAATTAAACTCGCAAATACCGAGATCTACACCATCAATTGACACCAAGTAAAAAAGCCACGAGTCCTAAATGTTCTCATTAGGGACTGCAATCGCAGATCCAAAGGCCAACACCTTCAGTCAACATTACTCTAGATGCAAAACCAAAATTACAAAGTGTTTACATCAGCAAACCAACTCAAAAATTCCCAGTTTCACGCTATCAGTCAACAACTGACACAAAACACTCCAATCACCACCGTTCCCATTGACGAATATATCTGTGAATCCATAGCTCACACCATCAATCTAAATCAAGTACAAAATATGTAAATACTGAATGTCTCCCATACGGATTGACCTGCGATTACTGATCTTTGCATCATCAGTCAATATTAAACACAGAATAAATCAATTCCAAGCGCTCCTGTCACGGATTGAATTTGCTCATTCAATATCCCAAAATATTAGCCAACATTAGGCACAAAACATACCACTTCGCAATCATGGGTCCGCAGAGTTACTTCTCGACCATCTTCACGGGCATGGTCACCCATTATTTGCTTATTACGATTTGCTGGGTGGACGGCTTCAACTCCTCTAATCTGATTGAAGCACAGGTATGTCAACACCTTTTCACGGACAGAATGAAACCAAATTTGCCTACAAACAAGTAAGTACATTGCCTTCAAAAAGGTAATTTAGTCTTCACCCATACACGAAAAAAACCCTAAAGTTAAACACCAATTTCAATACTGTATGCGAAAATGTTTGCTTTTAGAACATTGATCTCAATTAAAATGGCCCTCGCTTTTACACGTACTGAAAAATATTAAATTTGACTAACTGGCGGGCGTGAACCAAAAAAATTCTGTGATGCGGCCTCCAATAGCGAAAAGGTTTTCAGATAGATTTCAGGTTTTAAGACTTTTAATTTAAGATTCGCAATTCTTCTTTCTTGTTTCCAAAATTAATATTTTCCATTTTCTTTTGCAATAGATAAAAGTCTAATGGGCGTTTTTTAAGCCTACCAAGATTTTCTCTATGGAGAGCAGCAAATCTGCAGTATAGAGTGTAAAAATATAAAGTATATAAAGCTAAGTACCCTGGATCACCTGAAAGCAGCATTTATTCAGAATAAAACATTCATTCAGTCTATTTCAAATGAGCAATCCTTGGCTGTATTTAGAAACAATTTTGTAAGAGTCCGATTGTGTCTTGATCCCAATGGAACCCATATTCAACATCTATAGTAATAATTGTATTGTAAATGTAATACACTGTAGTACAATAAATGAAACAGTGCACATCGACTTTCCAAACACCCTGTATAAAACCGAAACATGTGTAAAGATAGACATTAAAAATTTAAAGCATCGCTTAATCACCTTAAATATCCCACAGTATCTGACGGCAAATGGCAAGCATAAAAAATGAGCACGGCTATAGTTAAAACTAGATCAAATGATGATTTAGATCAGTGCTTTTCAATCGTTTTGGCATCTAGGAACTCCACTCGACAAAAATTAAAAAAACGACTAAAGCCAAAAAGAAAAACATATATTTTGCTATCACATAAATTCAAGTTGTGCACATATGCTGGGCTTCACGGTTTATGCTCATATATAAAAATCATTGCATACATAATTTAATCAAAACTAAGAAAACTTCTGCAAAACCTTTAAAGCTTATGAAACACCGGTTGAAAAATTTGTGATGCCAGAAAAAAGATCTGAAGCATTGATTTATGTTTGTTATTCTTTTTTTTTTGTGACGACACAAATGATAAACTAAAATTATTAGCGAACTTTACTACAGTAATTAAAATCACTTTGCGTTACATGTGACATCTATTCGTCGTCACTCGTGGTTAGGTTAAACGGCTTAAGTTGTCTTGATAAAATTTAGGTCGAAACCAGTAAAGGTGGCCTACCCATTTTTGAAAGTAGCTATTTTCTGGCCAATGCTTTCTAGAAATTGCTGTGCTTAGTAACAACTACATGCTGTGCTTAATGCTAATTTAGAATTCATAAATTTCGCTCAGTATCTAATTTGTTTGTTTTTATTACTTTGTTCACGTTCTTGAACATGATACAATAGACTCAATTTTCATATCCACTCATACCTCAATTACACTTGTGCCGCTATGAAAATTTACTATTACAAGCTACCAACAACTCTTATTTATTAACACAAAAATCAATTAATGCGTACTTACTACAACTCTAGTCTGTTTAAAGTTAGTAGCACAGCAAAATGTCTAAAACCTGACCTGTTCTAGCCAATGTAGTGCTATGCTAACCAACAAATAACATATAAACAGTACTAAACTCGCTTTAACTCAATTTTCGATCACGGACTAGATAACAACGCATCAAAACAGCAAAAAACAACAAAGCTTGTATTATGACGAAATAATCTGAGCCAAGTTCCTTTTTTTCGGATCGCTCTTCAGCTACGCATTGCAGCAATACGTTGTCAAATCTTGTATTTAGAACTCGCCGTAATTTTGAACAATCGGCTATTCTTATTTCGCTGTCAAAATCCTACATGCCTGGTGTTCTATGTTCACAGAGACACTTGTCTAAGTGTAAACTTCTTGCTACATGAATTCTTTAATCAGAAACGTCAAACGATTAGAACAGAACGGGGAAACCTAGTTACCAAAGTTTGTGCAAACTACTTGGTTGGCGGTCCAGCCAAATTAATGGGTAACCATTTTTGAATCGCGACCCTGTTGAGAAGCACTGTCTTTGACAACAATTTAACAAAAATTACTTAGTTTGTGCCCCTTTTAACTAAATATAGCGACGAAGATTTCATGTAAACAGTTAAGTAGCATACCGTCGTGAAGTGGTATCGTTACGGGCTTCAGAGCGAAAGGTCTAGGGTTGAAAGCTCTATGGAAAAACCTTTAAGTGTCTTGCCTAAGAACACAAGCAAGCTTGCCGGCCTGTACTCCAAACTATCCCTTTTGTTCTGAGCGCCAAGCAGGGAAGCTATGAATATCATTTTTTAAAGTCTTTTGGTATGATATGACTTGGGTAATGAACCCCAGGTCTACTGACTCCAAAGCGAACGCTCTAACCACTATCCCATCGCGCCCGTAGTGCAACAAGTTAATCCAAAATAATGCGTTCTGTTTAGCCACGTAGCCGAGTCTATTTTAGCGTGCAACCTAATTGTCAGATAAACTATAATTTAGATATACTATTATGGCAACAAATGTTGAAAATTCAGTGATATAATATTCTAAGTTAGCTCAATAATAATTCACAAAAAATCCCGCATTTCTAAACTTTGAACAATGTGCCAATCGTGGGGTATTGCCAGATTTTCCTCAAGTTTCCAGCCCAAATGGTTCTTAATAACTAGCCCAAAATAGCCCAACGCTTGCCTGTTGAAAACTAGCCGAAAATTTGCAAAGTTTGTCCGTACCGGGAAGTTGGGAGAACAGTCCAGGCCCGGCATCAGCACAGTGTGTGGTTTCCCAGCGATGGCCTTAGCCAAGTCACCATTGTGCTTCTGCAAAATTTCCAAAGAAATCAGGCCAACGCTGTTGCCGTGCCCCGTGCCCGTTTTGGTAATATTTCCTTCGGCTAGACGATGATCTCCAAAAAAAAAAAAGGTCATCACTTACCAGTCGGTGTCAAATCAACTGGGTGTTTGAAAAACAAGGATTTTGTTGCCAGTTGAGCTTATTTTTGAGCTGTTTTTCTTACGAAGATACGCCAGCGACGGTAACAACCTCCATATCACACACCGTTATCTCATACTTTTCCACTTGTAGTCATTCCAAAAACTAGACCAATATAGCGGAACGGGATGGCAAACAAAAGCCCAAAATCTGCAACCCACGACTGCTAAGTTTTTCCCCCAACGCCTAATCAAAACTAGCTCAATTCATCGGGAAAACCGCGGAACTGGCAACACTGCAATCGTGCCACTTTGAACAATGTTACCAGCACGGCACAAGCCAACTACGGCTCAAGCAACGTGCCTTTCTCATAAACACAAAAATCGCGCAAGTTTTGAATATTTCACTAAAGTGGGAGCCAGATTATTATCAAGCTGACTTGTGTTTTTTGACTTGAGTTAAAAAATAAATGGTGGTGCTAAGAAAGTGGTAAGCTTTATGCTGTGCCATTATCGAGCACCAAACAAAGAGTTTGTGACTCCACAAATATCAATGCTAGTTGAGTTTCGTTTGAAATTTCTGCTTTTATTCCTTTTAATATGGCTAGAATCCAGTAAACAAGACAATCACTGAAAAATGACTGCCTAAACCATGTTTAACTGCGTTATTGTTCAATCATGTGTGACTAACTGTTTTTGCATTCTCAAGTAGTCTGGGCATCCTAAAATTACAATCTTCTCACTTGAGAGTTATCTGAATCAGGCTCAGACATGTCTAAATCAGGTCAAGAATTATATCGTTTTCCGTCAGCTGCAATTGCGGTTGTCAGCCGCAATCCTCGACAAGGTACTACGTAGGTGTAAATGCGGGGAGCCACAGGGGCCGTAACCCTCCTACCAAACTTTTTTTAATCTCCTCAAGAAATAAATGAATATTCATCTGAAAATAAAAAAAAAACATTCACCCTCAAATAGTTATCTCAAAAAAATCTTTACCTTCGTTTTGGAGTGAGGGTAGAAAAATGGTTTCTTTAAAAACGTTGATCTCTAAAAAATGTCATCCGACCAATTCATACTCCCTTCTCAAAAAAATTTGCTTCGGGCTATGCTACTGGAAAGGCACCAGCTTTCTGCCACACAAAAATGTAAGTCTTACGTTTAGTGTCTTTCCTAAAGACCCAGAAAGCGAACTTGCCATATCGTTTGATCGTAGTCACCACTAAAACTATCAGTTATTATGTTTGCAGGCTGTGATATAACATTTTAATTGAAATAATGGCATTAAGCTCCTTTACAGCATTGAGGCATGATATCTAGCTACTGTACTGTTTTTCCACGCCAAGCGCAATTAATAACAACAAAAACACCAGCAGCATTCATATGTTTAGATCTAACTAAACTCATCTGTCTAGCACTAGACAATATCTGAATTTTTCCACTGAGCGGTAGCAAGACATTAAGTTTTATATGAAACAAGTTTTGCTTTATTGAATTAGAATGAAATTCCATTGTACTACAGATAAACTCTACAACTGCATTGTTGTCGGATGATCCAGCAACAACTTTGAGTGCTTTCCATGTGCATTGATAATGCAGCCGATTAATATATTAAATAGCCCATCGATGCATTAATTTCAACATCAATAATGTGTTGCGATGATGTTCTGCGCTAGATTTGACATTACTCGGCATTTTCAACCCTGTTATACCTTATACTGAGTCAAACTAAGAGCACAAGCGATAAACGCTCTAATAATGATGAGATTGATATTACTACTGCATAAAGGGATTTACTAACTTCTTCGACTTCCTATTCCTCGCTATTTCAAACTTAGTAACTCCACTCAGCGAAGCCAATATCATATTTCAAAAAGTTATACTTTCTGGTCTATTTGATCAGCTATTTGTCGTTCGTCCTCTACCCTGCTTGAGAAACTTGACCGCCTGATGTAGGAAGAGGGATATGCTGCCAATAAATATCAGATGATTGGGTTGAAAACTCGAATAAAATTAACAAAAACTTATGGCTAATAGTATGGTGCTATTGCACTAAACGCTTGGTTAACTTTGAAATTCTAAGCAAAAAATTACGTGATTACTACTGTTAGCTATGTTTACTCACCTTTAATCTTGATATTTATAGAAGCTTACAATATAAATTGATTACAAAAAATGTTTTGGCCAGCCAGAGAGCAGCCATTTTTAATGTTGTTTAGACATGATGCAAATGTAGCATAAATATTTTTTTTAAAAGAAAAAAAAGCAATATACAACCAGTAATAAATATTACCAACCAACAAAAATTTAGTTGTCAGCTTCAATCCATTGAAATTTCTTGTTAAATCATGTTGAATCAAAATAGCATCAGGGTAAATAACTTTGGTAGTGTTTGAAAGATCCAAATACCTGCTGCAAAAATATTTAATTTAACACAACAAAACAAGATTGGAATGACAATTTTCGCAGAATAGGAAGGTAAAGCTAAAAAATTGACAAAGTATTTTTCATAGCATGAAATGTTTTGAAAATTGATCCCAAGCTGCGAGTACCTACTGAACTAAAGTGCTTCTGACCGTCAAACAAACATACAGCAAACCAAGCAACATTCTGCGAGGTTACTCCAAACAGCTGACCTACAAAACACCAAAATCTTAACTTTTGAGTTTCAATGAGGCTACAAAAACCCCAACAAGAGCTAAAACTTACATTCTTGTTCTTTTTTAAAAATAAATTTCTTATGACATGCACGCCTGCTAGTTAGCCCTAAAATTGGCTAAACTTGAAGAAAAAATGCTTTATACAGTTAAAACAGAAAACTATTAAAATTTTTTTTTAAATATTTAATGGAATTTTAATGAAGCTGCTTTTATAAAATAAAAGGCAATTTTGGCTCTGATCACTTTTTAGTTTGTTGTAACCGCATTTGTTGGTACCATAATTTACGCTGATATTTTGTTGTTCAGAATGGCCAACGCTTTCAGAGCAATAACACAAAGGCAACATCAATCTACACTAATTTGTGAAGTTAAAACAAAGCTATAAGCAGGCTCTTTATTGTAGGCCCAAACCCAAACTAAACTCGAAAATGCAAGTCCGAACCCGGCCCTAACCCAAAAATTTATTTGAATCGCGGATTAAAAACCAAAATTAAATTTACCAAATGAATTAAATTGGTGGGTAGGCCCAAAAATCTATTAGACTGGTTTGATCAACAATGCAAATGCATAGTGTTAGTCTGCAAAGTACATAACATCTCCACGCGAGTTCTCTCTCACTACGTAACAAAACACGCTCGAAAGAAATGCGAGTACAATTAGGGCAGCGCGCTGAGTACGATTATCTAACAGTCTCTGTAAAAGAAATCATTCGTGTATGGGGTTTGCGTAAAGAAAGTGAAATTATGACGTACATGTGGTAAAGTGTGATGGCGATTGTTTGGGTCATAACTTTGGGTCAAATTTCACCGATAGAGCAAGAAGAAACAGAATTTACTTTCTATTTGAATCAATAGAACCAGGAAACATATGTCACCCTATAGTATACAACCTGGGTTAGGTTGGCAATTTCGGTCAAAGAAAACTGCTACAGTAGATTATGTAATGCAAAGGGCGCTTAATAACCTACAAGAATTGTGTTCATCCCTAACCGTAGCCACTAAAAGCATCTATGTCGGTGATAATTATCTGAGACCCCAAGACCATGCAAATCATCATAACCAGTACTTTCTTAAATGCAGCTCAAAACAAAAATGTATACGACCTCATATATACTAAGCCACATACACAAGTGTACAATGATGAAACTTGAGACTTAGCTTTGTTTGAACCAAGTCCTGGTTTATTAGAATAATATAAAATTTCTTTTCTACGAAATCTAAACTCTCACCCAACACAGTGGTCGAATCATTTACAAACAACTTCGAGTGATCTACGACACCTCTGATTCTGTCTTATGATTCATCAATGACAAAATCAAACTGCAAAGCAACATGTAACTGGCTACAGAATCAGCAGAAAAAGTCGCAAAACTTTGATCTATTAACGAAATAATTCTGCAAAGTATTAAATTTTTCAACTTCATCAAAATTTCATCTCCGTAATTCGAATTAAGCGAGTGATTTGGATCAACGTAACACACCACCATCAAAAATATTTGCAGTTTAATTTTTGATTAAAAAATTGTTTGATTGTGTTTTATGATTTGACTTCGGTTTTATCGCTATTCAGCAACACAAGGTCAAAATTAATTGAGTTTGTGCTGTCATTTTTGTATATTGTTCTAACATTGCTAGTGTCCAATTCGATTCTACTTCATGTGCATGTTTTGATCTATGTGCCACAAAAATAAAAAATAGGGTTAAAAAACCATCCGATTCAACACAAAACATCCTTAACGAACCTGAGATAGGTCTAACTAATTTTGAACAAAATTTGCTTAAAAATGGTTCAGAAAGATCAAAATGCAAGTATTTCAGCTTTTGTAATCGGAATAGCTTTTATTTGAAAAAGTAACTTCTAGTATAACAGCTTTACCATAGAAAAAAACAAAAATGAATCAATTGTTTTTTTTTGGTTAAATGCACTAATTTCTTCTTAACACATGCGAAAAGATGATATTCTGCAAGTTCAAGATATAAACTTTGCCTCTACGACAAGCGGCTAGCCAATTATAAAGTCTCGAGCGGATATTAGGGAACACATTAAAGAATTTGCCACATATTTTACCAGTGGCAACGGTACAAAATCAACGTTTTTGATGGTTATAAATATAACTAAAACCTACTCAATCTCCGAACGGCTGCCGTTTCTGCGTTTGTGGCATCATCAGCGGAGCACAGAGCGTTCTGGTATGCACTACCAACCGAGTTGTTAATATGTGCCGGAAAAATCGTTTCGTTTGTGGTACGTAACAACTTCTCCACATCGCATCGCAAAGAGCTCAAACTGCGCAAGCAGTGAGCAACGCATAGTTGCCTCGCAATACGATGCTGCCAGATAGAGAGTTCAATGTGCACTGCACCGAGGCCCAATACAGATAGCATAATACTCAACCTCCGAACAGCTGCCGTTTCGGCCTTTGTTGCGTCATCAGCGGAGCACAGAGCGTTCTGGCATGCACTACCAACCAGGAGGTTAATATTTGCCGGAAAAATCGTTTCGTTTGTGGTACGTAACGACTTCTCCATATCGCATCGCAAAGAGCTCAAACTGCGCAAGCAGTGAGCAACGCATAGTTGCAGCGCGATACGATGCTGCCAGATAGAGAGCTCAATACAAAAACGTATGTATAAATATATCTAAAACGTAGGTATGAGCAGATTTTCATGTGCTCCCACTGCAAGCAGCGG
The DNA here is from genome assembly GCA_963675345.1 of Trididemnum clinides. Classification (NCBI taxonomy): domain Eukaryota; kingdom Metazoa; phylum Chordata; class Ascidiacea; order Aplousobranchia; family Didemnidae; genus Trididemnum; species Trididemnum clinides. The sequence goes on from OY776294.1 coordinate 27,772,552, forward strand.
AAAAAACATGAAAAATCGGAATACGTTTTCTTTGGGCTACTTTGCTTAAGTAACTTATTCTTCTTCTTTTTCTTTCGGCTTATTCCCGATTAGGGGTCGCCACAGCAGATATCTGGATTTTTATGACATGGCATTTGTTTTATGGTTGGATGCCCTTCCTGCCACCAACCCTTTCTTCAGAGGGAAAACTGGTCTGCCTGTCTTCCACATAAAGGCGGAGGCGTCCCGTTAAATGCCTTGCCCAAGAACACAACAAGCGAACTTGCCGGCTTGTTCTCCTCAACCTCCACTAAATGCTGAGCGCCAAGCAGGGAAGCTGTGCATACCATTTTTTAAATAGAAAATGTTTTTAAGATTGAAAACACTCATATTTACAGTCTTCTACAACCAGATATTGTGAAATGAAAGCCATGGTTTCTGATCTCGATTTTTGCTAATGGAGGGGCTCTGAAGAGATCTTATAGATCGAATCAGGTCTGTCGATATCTGTCAATCATACGTTTTTTGGTAGTTTCAGTTTATTTGATAAGATTTACAACTACACCTTTTTAAAGTCATACAAGAGGTCAGGGATGCACTTTAAGCAAATTAGTAAACAACTATTTTGACTCCATCAAACTTAAACAGAAACAATTACTGTAGTTTAATATTTTGTTTTGAAACTTTTCGCAAGAATATTTTGAATGATGCGCTTTGACAAAACATATTGGTATGCACTTTTTAAAAAAAGTAAAAACAAGTCTATGAAAGACCAAAGAACAGCAAAAAGACCAAGACTTAAAATTATACTCACACAACGAAAATCTTTTAGCTGCATCCAGACTGTATTTATTTCTTTTCAACAGACTGAAATGCAGCTTGGATTAAACGGAAAAGTAGCTTTGCAAAGGAAGTTGAGGAAAACGCAGATCAATTAAGCCAAATGCCTGTAATTTATCTATACAAAAAGATGGTAAATTCCGATACAAGCAACGACTTTTATCTTCATCACGCAAAATGCCAAGATTTTCAAAAAAACTTAAAATTAAAATAACTACTCAAACAAACTTGCTTGATTTACTTACTTCCAGTTGTCAATGCCACAAACAAAGATCCAGAGCATCACAACAAAATCATGAATTTTTAAAAGCACTACTAAATTGCCAAGAAGATAGCTACTTCGCTAATGACATCACAATCAACTTCAACACTGCTAAAAACTAAGCTACAATTACAGCAATGAAATAATTTGTCTTAACATTTCATAACCCAACAAACATTTCAGATTTTATAACACAACTTTGACGTTTGTTTCGTTTATGTGCTGCACTGATCGAGAAACGTCAAAAAATTATTAGTTCTATAATTAACAGGTTAAGTTACACCTGAAAATAATAGTTTAATAAATTAAAAGAAATTAAATTATCTTAAACACATGATTTTAGTAGTTACTAGAGTTCACCGTAACGTCTGCACAGAAATGTATACGATTTTTTGCAGTTTTGACTAAAAACGCAGTATAAAGTTGCCTCTAATTTTTTAGGCAAAATATCAGCCAAATAATCGACAAAATATCAACTCCTATATGTTCATTTTAGAAAAATTCTAAATAATCTTGAGATATAGGACATTTATAAGGGTTGAATGCTTTTCTTCTTTCCTGTTTACACAGCACAGTTCCTATAAGACGCCGATAAATTTGTTTCCTTCAGATTAAAGGAACGACATGATGATCTTTAAAGTTTCAAGGAAAGAAAAAATTGGCACACAATAAAACTGGGTTTTAAGTTTAAAGATTAGGAATAGAGGCTTTCAAAATCTTATCTTCAAATTTAGTTTGAATGTCTTAACTTTATTTGACTTTCACTTTTGTATTTCTCGCTATCTTTTCTCAAAAAATAACTTGCAGCAAAGTACCGATGTTCAGACATGATTTACCAAACAGTTTATTCAACTAGTATTGTTAAACATTTTTATTTAGTAACAAAATATTCTACAGTTTCATAAAATCAAAACATTAATCAGGATTTAACCAACATGAAAGTTTAAACATTTCTATGACTTGAAAATAGCAACCGTTGCTATTTAAAGTAAATTTTGTATTAACTTTGAAAGTTCTTTAAAATCTTGAACAGTTTCAATTGAGATAGGCAAGATTGAAACAACTGTACGCAGTCAGTATAAAACAGGAAATGCACAATTACTGTATTAAACAACACTCGAATATTGTAAAATCAAAACTCATTACAACAATCAAATTAATATTTGCTATTGCAAATTAAAGGGCCTTTTTGTCGCTGATAAATCTTATAGTTACGGAGAAATCAGACGGAAATTCTATACCAAGATCTGGCGATGAGACACTGAACTTGCTATCAAGAAGCTGGAAGTTCAATGCCAACATGAATTCTGCTTTTGTATGAAGCAAACACTTTACTGCAACTATTGCAAGGTATATCAGTCGTGTTCGTAGTGAAAACAAGACACTGTTGCAGTCAGTGCAGACCAACTTCCATGCAAGTCTAAACATAACTTGTACAAAAGTCTTCATTTGACACCAAATTAAAAATATCAATTCAGATAACCTAGCAGTTGCAGTAAACATAAAACAATTTAATAAAACAGCTATTTTTTATTTGCAGTACTTAATTAAAAATATTGCACTTGTATTACAGTTTGGTGATTACACTATACAGATAAATAGAGAAAGATTGCAGGCAGAATCAAGAAGAATGTAGGTAATAAAATTATTAAACTGATACCTTCAGTAAAGAGTAAATGCTAAAAAAATTTAATTCGATACAGCCAAATAACCTTTTCTAAAAGCAGAGAAAAATTGTTATCAAAAATTTTATCTTTCATTCATTATCTCATTAAAAACAATCTCATTTATAATTTAATGTAAGCTGCAGTTTTAGGAATACAAAGCAGCTTTCTTGTGGAAATATTGCTCACAATAACCGTTTTAGCCCTATGATTACAGCCAAAACATCCTCCTCAAACTACAAAACTTCAATTATCTTGATTAATACGCAAAAATTTAGCGAAACGAAATTTATCAAAAAATAACCTTACTTTATAATTTCAATTGATATCACTATTTTTCAAAAAAATGCACTGAAAAATAACAAAAGTAATTACTAACATGCACAAGAAAACCGTTAATGAAAAATTTGTTGTAATCAACATAGGACAAGCAGTAACTACGATGTATAAATATAACTTGATATTACAAAACAATGGTTTCAATTCATTTCAGTTTGTTCATCTTTAAAGTGTTGCTTTATATTGCAGCGATACTCATCAAGAGCATAAAAAGTTATTAAAACAGAATTGAGCATAAAATAAAATGAAACAAAAAGTATTATATTATTCAACTTTCTTTAAAGTCTAAACAAAACTATTTTTTTGCCAGTAGTAACAAAGAACCAGGAAAATTGCATGGAAGCAATTACCATCATTCTTGCTGCAAAGTTGGGAAATAGCGTACCGGTTTATAAACACTGGTCATAAAATCAAGCTCAGAGTAAAGTAATGACTATTTTAAACAACGAAAAACATTCGAGACTAGATATTAACGACAATAAAACCGATTAATTTTATATGAAAATACAACAAAAGCATTACAAGATCAATGGTTGATTTAAATATTTTGCTTATGATTTCCATAGTGCAGTATTTAGATAACATTTAGCGAATTTACACGCCACCAGCACGATTTTAATTAACAGTTCAAACCAGAGAAACTGTTAATATTTTCAAGTTTAGAAGTATTTCAAGTATTTAGCTAGTTTTATGGAGTTCAACGAATTATTAATCAAACGTTTGATCTGTCGCTCAGAGTAAAATCTTCATAGTAACTGTTAAGGCCATTTGAAGGAAAACAATTTCAAAAACCAATAAATCCACGACTGACAAAAATGGTTTGTTTCGTTTTTTTTAAACAAAAAAACAACAGTATCCGTGCTTGAAGATTAGATATACAGCTGGCCACATATTCTTGTAAACGGTAAAAGTGGTGCAGCCTATCATATCCAAGCAACAAAGATTTTGCAAAACACTGTACAAAACTGTAGCGGCTATATGAAACACAGTAATATTTTACAATATTGTAGGTTGCTGTGGCACCAACAGTGGCTACGTGTTCAAACCATACTGATTGCACTTTTTTGTTTCTGAGTGAGCAAACTTAGTTTTGTATTGCACTCTTTACATTGCTCCTATTACTTGTCGCTAAAAAGAATAGCAAATACATTTTGAAAAACATTTGACAATGATGCGACATGAGATCTACGGGCAGATGCTATAACCATTACACTTCAATATCGGTTAGGAAATAGCTGGAATAATAAACTAGGTTCAACTGATCCACACATGGATATGAGGTATTTTCTAGTACTATACTTTGTTAAATAAGCCCATATTTCACACTCTATCAGTTATGGAGTCTATATAAATCATTAAATACTGTATTTAGTGCTAGCTCTCATACTTATCAATCACGACAAGGAGTTCCTTCCTACATAATTTTATAACTTAAGTTAGTAACTAATCGCCAACACACGACATCAAGTTTCCTTAAAATAACTAAAACATCACTACTGATTATTTTACATCATCAATGCGTCACAGCAGATTACCAAAGTCGTATTGAGCTGTTTCTTAATTCAAATTTTTTACTCATTTATAAACAATGTTTTCTTATTTACATCAATCTTTCAGCTAAAAGTAATTTTTAATTTTGACTAATCACTCTATGGCCAAGTTGAGTTTCATGCAACTGATAAGCTTTACAAACAATAAGTGCAAAACTTCTAAAACATGCAATAGCGTTTAATAAATATGAAAGATCAGTCATAGATACTTTAATAATTGTTATTGCGTGATTTGTCCTCTAATTTGAGTTGCCATCTTTCTCACAACCCAATAACTGAACCAAGTAGCCCAGTTTTACTACAAATTTTAAATTTCAAACTTCAAAAGTGTTCAACTGCTTGCTAGAATTCTTCAATATTGCATATTTGCCCAAACAACAAGCTGTGTTTGACTTTATGCTTCACTAATTACTTTACAAACAAAGAATATATAAAATTTTTATCTAAAATTTCAAAAAAAATTATGATATTGGATTCAATAATAAAGTTTTGCATAGTTTATTTACCTCAAAACTATTTCTTCATCTTATTAATCACAGCATATGTATCGTCCATCCGAAAGTTATCAGATTGCGAGACAGAAGTACGCTTGCCTAAAAAATAATTTATTATTACCCATCATACTTTTATTATGCTGTTCATTTAATGGTGCATCATTAAAGTTTTTATCTCATGGTCATTACAACTATAAACCCTTTGTTGATGGTTATCATTACGATGTTATCATCAGGAAATATAATCAAAATTACAATTTTTACTTTTTTCTAACGCTAAATCTGTGGTTGAATTTCAATTATTTTTGATTTATTGTTGTGGTTTTTCTCTCCTCTTCTTTGGGATGGTGGCAGCCATTAAGCTAGGGGAAATGCGGCAGCCCATTTTGAGCCAGTCGCGATTGCAAATTACTGACTATTAGCCCAACCACCAACAAGGCGGACTGCCGTTGTCGGATCTATTGGCATACTGGGTGAGCAGCTTTACTATTCTAACCCTGTAAAGCACTGGTCATTTACTCTATTCGTCATTCCATACCCAACATTTTTTTGTTTTGCCAAATGCTCTGTTTAGAAAAACCGTGCAACTAATTACTTTACAAATATTTTACGTTAGAGATTACATTCTAACCAAACTGATTACCTGCTTTTTTCTTCTTCTTTTTTGTTCTATCCACCGCACCATATACCATATCACTTTCTATGACGTCAGTCGTAGGACTGGCCTGGTATACAACCGGTTTCTCTGTGAATAATTCAATCATTTAAAAATCTATTATTATTTTTATAAGTTTCTGTGAGTTCCTCTGAGCTCTACTTATTAACTACTTAAAAGAGTCAAAATTGTATGTTTTAACTGCTCGGTGACTTAGCAATAATTTAATCATTTAATCGTTGCAAATTAAAAGCTGAAATCCAAACATACAATCGATGCTATTGTTAATACCCTATGCTTCCGTGAACTTGTTGATGAAAAATGCAATTTTCACCGAAAAAAGTCGTTTCAACTGGTTCTACTAAATATTGAAATTAAAAACATGTCCTTTTGTTCGTACATACCAGTTGTTTTCTTCTTTTTTTCTTTGTCTTTGTCTTATCCACCACGCCATACGAAGTTTCACTTTCTATGTTGATAATTTGCATATTTGTAGCAGGATAAGCTGGTTTAGCTGTGAATAGTTCACAGGCTTATAGTGCTCAACACCATTAATAAAAATTGATCGCTATTTGCCAATGTAAAAATCAAAAGTTTGAAATTTATTACAATAACCAATACTATCAACTAATAAAAATCTTTGAAACAATAATTTTCGATATGCATGGAGTAACAACAAAGCAAATTTCTGTTCCTCATTGGTGTTTTAATATTCGATGGATCCACGACACCATATGTATCATTAACTTTCACATCTGGGAATGCTACTAAGATAGAGTCTGCCGACTTGACTGAACAATTACTAAAGTTGCGAAAACATCGCACTAGACCTCAGAATGCTATGTTGAAATTATTATGATGTATGAAGGAACGTTACAAGAATAAGCAACAAAAATGTAATGTAAAAAAGCTGACAAATAAAAAGAAACTGAAAAGCACACAAAAGCTTATTTTATCAAAATAATACCAGAACGTTTTTGTTTTGTTTCCTTTTTGTTTTATCCACCACACCATATGCTGCATCAATTTGTAGGTTATCCGTTGCCGTGTTGCCGTCAGGAACAACCAATTTGTCTGAGCATACTGTATAAAATAAAATGTGGACGAAAGCAAACTTTGTACTTACTTTTCGTTTTTGGCTAAACGTTGCTAATAATACGTCAATTTTCTGCTACTAGTTAACTGTTTATATATTGTATTGACATCAGCAAACAAGCCTTTTCAAATCCATTTCCTGATAAATATTCTAGACAGTGTAAAAGATTTTGAATTTTGAATTACATAAGCTGAAGGGTAGAAAACCATAGGACTAAGAAAATTTACAAGAAGACTTAAGTGTACTTATCCGCAGTTTTAGGTTTTGATTTTTTCTTGTTCTTCTCTACGATGCCATAAGTGACGTCTATTTGAGGTTGCGCATCTGAACATTAAAGCGAGCAATACACTTTATCATTTTGAACAAAAATCTAAATACTACCCTCTTCACTGATAGTTAATGGTGATGATGATTTTATTGAATGACGTCGTGTAGTGGTAATTGCTCTTAACTTCGAAAAGACAGGTTTGGGTCACGAATGTTTGCAGCAGATGCAAAAACTTTCATTTTGATTGAAGGTCGTATAGCCGTGTCGACTTTTCAAGTAACACATAAAAACTTCAAAATAACACTTTGGGTCGACTTAAATATTCAATAACAATTGCAAGGTTTTTGTGAGCGAATGGTCACTTGATCAGGCAAGCAAATCAAAAACAATAATTTTGCCGAAAGAAATGAGCGTGCTCACACAAATACTTACAATCAATATTGAATATATAAATCAACAACGAGGGTCATCTTTGAGTTTTCATCTTTCATTTCAATCATGCAATTTTATGAAATGCTGAAACTTCAAATTTCTAAATATGGTGATGCCTCAACAGCATTCCCAGCTACCCTGAGTTCATACTAGCATCTCACATGCCAGCCATCCACAGGTCTCTCACAAAAAATTAAATCTATTGTACACTAGCATATTGTTTGCTAGTCCATCCATAATGTCTTAAAAATGACTAGCCTACAAAATGATGGTGTAGGTTTGATTTTGTGTGAGAGATCTGTGGATTGCTGGCATGTGAGATGCTGGTGTGGATTAACGATAGTTGGGAATGCTGGTGAGGCATCACGGTATTTCGAAATTTTAATTTGATGTTACGTGACTTGAATTTGTACTTGGTCAATTTGTTTACATTTTGATTTTAAGATTATGTCTGCGACCTAACATTTGCCGGCAAGGAATTCCGCAAATTTGCACCCGTATTATCAAGTAATTTTCATTGCTGTTTTACTGGCATCTTTTAAAACATCTTGAATATTATACGATGAGTAAATATGACTAAAAATTTATTATTATAAAGAGAAATGGATAGATTGTGATGATGTGCATCCACGTTGATTTACTTAGCGAATTACTTGGTTGCTGTTGAAAGCAGTGAAAACTATCTGGAACTGCTAGTTGTTGTAGTTAGTAATGACAGTGAGATGAAGTTTGTTTGTAAATCTATTTCTAGCTAATTTGAACAAAAAGTGATGTTTGATTGCTATCCGATTGACAAGGTATCATAATAGTTTACTGTCATACAGATTGTTTGAGCGATATACTATGACGCCTCAATTCGGAAATACTGTTATTGAAATTTATGAAACCAGAATTCTGCTGCGCCACAGTTTAAAGTTCGGAAATGTATAAAAGCTCCATTGGTATTAGTCAATAAGAGCAAAAGTAGCCTTTACTACAGTGTTGCCCCAGCGATGCACAAATTGTTTTTAAGAACTACACTGCAGCATATCAAGTCGTCTTATTAGTTACAACTACATTACCTTTGCTGCTTTATTAATAAAGATTTTTACTCTGTTGTTTGTTGGGTACACCCGTGCAGGCCGTTAGTTTACGAAAAATGTAAAACCATTAGATTGAAAAGATATACATCATAAAATTTTGAACAAAATATTTACCAGACTAATTAAAGTTGTTACCTGAGTCAGGTGCTGAGGCATAAATGGCATTTTCAACTTCCAACTTTTGGTCATCTAAAATATTACTCTGTGCATCATAAAACAAAAACGCGACCGCACTTGGCACCTCAAGCAATCGGTTTTATAAGTAGAGGTGGTTGCCTTAACAAAGTTTGCACAATTGTTTGTGTATATCAAAACATTAAACATGCACATTTAATTAAAGCAATCTAACTTTTATTCCCTTTATCTTTTCCCTAATAAAAAACATGCAATATGAAATCTGGAGATATTGAAGCAGTTATTCTCAAACTCTGGTACGCGTACCATTAGTGGTAGGCCAGCTCATATCAGATAATACGCGTCACGTGCTAAATTTACTGTCAAATGAATTCATGTCGTCTTTTGTTGAAACTACTGCTTAAACCAAACATTTTCTGTTTTGAACTACGGTAAATTAAGAATAATAGTTGCAACGCCAACACGCAACAAGGCCTTTACAAGTAGGCGGAATCGGCCAGCACAAAAATTTTGTTGATGCCTAAAACAATTTTCACGTAAAGTTGTTGGGCGTATGGCTGTTGAAATATGATTAAAAGGGACTTTTGTAACCCCATTTCTTTTCATTCACTTTTTGGTGATACGCAGTGACAATAAAAAACTTTCGCCACACACATTAGCTCGAAGACCAATTGATTTCTTTCAAAGTAATTGTAACTTAAAGGAACAAATTAAAAGGGACAACTCCAGGAGACCCTGATGGAAAAAATGCAGTTGCACAAAGAAATCCCTGAGATACTAACGAACCTCCAGAAAAAAGCAAAAACATGTGCAACCTCAAAATGCCGGAACAGAACAATAGATTCGTGCAACACTTGCCGGAGCACGGTTTGTGGTAAATGCGCCATGAAACTTTGCCTAGACCGTGTTGAATGAATGCTCATGACAAGTTGCTTACGTTTATAAACTGTTACGATTATGGTTTTGTAAACAACAGCCTGTTGATCTATTTTTTCCTTTCAAACGCTGCGAGTATCCAAAATTTGTGGTTTATGTTTGGCAAATTGCGTTTTTAACTTTGCTTTGTTCTTGCTAATAATGTGTTACACGACGTTTGATTATTTTTAAGGTGCAACAAATGATATTTCGACTTTAAGAATGTTTACTTGGTCAAATAAATGAACAAAATAAAACTTATTTACATAAAGCGTCAATTGACGCACTTGGTCGTTCTAGGAAGTTTGAAAGCGCGGTCGTTCTAGCGTTAATAATCGTTATTGCGTAATTTGTCTTCTAATTTGAGTTGTCATCTTTCTCGCAATTCAATAACTAAACATCCAGCCAAATTTTCTACAAATTTTAATTTTCAAACTTCAAAAGTATTTAACTGCTTGCTAGAATTCTTCAATATTGCATATTTACCAAACAACAAGCTGTGTTTGACTTTATGCTTAAACAAAGAATAAATAAAATTTTTACTAAAATTTCAAAAAAAATTATGGAAGTGGTTTCAATAATACAGTTTGCATAATTAAATTGTCTCAAAACTATTTCTTTATCTTATTAATCACAGCATACGTATCGCCATCTGAATGTTGTCAGATTGAGAGGCAGAAGAACGGTTGCCTAAAAAATGAACTATCAGCACTCATCAACATCATATTTTTATTATGCTGTTCATTTAATGGTAGATCATTAAAGGCTTTATTATATGATCACTACAATTATAGATGGCTGTCATTACGATGTTGTTATCAGGAAACATAATCAACATTACAATTTTACTTTTATACTAAAGCTAAATTTTTGATTGAATTTTAATTATTTTAAATTTATTGTTGTGGTTTTCCCTTCTCTTCCTTGGGACGGAAGCACGGCATGAAACGATTTTCCTTTAATGTCGAAAATCTAATTAAATTAGGCTAGGGAAAAAGCAGCAGCTCATTTTGAACCAGTAGCAAATGCAAGTTACTGACTGGTAGCCCCACTATCACCAAGGTGGACTGCCATTGTCACCTCTTACGATATGATGAGTGAGCAGGTTCACTATTCTAACCCTGTGAAGCACGGGTATTTTACTTTATTTGTCATTTCATACGCAACATTTTTTTGCTTTGCCAAATGCTTCATTTGGTAAAATCGCACAACTTATTGCTTTACAAATATTTCACATTAAAGATTACATTATTGCCACACTGATTACCTGCTTTTTTTTCTTCATTTTTGTTCTATCCACCGCTCCATATGCCATATCACTTTTTATGATGTCAGTCGTAAGACTGGCCTGGCATACAACCGGTTTGTCTAAAAATAATTCAATCATTTAAAACTTTATTATCCTTTTTTAAAGTTACAGTGAGTACCTCAGGCCCGCATTTATTAACTACTTAGAAGCGTGGTGATCTTTGGTTTTGATTGTTTGGTGATTTAGCAATAATTCAATCATTTAATCGCTATAAATCAAAAGTTGAAAACTAAAAAATAAACAGATGCTATTGTTAATACCATAAGCTTCCGTCAGCTTGTTGATGAAAAATGCAATTCTAGCACAAAATGAAATTATTTAACTTGTTCTACTAGATATTGGAATCAATAACACGTCATTTTGTTCATAGCAGTTGTCTTCTTGTTCTGTTTTTTTTTTGTCTTATCCACCTCGCCATACAAAGCTTCATTTTCTATGTTGACAATTTGCATATTAGTAGCAGGATAAGTTGGTTTAGCTGTAAATAGTTCACTTACTTATAATGCTTAACATCATTAATAAAATTTGATTGCCATTTGCTGCTGTAAACATCAACAGTTTAAAAATTATCACAAAAAACCAATACCACCAGTTCAACAAAATCTTTAAAACATAAATTTCAATATGTATGGAGCAACAAAAAAGCAAATTTCTGTTCCTCATTAGTGGTTGTATTTATTGTTTCTGTTTTGTTTGATCCACTTCGCCATATGTACCAGGTGACCCAGAAAATGCAGGCCCCAGCTTTCGATAGTCCTCATTTTATAATTTTCTGCAAAAATTGAACAAAACTTTGTTGATGACTAATCTATTGTTTTTAAAACATCATATCAAAATATAAGAGTCTTCGTACTTTTCTTTTTTTTCCACACCATGTGTTCCACATGACCTCTATTTAGCTCTGTCCATTTTTTGAGGCGCAGCTCAAAGTTGTTCATAACGTTCTTACCAACTGACCGAGAAATAGCTCTGATCTCCTCCCTGATGGCTTTCTTGCATTCGGTGATAGTCCTCTGTATTCTGTATTGCTACGCCTTTGATTTCTATACAAGCACTGCCCTGCGAGTTTCACGGGATATGCTGAGAGACTGACTTCGCTTGCGCACAGAGCGTTTCGGACTCTGAAAAACTGACTCTCCCATTCTCTCAATCAACTCAGCTGTACGCTTCTTGGGGCGCCCTCAATGGTTTGGACGGTGATCACCAACTGCATTGAGGTTACTCACTGTTCTACTGTACTCGAAGCGGCCCATCCAGTTCTGAATCCTGCTCTTGGACGCTGCTTTTTCACATTGGAACTGATGCACAAAAATGTCTTTCTTAAACGAGCTTGTCTTATTCCTTTTAATACAGTTAGGTTATTTTGATCCCAAGACACCAGCTTTAGAATACTTAATCATCCTTTTTCATTCAAATTCAATTGGGATTGGACAATTCAGTATTTGGAGGTGCTGATTTTATCATATATTCATCCGCCAGATTTTGTTACGCTTGGCTGAACAAACGTGTTGGCAGATTTTAGAATCACATTGCTTGATCTCTCTGTCAGTTTTGAAAAACTTTTGCGATTGTTTGGGGCTTATATGCCAAGAAATTCTGCTTGAGTCAGGTTAGTTCCTTTCTGTTCATAGTGAAAGTTAGTAAGCAAGAAAGGTTGGAAGGCTTTCTAATGTTGCGAAAGCACAAGTAAATTTGGAAGATCACTTCTCGATGAAAAAAAACAAAGACGGCGCTGTGTACGATGTGCATCAAGGAAGAAGGAGAGAAGAAACAGAATACTGTGCCAAAAGTGCAACGTGTCTTCGTGCATGGGACTGTTTTCCCCCACATCACACTTAACCGTGTGAAACTAAAGATCGTTTGAGAAAAATAAATTTTCTTTCTGCAAAACTAGTGTGTTGAAATTAGTCTTTGATTTTATGCAGTTGATACTGTGGGACAAATTGACCCCACCATTAAATACTGTAGGGATAAAATTGTTCCACTTCCGGTATGCAACAATTTAAAAGAATAAACAGAAACAAGAAGTTGAACCTTTTTTGTTAATCTAGAAAAGAACTTAAAGCTAAAAAAGATGTTTCAAATAGTTTTTTAACCTGTTAAGTGCGGAATTAATTTTTCTCTTTTCGAGTTACAGTGCGTATTTAATCGCGCGTTTCGCTTTTTTTTCTGTCTCGATTATTTTCGCAACAGCGAAGTTTTGCGGGAAAGTCCCTGACGGGCAGTTTCAATTCGCGGGAGCGAAATTTTGCGTAGAAATCTTTGACGAAGTGTATAATTGTTGCAGTTTCTGTACCCGCTGGGTTGGAATGGTTAAGATTAAGATTAAGGCGCATGACATTGAATCTCGCTCATTTTGAGATCAAGTTCGATCCTGCTTGAAAGCATCACTGATAACCGGCAGGAAAGGTATATTACTACTACAAGTCTCTTTCTGGCTGGTAAATGCTAGAAAATTTTGCTTTCATGTGTGTCAGAATAGGCCACGATTTGAACAATAATTTAAGGATATAAACGTTTGGTCAAACTGCTGCTTATTGTTGAAATGAAAAAATTTGCTAAACAGAAAAAGGCGGTTTTTATCCATGACCTCAGCAAAAAATGGTCTACATAATGATGCTTTTTTGCTAAAGTAGTGATGCATTTCGGGCTGGTGATTAACACCTTGGATAAGCAGCAATGCTAGAAAACCCTTATTTCATTGCTGTCGGTGTCAATCTACTCTTTCGAACGTAAATGCGCCATCAAGTTGGCCAAGCGTTCCTCCGAGAATTGCCTGGCGTATCGATTGGTGTCTGTAGCAATTAGGTCTACAATTTGGTTGTCAAAAATTTCAAAAAATTCCAGTGGGTCAGTTACATCGTTCAGGCTACTGGTATGCCTGGGTTGCCGGTAAATGAAAACCTGCTTCGTACTTGGTGGTTAACGGTTCACTGCAGATTATCGTTGTTAGGAACACTGCTGCTAGCTTGATCAGTGTCGCTATCAAGTATGTCGGCATTTTGCAAATACCCTATGTCAGCACTGTTACTTTCTGAGTCGTCAAGAGAAGACAAATCATCCCTAGCATTACGAATATGCAACAAAAGATCATCGTCTGAGACTTAGAAAACTTTGCTTGGTGTCGCCATTTGTATCAGCTAAAATACTCTTATAAATATATTCGGAAAACTAAAAACAAAAATAAAATATCGTAAATATTTATCCGCAAGACTCTCGCAGTGATCATCACGTTAGAAATTGTCTAAATGCTATTACAGAATTGTACTTTTAGAGCATTTGATAAATTGGTCTGAACTCAATGAATAGATCTAGCCATAAAAGTGTTTTACGCAACAAAACTTTTCTATTAGTGCAAAATGCTTACTCAGGATTTTCTCACCCTGGCGCGCGACAAACGCCAGGCGAAAGCGAAATAAAACGCGTAGTTAAAAGCGGTGGCGACTCGGACGGATATACACGTCTTACGCAGTGAGAGAGCGACATGCTTTGACGGATATACACGTCTTACGCAGTTAACGGGTTAAATCGTATTAAAAGGGTTATGGTAATGTTTGACGCAGTATACTCTTTAGTGGAGCTCTCACTGACATCTAGTTGTGTTAACGGACGTTGTTCCTGACATGTTTTGTAAAATAAGGGCAATTGGTGAATGGATGAAAGAGATATCAAAATAGTACTCGCGGCGTCAGCTTTTTTTTGGCTCACCCTGTATTATTAACTTTTACATCTTGGAAAGCTGGTACGGTAGAGCCAGCCGACTAGAATGAACAATTATTCAGTTGCGAAAACATCGCACTAGACCTCAGAATGCTATGTTAAAATTGTTATGATATAAAAATTAACATTACAAGATCAAGCGACAAAAATGTGATGTAAACAAAGCTCACAAATAATAAAAAAATCAAAAGAACATAAAAGTTTATTTTGATCGAAATAATACCAGAACGTTTTTGTTTTCTTTTCTTTTTTGTTCTATTCATCACACCATACGCTGAATCAATTTGTAAGTTATCCGTTGCCGTTTTGCCGTCAGAAACAATCAGTTTATCTAAACATACAGTCTAAAATAGAATGTAAATGAAAGCAAACTTTGTACATACTTCTTGTTCTTGGCTAAACGTTGCTAATAATCCGTCAATTTTCTGCTACCAATTAACTGTCTTCATAGTTTACTGACATTACCATGCAAGCCTTTCCAAATCCATTTTCTGATAAATATTGTTGACAGTGTGAGAGATTTTGAAATTTGTACTACATAAGCCGAAGCGTAGAGAACCACAGAACCAAGCAAATTTAAAGAAGACTAAAGTGTACTTACCTGAAGTTTTAGGGTTTGATTTTTTCTTCATCTTGTCAACGACGCCATAAGTGACGTCTATTTGAGATTGCGCGTCTAAACATTAAAGCAAGTAATACACATTTAATTATTTTGAACGAAAATCAAAATAGTACCCTCTTCACTAATAGTTAATGGTGATGATTTTATTGAATGTCGTCGTGTAGTGGTAATTGCTCCTAACTTCGAAAAGTTGAGTTTGGTTCACGAATAACAATTTGCAGCAGATGCAAGAACTTTCACTTTGATTCAAAGAATGACACTTGTAGTCGACTTAATTATTCAATACTGTATCAATCGTAAGGTTTTGTGAGCGAAAGGTCACTTGGTCAGGCACACAAATGAAAAACATTAACTTTGCCGAAAGAAGTTAGCGTGCGTTCTTGAAACTGAACATAAAAGTCAACTACGAGTGTCATTTTTGAGTTTTCATCTTTTGTTTTAACTATGCAATTTACGGAATGCTAATAGTTCAAATTTCTAAATTTGATGCAGCATTCCCAACTACCCTCGGGTCTCCCAGAAAAAATTAAATCTACTTTAGCATAATGCAGGCTAGTCCATCTAGTCATAGAAACGGACAACCCTACAAGATGCTAGCTGAGATTTGATTTTGTGTGGGAGACTTGTGGATGGCTGTCATGTGAAATGCTGGTGTAAATTGATGGTGGTTGGGAATGCTGGTGAGGTATCACCATGTTTAGAAATTTTGATTTAATGTTACATAATTTGAGTTTGTACTTGATCAACTTGTTTACTACATTTTGATTTTGAGATTATCACTGCAACCTAATATTCGCCCGGCAAGGAATTGAGCAAATTCGCTCTCGTAATATCATAGTAATTTCCATTGCTGTTTTACTGGCATCATTTAGAATCTAGAAGATCTTAAATATTCTACGCTGAGTTAATTTGACTGAAAATCTGTAATCATAAAGTGAGAAATGGACAGGCTGTGATGATGTGTATCCTAGTTGATTTATTTGGTGAATCAACTACTTGTTGTTGCAAGCAGTAAAATCTATGTGTAACGGCTAGTTATTGTAGTTAGTAATGGCGGTGAGGTCAGGTTTGTTTGTAAATATTTTTTTATTCATTGAACAAAAGCGGTGTTTGATAGCTAACCAATTGGCGGGGTATCAGAAAGGTTTACAGTCAGACAGATTGTTTAAGCGATATAACATAATATTAGTGCGTTTTTAATGAAATTTCTTACCATGTTGTTTGTTGGGTGCACCCGTGCAGGGCGTTAGTTTACGAAAATCATAGTATTTAGAAGATAGAAAATGTAACATTTTGAACAAAATAATTACCAGACTAATTACAGTTTTTACCTGAATCAGGTGTTGAAGCATAAATGGCATTTTCAACTTCAAGCTTCCGATCATCTAAAATATTACTCTGAGCATCATAAAACAAAAACGCGACCGCACTTGGCACCTCAAGCAAGTGGTCACATAAGCGGTGGTGGTTGCCTTAACAAAGTTTGCGCCACTGTTTGTGTTTATCAAAAAATTAGACATGTACCTTATTTAACCTTTTTCTTACCAGCGTTCCATAAATGGAGCAAAACTGTAAGACGCTTACAAACTAACCTATTGCCTGAAGTTAAACTACTTTTTGGTTTTACTGTATTATTTAGGAGTTGTTCTTTCTTACTCGATACAATTATTATTTATACCCTGTTTATTGAGCGAATTGTAAGAACGTTTATTTCGTGAAAAATTACGTTTTGAGGTGGATGCAATATTATGTAGTGCTAAATGTATTTCCTGTTATACAAAATTATTCAAAGATTGATACATTTTAGTTTACTAATATAAAAGTATATTTATCCAAACATTTGTAAGATGTGCGGCCAATAACCTGTTATAAATTTTTCGTAAATTTTTATGTTCCATTTATGGAACAGTTGTGGGTTACTGTACAACTACATTAGAAGACAAGCAAGTGTTATTTTTCAGCCCATACGTTTGTTTTGTTTATTCACGCGAAACAATTACGAGTCTCACTAATTTGATGAATTCGGAATTGTCGGAAATGTGGGAAAACTCACTTATTTGATGAAATGTCGGAACTGTCTGAAACGTCTGAAATGTTGCAAATCTGATTTAAGGAACAGTCGGAATTGTCGGAATAAAAGTGAATTCTGATCAGTTAAACCTATTTGTTACGAAAACAAACTGCATCATTATATAACACTGTCACAGTTATCTGAATGCAAATGTAAATATTTTCAACACTTTAAAAAATTCTAAATTATGAAAAACAAACAAACATAACAGTACGGGAAACGAAATTCATTTACAACCTTTTGAACAACAACACAAACTGTAAGCGAACAACTACTGTCGGAATTTCACTTAGAACCATCTACAAGCCAGTAATAAGTGTTGGAATTAGATTTAGGAGCATCTGTAAGCGAGTGATAAGTGTCGAAATTATATTTAGAAGCATCAGTAAGCGAATAAGAACTGTCGGAATTTCATTTAAAACCATTTACAAGCCAGTAATAAGTGTCGGAACTGTGTTTAGCAGCATCTGAAAGTGAGTAATATGTGTCAGAATTATATTTACAAGCATCTGTTAGCGAAAATCAACTGTCGGAATTTCATTTAGATCCATCAGTAAGCCAGTAATAACTGTCGGAAATTCATTTACAAGCATCTGTACGCGGACAACTACTGTCGGAATTATATTTACAAGCATTTGTGAGCCAGTAATAAGTGTTGGAATTATATTTAAAATCATCTGCAAGCGAGTAGTAACTGTCGGAACTTTGTTTAGAAGCATCTATAAGCAATAAGAACTGTCAGAATTCCATTTAGAATCATTTACAAGCCAGTAATAACTGTCGGAATTATATTTACAAGCATTTGTCAGCTAGTAGTAAGTGTCGGAATATTATTTAGAACCATTAGCAAGTGAGTAACCACTATCGGAATTATATTTAGAAGCATCTACAAGCGAGCAGTAAGTGTCGGAATTATATTTAGAAGCATCAGTAAGCGAATAAGAACTGTCGGAATTTCATTTGGAATCATTTATAAGCCAGTAATAAGTGTTGAAATTTTATTTAGTAGCATCTGTAAGCGAATAGCAAGTGTCGGAATTTTATTTAGAATCATCTGAAAGCGAACAACTACTGTCGGAATTATATTTACAAGCATTTGTCAGCTAGTAATAAGTGTCGGAATATTATTTAGAACCATCAGCAAGTGAGTAATAAGTGTCGGAATTTTGTTTAGTAGCATCTACAAGCGAGTAATAAGTGTTGGAATTATATTTACAAGCATCAGTAAGCGAATAACTACTGTCGGAATTTCTTTTGGAATCATTTATAAGCCAGTAATAAGTGTTGAAATTGTATTTAGTAGCATCTGTAAGCGAATAGCAAGTGTCGGAATTTTATTTAGTAGCATCTGTAAGCGAATAATTTGTTTCGGAATTATATTTACATGCATCTGTAAGCGAGTAATATTTGTCGAAATTTCATTTAGAAGCATTTCTAAGCGAATATTAAGTGTCGGAATTTTATTTAGAAGCATCTGAAAAGGGATATTGGTTTAGAAGCATCTGTAAGCGAGTAATAAGTGTCGAAATTTTATTTACAAATCTCTGAATATCCAGCAATAACTGTCGGAATTTGGTTTGCAAGCATCTGCAAGCGAATAAGTAGTGTCGGAATTTTATTTAGATGCATAAGAAATACGGCAATGAAATGTCTGTGCAAATAAAGCATATATATTTAGAAGCCTATGAAATGTGTGTGGAATACATCCTGTCAAATGTTATTTACATAAAGCTTTTAATAATCTGTCATCAACTATTTCTCACAGCAATAGTAGCTTGATGCAAAAAAATTTTTATCGTCTGGTAAGCATGTTTCGTGATACCACTTGCGACAAGAAGCACAAAATATTTGTTTTGCATCTTCTTTATTTCCCGAACAGTTCTTGGCATCACAAGTTTTCCATCTCTTGGATGTTAATTCGACCGTTCGGTACCACTTATCAATTGACTTTTGTGTAATTCGCAAGTCTTCGATTTTTTCGGGCCAAGTTTTCTTCACAGCATGTTTCGCTTGTTTTAATCGTTTTGGTGGTTTTGTGCGTTGTGGTAGGCTTAAATTGTTTGTTGTTATTAATCTTTTTATCTACTGCCTTGCATTTGAGGATTGAATTTGCTTGGGAAGTGGCAGGCCATTGGCCAAACAAAACAAATTAACTACAGCATGCACTCCGCAATCGTAAGTGCTTCGTTGCTGTGGGACATCTGAACAACAAACAAACGTCCATTCTTCTTCCATTATTTGTAGCGACGCCACACTATATACCCCCCTTATAATTTTGAAAACGTTTTTCATGTATTTGTGGATACTTCGGTTTGAGATCATAATGAGTGAATCAACCGCAAAAATTTGTTTACTCTTTAAGTTTGCAATAATTAATACCAATGGGCTCCAGGGTTGACAATAAAAACAAAGTTATCATAGTTTACAGCCTCTTTCTCGCAAGCATAAGCTGCTATGTGATCATGCAAGTTGCTTTCAGCATAATTCATAAAGAACGTATTCCACAGCAAAAAGGTTTCACCACTTACGGCGTTGTGTATAACACATTGAAGTGCGTATTGAAGTGTATCGTCAGTCAGCCAGGTTGTTCCTGATAAGCAATTAAGCATAGCTTTGTTCGTTACTTTACCAGAAAGATCAATGGAGGCAAGTAATTATTGTGTGTTTCCTTCAGATACGATTTTCCATTAATAAATGCAATTTCCCGGTTTATTTCCTTCAGCCACTTGACTGATGTTTTCGGGGTCCTGGAAATCTCGACCATGTGGGGTTGGGGTAGATAAAGCGATAGGTTTTCCTAAAGCTTTTCTATCCTGAGGACTCAAGGCATCAGGTGCAGGATCTACTTCATAATCGTAGTCTTGAGGCCTCGATCGCTTTCTTCCCGACTCTTTTCCTTTACCCCGTTTGTTTTTTAAAAGAATCCAAAGTGAGCATTTATCCTTGTGCTTCATATCTGTATCTGGTTCATCTAAACACATGTGCACTGTTAACCCTTTGCGGTCCACGTTCATCCCTGGGATGAAAAACAAATTTATGTAATTTAGTCCAACCTCATCCGTGGGATGATACATAGCATGCAGCTTCTACAGCGAGTCCAAAAAATTGGACCTGATAAGCAAATTTTGGTAAAAATAATTGGACCGCAAAGGGTTAATATGTGGAAGCACAACCCGGAGCTAGGACAAGAACATTTGGATGGTTTGGGGTGGTACTTAACGCTATGTACTTTTCCTGTAAATGGGTTGATCACAATAAATGACCTTGTTTGCTGTGAAAAACCGACAAGCCCTCTTTCAATACAAATCCGAGCAATTTCACGTTGTGGGTTCCGAAAATAAAGACCTTTATGCATAATTGGAATTTGGGGAAAACACTGTTAACAATGTAGTGATTAGGTTTGAAAAAATGCACTTTTATTTCACACAAACATAAACGTTAGTAGTGATAAAAATTGTCAAAGCAACTAGTTTGGTTCTTGATTTTGGTTCAGATAAAATGGCTGCGTGATGAAATTCAGTAAGCAGAGAAAATCACGACTCCTACAATTGCTGCAGGCAAAACGCAATAAGTAACCACAAAAACACAGCACCTGTCCAACACTGAATGACATCGGAATCCTCCCATTGAGCGAGACATTTAGTTTTGTTTGAAACAACTTTGGTTTTATTGGAATAATATAAACTTCCGTCGTTACTACATCTATACTCTCCCACAGCGTTGTAGTCAGATGATCGAGAAACAACCTCAAGCAATCTGCCGGAACCAATGCTGCAGCCTATAAAAAAATTAGAACTCTAAATGAAAACGCCCCAAGACTAAAGTTTAAACTACTTTCGTGTTAATACAAAAAAAATTAAGCTAACAACACTTACTCATCCAGCATTGGAAAAGATTGGAATCTTTCCACTGAGCTGTAGCAAGACATTTGGTTTTGTTTGAGAAAACCCGTGTTTTATTGGAATAAGCTACGTATTGATTTTGAGGACATCTAAACTCTCCCACTGCATTGTAGTCGAATGATTGAGAAACAACTTCAAGTGATCTACCTGGACTGATTCTACATCCTACAAAAAATAATTTGTTTAATGCAACATCAAATTCGAAATATAATGGCGCTCTTTTGCCGATGCTCAAAGGGGATTTGACATTCGGGATCGCAGATTTAAGAATTTTTAAGATTTGGCCACTTTTAACAACCGATTTTCCGGTTTAAGCTAACTACAAAAAGTTTGAATGATTTCAACGTAGTTAGGTCAAGCCATTCCAGAAAAATTACGTAGCAAAAAGCAAAGACATTGCCCTATGTGCATACTGCGTAGAATTTGCGTCACATATTTTGGAATAGATGGAGCCTCATCAGTATAAAGCAGACCACTGTCAAAAAAATTACTGTTAATCTTAACTTCAAAGCAGATGTAAACAAATTTTTTCTATTGTTTCTGAGGCTTTGTCAACTTTGATTTAACTAATCAACCTAAGGTGTCTGCAATTTTCAACTGTATCTCGCGAAGCAGCTTTAGTTCTGACGACTCTTTTAAATACCACTTTAATGGAATAAATGATCGCGTTATGTTGCGTTCAACAACTACGCAGCTGTTTTGATAAAAATGGCATTATGATTTCCTCGACGTGGTCGATAATTAGCAGAAAATTAAAAAAAGTAACGCAAAGCAAGTTCATTTAAGTGGAAAAATATAAATTTCAATACTGTAAAGCAAATTTTGGCAACCCAACGTAGCATCATCGACAATGTCGTGAAAGGCTTTTATCTGCGGCTTTATACAGAGTGTCCCAGAAATCGCGCACCATCCAGGTTTCAACAGAAAACGCTTTTATTGATTACAGTAATAACAGATGCTCAAACTGTGCACCCACAGCAATGAAACAAGCATCAATTTTCTATATCAAACTGTCTTTTACTCTTCTGAGCGTTTTAGTGCTGATTTTCGGACACTCAAGTAGTTATTGCATTCGTGTCATTGTTGTCATTTAGCACTCAGTTGCTCTTGTTATTTTTAATGGTTGCTCTCGCTCAGGGAGATTAAGAGTGGATTCTGAGCTAAAGATTGGTGTATCGCCCCAGCTCTTCCAAATATAAATATGAATTTCTTTCTTTCTTGTACTTTTAGTTTCTTCCTTGTAATTACATTAAATCTGTATCAAATATGAAAACGCAGATTACAATGGTGCGCGACTTCTAGGACACCCTGTTAATTGTAGTGCAATTGTTGTTTCGTAAGAGCTGCTGAGAATTGGAAAAAAACCTATTGACATTAATAATAAAAAGATGTCCTCATTAAGTTATTTTGTTTCTGCAGTGAAAAGAAGCACCATTTTGAATCAATGTACTAGTACATTGCATTCCTCGAGGCTGAATTGTTTACGTTTCAATAAAACTTCTGTAAAACAGTCATCTTTAGTTCTTAACATTGCTTCTGTTACGACAAAAACTGAAGGCATTTGCAACAGAGAACAGGGTATCGAATCCGCCGGAAAAACCATTAAAACCAAATCGGATCACATCAGTTGAAAAAAGTTAATGATACCAACAACAGAAAATTAAATTAGAGATAGGAAAGGGAAAATAACTCTAATAAACAAAGTTTGCTACTTATTTTGTTTCATTGCAATTCCCGCTTTAAAGCATCGGAAATCTCTTCCAAAAATGCGTGTCCACTATTGAATAAAGTTTATCAACTATAATTCGCACCTCAAGTCGGAGTGCTTCTGCGGCCAAGTCATTTCGACAAACAATAAAGACCTCCCGTTATCAATAACCTGGGATTAATACACAAAGTAGCTGGTGTAGATTGTTAGTTCAAATCTCACCCAAAATCAGCTGTTAATTATGCTCTTTTATAATGGTGACAAATTACCTGCTCTTTTCTTTATTTTTATCCTTCGATCGTTGTCTAACTTTTGCGATTATGCATAGGATATTTCACATCCAGACCCACTTTGGGGTTACCAGCAGCACGTTATGAATATTTAACACATGCCTGCACCGATCAAAAGAAAATGAGGTTGAATGCTTTTCCTAAGAACACAACAATGCCACCATAAACAGCGCTCCAACCTATCGAGCATGTTGCCCGACTTTATCGAGGCTAAAATCATAATCTAGAGTTAGCTATTGCTTCGGAATGACCAAATCTCTCCATTACCCCACGTAACACTATCGAATATAGATAAAAAAAACCTACCTTTAATCATAACGGCAATCAGATCAAGCGGAGTGTTAGTAATTGAAGTTGGACGGACACCAATTTCAACATCATGAACTAGAGGAAACATCAAAGTCAATGAACTTATAATGTAAGCTGATCCACTACAGAAAAAGTTTAGGCAAGTTACTTTAAAACCATTTTCATTCTTGTTCTGGCATTTTGCTATTTTCTGATAAATAGTGGTCTGACGCCGATTCAGACCAGGATGTGTCCAGTAATAAAAATCTTCACGCAACAAAAATTTAATCGACAACTTCAATCCATACAAATTCTTTGTCAAAGTATTTTCATTCAAAACTGGTTCAGTTTCAATTGTGTTTGAGAGATCTAAACACTCTGTAGCTAAAAAAACACATTTACTTGTCTTAAAATATGTGCAGTGTATCGATACTATAGTTAAACCCGAGCCACAATATATACAATTTTAAATTAAAACAAAGTATCACAAAAACTATCGCATGCTAGAGATAACAAAAACGGTTCGACCAATCGACTTTTCCCTTAACAAGCAGACCCAGAAATTTTGTTTCACTTTTACATGGGTTGCCAACTGTGATAGTAAGAGGTAAGTAAAGTTTTGCAGTGATTAAAACATATTACAACGCAATGAAACCATTTTTCTTTCCCACGGGCATATCATACTGCAATAAATCGTTATTACTTTCCACGACAAATCACACTACAGCGAAAGCGCGATAAAGTACCGTTTGTAACACAGCTCTACTTATAAAAAAGTGCTGGTGTAAAATATGTTTGGAAACTAAGAGCGTAAAATGCGATCAATCGCAATTTTTAGTAAAAACAATCAAGTCAAAATGCTGGTAAACATTTTATCAAAACGTTTTGTTATTATACTAAAGACATCATTAGTTGATTAAATAGGCAACTAGGGCAAGGCCAAGACAGATAATGTATTGAAAGTTGTACAGCGGTTGTCATTCAATACAGTATCTGCCTTAACCCAACCAAACACTATTTTATAAGTAACGCTATTTTACAAACGGCACTTTATCGTGTTTTCGCTGCAGTATGATTGGTCACTTGATTGTATTTTCACCGCAACGTGATTTGTCTTAAATGGATTCGTTGCCGCATGATAGGTCTTAGGATTAAATTTGTATACTTACGAACCGATCTAAATCTAGTTTTTAATAATGCAATGGCAAGTACAAAAGTCATAATATCCAAACTGTAAGTAGATTCCACCATACAATACCTTTATCGTAGAGTCATATCACACGACCGAATTGTGTTAACCCCTAACACATTTTTATCACGTGTAGCCAAGCGAAACAAAATGCTGAGATTTAACGTGAATTCTCCCAGAATTTACAAAAAAATTATTCTCTTCTTCAGCACAATTACTGGTCGCATGGCTCAACTTAAGTCAGAACCACACTTAGTGTAGATACTGCAACTAAACTGTAAATGCTGGACTTCGAGCTTCGAGTCACATTGACTTCCCTTGGCTGCGTTCATGCAATAAGCAATGAATCTTTGCTTAGCTAAAGCTTTTAAGTGTTATAATTAGGCCTACAATAAAGAAAAAGTTGCAAATAGTAGGTCAAGTACTTCGTAGCTTAATTCCTGTAAATACGTTAATCACTTCTGCCTCCTTCCACAACTATAAATTCATGTCCAAATTGATTTAGTCAAAGGAATGCATAAAAGCTTGTGAGATTGTTTGCTGACGGTAAGTAATCACAGTCGTAATTTATTGGTAGGGAGGTCGGCATTATGGGAATAATTTATGAAATTCAAGCTTTGAGTGGAAATCAAGAAAAACTGCAGTAGTGGGTGTACACAAATGTATAAATTAGTAATCAACAAATATACAACCGTATCTATGAAATACCGGCGCGATGGCGTAGTGGTTAGAGCGTCCACTTCGCAGTCGGTAGACCTGGGGTTCATTTCCCAGGTCGAGTCATACCAAAAGACTTTAAAAAATGGTATCCACAGCTTCCCAGCTTGGCGCTCAGCAAATAGGGATAGTGTGGAGAACAAGCTGGCAAGCTTCCTTGTTGTGTCCTTGGGCAAGGCACTTAACGGGACGCCTCCGTCTTTATGTGGCAGACAGATGGTGGGGCCAAGCAGTCTACCCGTCGTGGTGGCCCCAGTATAACTGAAGACTTGCAAACCGAGCTTGAGCGCTAACGCAGTGTGGCCTATATATATATATAGAATATTTTTGTAAACTTTTGACAAATTTGAACAAGCCATTAGATTGTTATTCAAATTTTAAAGTGTATACTTACTTTTGAGACACCCTGTATACATCTTCCTGCATAAAGCTCACAAAAAATAGCTCTTACGACAAAGAAGTATCTATCAAAAAAAAAATACATTCTTGAAAATGGTTTTTAAGATTAAACAGGTAATTAGATAAAAGAAGTGCAACACTAGTGGATCCAGAAACTTTTGAAAAGAAAGGTGGGAAGTGAAAATTGACGCAATATCATTATGGATGAAGACAATTTTTTTCGAAGTTTGATTTACTGAAACGAAATTTCTTGTTTAGATAACGACCAAAAATAAGTTAACGAAGCCAAAACTAAGAAAGGCTGGTGGCAAGAATGTATCTCACCTGGGTCGGCAACTGAGACTTAGACCCTTTTCCTTTATGCCAGGACCAAGACACATAGGTGCAGCCAAGGACCTTGGTGTCACATATATCAATACGAGGGAGGTTGCACGAAGTGGGAAACAAGTGTATCACCAACTAGTCTAAAAAAATAACGGTGCCCACCCTCACCTTTGACACTTGTGTCCCTATACATCTTGGAACGACCAAATAGAACTTGTAAAATGATAGAGTGTTTGTAAATAAATCAACCCTTCATTGACATAGGATGATCGGCATTAGAGACATTGAGGCGATGCTCTCATTTGAACCAACCTTTTGCTGCTCTTTTCGGAATTGTAAGTTGAGTGAGGCCAGCTGAACCGTTATATCTAACCCGATATAACTGACTGATAGCCCTGAAAGGTAACGCCGGCAGAGCTGATTAGTGAAAATATAAATTAATTTTCCAATTAGCGCGACCGTTTTACTAATTAGCAAACACTCGTGCCATATCATATTTGAGATATAACGGTGCGATGGCGTAGTGGTTGGAGGGTCAGCTTCACTGTTGGTAGACCTGTGGTTCATTCACCAAGTCGAGTCATACCAAAAGACTTTAAAAATGGTATCCACAGCTTCCCTGCTTGGCACTCAGCACCTAGGGATAGTGTGGAGGAGAAGCCGGCAATCTCGCTTGCTGTGTCATTAGGCAAGACACTTAACGGGTTGCCTCCGTCTTTATGTGACAAACAGATGGCGGGGCCAAGTAGTCTACACGTCGTGGTGGCCCAGTCTGACGAACGACATGCAAACAGAGCATGAACTTTCACGCATGAACACAGTATTTGAGGTAATGACTTTTTTCATTCCCGCACAAAAATGCAGTTACCAGGGAAACCAAACTAAAGTTTTTTTGATTTTCACTCAATTCATTTCACCAAGTTTTAATGTAAAACTATTCAAGCGTAAGTTTAAGCTGTAATCAGTCTCGTAGCCAAGGAAACACGATAAGAGACGTCTTCATCCTATATGTACCAAATTTTGAGTTTAGAGTTAACATGTGACTACGTTGTTATGACCAGAGAAATATCACCCATCGCCAACTTGCCATCGCCTTTATATTATTTTCTGACAACGGATCTCCCATATTCATCCCGTTAGAGGTCCTAAGCACTTTAAACCTTGGTGCTTCATATGTATGTAAATACGTACTAACTTCAAATTTTTAATAACCGCTCCACAAATATTTTTAAATATTTGTTGGCTAGAAGGGCCAAAAGCGGTGCTGTGCCGGATCATCTGACTCCCACGTCCTCTCACCGGACCGTTAGTTTTGGTGTGCAGTACGTGTATTAAGCGTCCCTACCCACTGTCTTAGATTAGGTTATGTTCTATCAACAAGTTTTTAGTTCTTTTTGTTGGTTTCACAAGTGTTTTATTGATCTTCAGTTATTGTTTTGGTTTAGGTTTCACGAGTTACCACCTAATTTTAGATAGGTCAGGCCCACCATTTTTTGTTGAGTTTGCTAAAAATGATTACTGTCTTCATCAAAAAGAGCACCAAAATTGTTTTAGAAAATGTTGTCATTTTCTCTAAAAGCGAGTGGATTTCCTTTCAGTGTGAACTTACTGTTGCAGAGTTACCAAATCAAGTAAGCGAACTTACGAGTAAATTTACCACAATCAGAAATGAACGTCATCATATATACCAGCACAGCTACAGTTGATATGTACTATTTCTAATTACTGAAATCCGTTGATACCAGAAAGTATTTAACCCTAGGATGCACGACCTTTTCGGTTTCTTACTTTTCACGACCAGGGTCAAATTGACCCTAATGCATTTTTGCTGGAAGTTAGCAACAATGTTCTATAATATGACGTAAATAACACAATAAAAGATCACAGAACCGATTTTAGTTGGTTTATTGAACAATAACAACATGAAATGACAACATGGTAGTGAACGAGGTAACACAAACACAAAGGTGTAGCAGTGCACTACTTTTCTCATTCTGCTTTGCATTTTATGCAAGTCACCAGAGTGGTGCTGTGCTCCGTGCAGACAGCCTCATGACATTGTGAGCAGTAGCATCGTACTTTTCGATCTTTTGAGTAAAGGCAAATGTGGCATCTTTTACGCTTAGAAGCAGGGGCTTGCTGCTGTTGCACCGGGTTTGAATAGTTGAAGGTCAAGCCACACCTCTTCATTGCCTCTTTGATTGGTTTCTGGAGCGATGGTGTAGCTTGGCGCCTTATCATGAACGGCATCACAAGTTGTTTCGTGAGATCTTTGATGAACAGTCTCTTCATATGGTCACGCCCGACATGTAATTAGGTTGCAGTGCTTTGAATATCGTTAAAGCATTCAGGGCGGCGATGTCCAGCATGTTATGCCAGAGAACTGTTGGCCACCTCCGTGTCATCCTTTTGCAAGAATAATTTCTTACCATCTGATCTACAGTATCCACGCCTCCTTTAGTCTGGTTGTAATAAAGAATGATTTGTGGTTTTTTCTTTTCACCGCCATCCACAGATTTGTCGCTGTGCATTGAACTGAGGAGGATAACCGCTTTTGCGTTTTTGGGGCAGTAGCTTACCATGGTCAAGTTGTTGTTGAATCCGAACTCTGAGCTATGTACTTCTCTTGACTTGGATGGCTTCATGATAGCTGGTATGTCTCGTTTGCATTTACGGAGAGTTCCCACGATAGTTAGGTTTTCCTTCAGAAGTTTTTCAGCCAAAGGTACGGTTGTGAAAAAGTTGTCCATGGTAATATTGCGACCTACAAAAATATCGAAAATACAAACTAAGTACAAGAACAAAATAATGGTAAAAATTATAAACACTGCTGCAAGTGAAAGATACATTGCTAGTTTACAGTTGCAAGCTTATGATTACCTGATTGTTTTATTCCGGAGCTGAGCCGAAGGACAATGTTTTCTCCCAAATTTTTCTGAATTGCTCCTCCTGGTTGTTTACCCAAGTAGATAATGCCATCAATTGCGAACGGCATGAACGAATCACACAACCAAAATATCTTTATTCCATATTTTGCGGGCTTGCTCGGCATGTATTGTTTGAACTTGCACCTCCCTCTAAATGGTATAAGTTGTTCATCAATTGTCACACATTCACTAGGAATAAATGTTGTTCTACAATTGCTCAAGAACAACTCCCATATGTGCCTAAATGCAGCCATGTGATCAGTTTTTAACCTTTCAGCCCTGGTCCGTTTATCATCAAATCGAAGCAGCCTCCGAATATCTTCGTATCTTCGAACCGCCATCGTGGCTCTATACATAGGGTTTTGAAGTGGATCTGAAAAGAGTTCTCTCACGGCAACATCCCAATTTTTTTCTACGCCTGCCAGCAGAGTCAGTCCAATAAAGGCCACAAATTCCTCATAGTCAATTTTTTTCCACTCTTTTCCTCTTGCTGCAGCTACTCGACGACCTTCTAAATTAGTGCATTGGATTACTTCATCAATGATGTCACGTGTTATCAAAAATTCAAAAGCATCTCGTGGTGTTGCAATTCTGGAACCTCTTACAGGACCAGGCCGTTGTCTCAAAAGATTGAAAGATCTTGTTTGTGACCGTGATGGGGGATTTTCACTCCAATAAGTTCCTGTTTTCCCCATTCTTTCCGACTGAAATGCAGCTGGAGCATCGATTTCTGACTCTTCCGAAGATTCATCTTCGGATTCCGATCTTGATTCCTACGAAAGCAAACAAATCTTATTGAATAGATCAAGGAAAATGGGTATAAAATTTACTACTGCCAAGTTACTCACCCAGTCTGAATCATGATTTACAAAGCTAGGGTCATCATCATCTTCTGAAATTTCTGATTCCGAATCGGTTTCCAGAATACCATCTTCAGCTTGTGCAAGCACAACTGCCTCATCGAGTGAGATTGTTGCATAGTTGCTAGATTCAGCCATTTTATTTGCAATAACTCTACTTACGATCTGAACAAAACTGCCGTTTATACTTTCTACACCTTTGAACTGGAAGTAGGCTTTAGCCAATGGCCAGTCAGCGCAGGCTACCTAAACTTACAAAAATGAACTTGTGAATTACACCTATTTCTGGCTCCTTCAGTTTGCCTAGTAATATCTATAAACCTCTCTAACTTTCAGCGACACAGCTCACGCAAAACACAGTTTAGAAGATGTAACCTTATTGGAAAATTCTGTTTCTGCCACATCCTGCTTCTACCACCTTTTAAACGTCCTGTTTAGAATACAATCTTGAATGTTACATCGTTGAGGTAGCTCAATTATTACCACACAGACAACCACTATTGTCTCACAAAACAATGGGCCGCAAACAATCATGCTGGAAACGGAGATTCTCTTTCCAAATGCTCAGCTAAGCTCTTTTATCACATGAAATGCACTAGGGTCAATTTGACCCTGGTCCTGCATTCTTGGGGTAGTGGCGAAAAACACCCTATCTCTCAAATCTCAAGCACGATCATGGAACAAGCACATTTAGAATACGTGTGAAAAGAGTTGATTGAAGATGTCAGGGAACCCAGGGCAGTGAATTTATTCATGTGAAAAAATATTTTTAAAAAAGTGATGAGCAGGGTCAAATTGACCCTGGGTGTGCATCCTAGGGTTAAAGCTAAATCAAGGGCAAAAACGAAGAAATAGTCTTAAAATATGCAGAACACCCACGTTGTAGCCTTCTGGTTGAGACTGAGTTGGAGCAGAAGGGATGGACCTAAGTAATAGCGCATTCTGTCCTGTCTCTTCAACCTTCCATACAAAGAATAACATTTTATGATACTTAAAAATGGAAACACCATTCAATATTTGGTTGAGAAAAATTTTTGTGGTGCTCCCTCTTTTCCATACACGCTTTAGGCACGCGTTTGTATTGCTAAATGGTTAATCCAGCCATGGGTTTTCATAATATTAAAGACGCAATAAAAATACTTAACATGATGCACGACCTCAACGCAAGTTCTCGCAATCAGCGCAACGCTTCCTAAGTGCTGAAATTTTCAGATGCCATGCAATTACTACTTATATTGAAATAAATGAGCTACAAAGCTGGCACTTTCAGTGTCTGTGCTCTTCATCAGGGCCAGTTTGGATACAAAAAATCTAGTTAGACATCCTAGGCTATTTACAAACTGAATTATAGCTGCTAAAACATAAAACCAAAATTTTGCCGAAGGCGTGTTGCGTATGGATACTTTAATACCATGAAATCAAAATACAACAATGTTCTTTACATCAGAAAAAAATCATAATGCCTTGTTATAACCTGTTTCGTATCTATACTAGTTGAATCACTGTGATCGTATAAGTCAAAATCCAAACCGCTTTGCAATAAAGGAATTAGTATAAACATTCTTCTATTAGTATCCTTGACATCTATCATTTTCTGTTTAGAGAAAAGGGCAAATAAATTTTAGATCTCCGCCTGGCTGTATAAACATTCTGAAAATTAGTCTAGTTTATTAGTTGTGGTTGGTGCCGTCTTTTATCTTAACCAAACGTGTACAATTTGGATAGAAAAATTACAAGAAAAAATCACCAACTAAGTTAAGCAAGATCCGACTTAGAAACAAATAAACAAGCAGTGACAAAATGGACTTCGGTTAACCCTAAAGCAAAAACGTTGTCTTTCTAAAAATACTTAGTCATACAATACTATTTGATCAAACCGAATTGATTAACTCACCTTCAGTTGCCACGGAAGCCAACAAAGATAAAAAAAGAGACCATAACAAAATCATGGTTATCCGAACAATTGTTTCCGAAAAGCTATCTATACCAAGAACAGCAAATAACCCAGCACATGACAGAGTTAATACCATTGAAAAAAATAGCCACCTGCAAATCACCCACGTAAAAGCATATTATCTATGCTCATAAGTTCATCCACAGAAAATAAGTATCATTGTCAATTTTGAGTAGTTTCTAACTTTATTAAATGCTTTTTTTTCTTCATTTCTATATCTTCCTTGATTGATTTAACTCTCTACTTCCCTCTGCTGAAAAGTACAAGTTAACAAACTTAATTTAATTAGGCGAAAAACTTTAGCAGTATATTTTCGTTATCATTCAATATTATGGAATGCTAAAACTTTAAATTTCTAAATATGGTGATGCCATACCAGCAATCTCAACTTCCCTCAATCCACACCGGCATCTCATATGCCAGCCATCCGCAAGTTTCCCACACAAAATCAAATATACACGAGCATGCTGTAAGCTAGTCCATCCATAGTGTTTTCCGCATTAAATCCAAATATGCCCATCTGGACAGTTTTACATCATGCCATCGATCCATTGCTGCATTACTGCAAAACCCCATAAAAGAGGCAAAGCTTTTCACCTCTACTACTAAGGTACATACCACAGAGGTTTTCACCACTTTAATAACCGAATAATATATTCACAGAAATAGTACTTCACGACTTCAAACTTCTTCGCTCAGCAATCTCGAAACTACTCACTTCACCACACAATCAGAAAAACCGCCAAAATTAATTTCACCAAACACTGTTCAATATTCTCCACGTCAACGAAATCCACAATAAATTATTGCAAACAACCAATAGCCTTTCTTCCATCCGTCAATTAATCACTCTTTCTCACTACAACGTTTCCGCTCTCTCTCCCCAACTCTACGCTCTCTACTACTCCTTCTCGCTCCAAAAAAAATCCCGTCGCGTTATATACCAATCGACAAAAACAACCTAGAAAACGCTAGAACGAAATCACGTGAAAAAAAGGGAAAAAAAACATTTCCAATTATGTAATTGTTTATCGAAATTCTTCGAAGAAGCTAGAATCTAGAGATTAGATCAATCTGGAATTTTACTATGTCGTAATAACAATTGTGATGTAATAAAAGCGTACACAGCAATCCACTTGCGAGGGAAAAAAGGTTCTTTTTTTTTTCAATCAGTTATCGAAATTCTTCGAAGAAACTAGAATCACTAGAACAATCTGGAATCGTATTATGTCATAAACCATTGTGACGTAACAGAGGCGTACTTACGGCAATTCCAATTGCGAGGAAAAAAGGTCTTTTTATCAATCAATAGCCGATCGAACAAATGACACAGCACTTTACACAAACATAAAAACAATTCTTGCAAGGCAAATTTCCTTATTTGTGACATACGCCCCCCCTAAGAATATTATAATAATCTAATTAAAAACTACGAATAACGAAACTTTCGAGCCCAATTCAATACTAAGATTCTTAAGCATGCACAAACAAATTCAATTACTGTATTTTACACACATATACAATTCAAGCATAGCACAACAATACACTTAAATACAGCACAATTAATCCGTCACGCGACTAAGATAATCAGCCGCTACATTATCCTTTCCAGGAATGTCTTGCACAGTATAATCGTACCCTTGCAAAGCCAGGGCCCATCGCATTATGCAATCGTTCTGATACTTGGTTTTATTTATGTACGCAAGGGGCTGGTAATCCGTTTGTAAAATAAACGGCTTGCCCGCTAAGTATAGTCGCAACTTTGTTATGCCCCACACAATATCTAAACATTCCTTTTCTAAGGTTGAATATTTGGTCTCAGCTGGCGCGAGTTTCTTGCTGGCATACACCACTGGATACAGTTTCTCATCATGTTGTTGCGTGAGGGCGGCGCCCAGCCCGAAGTTCGATGCATCAGTTCGTAGTATGAACGGTTTACTGTGATCTGATAATCTCAAAATCGGTCGCTTCAATAAACAGTCTTGCAAGCTGCTGAAGGCTTTTTCTTGAGCTTGCTCTCATTGAATCTTGTTTGGCTGTCCCTTGCGCGTTAAATCAGTCAATGGCGCTGCAACCGCTGCAAATGTGGGGATGTGTGCGCGATAATAGTTTGCTAACCCGAAAAACGATCTTACCTCCCTTTTTGTAGTCGGTCTTTGTGCGGTACGAATTTTCTCTAAATTGTCCTCATTAATTGTAATCCAGTCACGACCGATATAATGCCCAAGAAACTCCACGGATTCGGCCCCAAATACACATTTAGATGGTTTTACTCTAAGTCCTGCTTCGCGCAAACGTCGAAGCAATTGTTCCAACACTTGCAGATGCGCTTGCCAATCATTAGTAAGTATGATGAGGTCATCAATATAGCTATCTACGTTATTCATTCCGGCCAAAATCTTTCTCACTCCGCGAACCAACGTTTCCCCCGAATTTTTCATCCCAAAAGGCATTCTGAGAAAATCGTACGTACCGTCGGGCGTTATAAATGCAGTCTTCTAAATGTCTTCTTCCGCGACTGGAATTTGCCAGTATCCCTTGCTGAGATCAATCTTGGAGTAATACTTGCTTTTTCCCAAACGCTGAAATAAATCTTGTGCTGTAGCCATGGGCTCCGGGCCTGCTACTGTGAGCTTGTTCAATTTCCGATAGTCAACGCAAATGCGGTCCGATCCATCCTTCTTCCTCACAATCACAATCGGGGATGCGAATGGTGAGTTCGATTCTCGGATGATTCCGAGACTAAGCATGTCTTGTATTTCCCTTTTTAGATTCTCCCTCATGGCGTACGGCAAAGGATAAGGCCGAGATCTAACTGGATTGTTATTAGTAAGCTCTATCTTATGCTCGATCATATCAGTTTTACCTGGTATATCCGAAAATACTTCTGCGTATCTTACCCAAGGTATCCATCACCTCTTCCTGTTGTGTTTTGGTCAGTTCAATTACCAATTTGACGTCCTTGACTGCTTCCTTCTGACGACAATTAGCCAACTCCATCATTTCCTCGTCGTTCACACTCAAATCTTCATCTCCTCCTATGATTCCGGTACAAGCATCACAAGACATTACCTGGTTATTGTCCGAATTCCGTTGTGGTGCTCTGTCTTGGTCAACTCTTTCAATATATCTCTTCAGCATGTTCGCATGAAACGTCTTCACCTTTTTGTTTGCTTCTACCCGGAAATCTTTACCCTTTCCACACCTGCTCATAATTTCACAATCTTCCTTTCTGACGGCATCCTCCAGATCCGCATATTTTCCCAAAGTAGTGTCTTCCTGTCGCAGCTTTGCAAAATTATTCTTCGTAATGTAAGTCTGAGTCGTCAATTCTTTCGTGACTAAAGGCTTGACTGTAATATCCTTCCAATCTTGACCCCTCGTAACCGCAGCGGCACACGTCACCATACCGGAAACAGGATTACCCAGATTCCGTACCCCAGGAATGTTTCCAATAACCGAGTCGAATAATGGGTCTCGTAAACATATGGCTTGGGTTACTCCCGTATAGTAGGGCGTGTCCACCTTAATCTCCGCAATAGGCGCCTTCTTCAATGTCCGGTCGATAGCCATCACATATCCCATGCTACCAGTAAAATCTTCTTTCTTCACCAACTCTCTCCTGACAATAACGCCATTGCAGCCTGTATCACGAAGGACCTCAACTCCGTTTTCCTCCACTTTTCCGGTCGCAAGAGGCATACCATTCTTATTTTCACTGCTCAAGCAAGCACCATTAAGCACGACTTTAATTTTCTCTCCCGATTTGAGCTCCAAATATTCTTCGTCTTTCGCTTTTACATTATCCGATAATCTTCCAACTTGTGCAGTGCATCCAACTCGGTACGGTTGTGACGGAGGTTTAGGGGGTGTTGCCTCCACCCCGAGGAGCAGCTTGGGGGCGGGGTGCGTTCCGACAGTACCTCTTCTCATGCCCAATTTCACCACATTGGTAGCACGTAACTGCGTGTCTAGCTGGTCTATTATGCTCGTTACGTCCTCCTTCTGGTTTAACACGACAGTCAATTGCCCGGTGACCAACGCGATTGCATAAGAAACACTTTAGGGTACTCGCAGGAGGGAATCCACTATAATCATCTTTCACACCGGCTCTTGCGCTCTCACGCTTGACCACTTCCTTACTCGACAACTTTTGATTGCGCGCTGCCAAATATTGGTCAGCCAACCGCGACAATTCATCCAGAGTTTTGGGGTTGCTTTGCTTCAGCCATATCGACAGATCTTTGGAGCAGGAGCTAGTGAACTGCTCGCGCACAACCAAATCAACCACGCCCATAAAGGTTTGCTCCACTTCGGCCAACTCTACCCACTTTGTGAAATATTTTTTTAACCTAAATATAAATTGACTCGGGCTTTCGTGTCCTTCCGTTCTAGCTCCTCGAAATTTCTCGCGGTATCCACGCTCAGTGAAATCATACCTCTCCAATAAAGCCACTTCAAGGCCCTCATAGTCCATTGCTTCTTCTGGCGACAATCTATTATACACCTCTACTGCCTTGCCCGTTAACAGCGGGCTCAACTGGGTTGCCCAAGTACTTCTATTCCACTTAGCCACACTAGCGTACTTTTTAAATCTCAAAAGATATTCCTCCAAATTGTCTTTCCCGTCACCGAAAGATGGTAGCGGTGGCGTCCTCACAACACTTTCAACCGGTTCTTCATTCAATTGCTCACCATTCTGAGATTGGAAGAGCCTCCTCGCTTCCAATTCCAATCTCAGCTTTTTGACTTCGAGCTCAGCCTTCCTTTCCTCCGCCGCTATTCGTCGTTCTTCCGCCGCCAATCTTCGCTCTTCAGCCTGAGCGGCTAACCTTCGTTCCTCAACTTCAGCCTCAGCTGCTATTCGTCGTTCTTCCACATGGGCCGCCAATCTTCGCTCTTCAGCCTGGGCCGCTAACCTTCGCTCTTCAGATTCAGCCTCTCTCATTCGGCGCCATTCGTCCGTTATCAGCTTATTCCTCTGCTTCTCATCCAAGCCTAACGACTCTACTTGTCTCTTCAACTCCTCCAACTTCTCCATATTAAGTTCTTCCGCAGCCATTTTCAATTACCAACCGATAAAGAGTTCCCAGACGAGTTCCCAGATGTCGCGTTTATATATATGGATAATATTAATTATAGAACTTTTCGGTTCTATCTCAATCATAAATTTTGTTTTAAAATTGAGGCGACGTATGATAATCGCTCGGATAATTAGGTCTGACTGCAACTTAATAAAAACTTGGAAAAGGTTGGCTTCCACTAAAAACACCTCAAACCACTTTAATAACCGAATAATATGTTCACAGAAATAGTACTTCACGACTTCAAACTTCTTCGCTCAGCAATCTCGAAACTACTCACTTCACCACACAATCAGAAAAACCGCCAAAATTAATTTCACCAAACACTGTTCAATATTCTCCACGTCAACGAAATCCACAATAAATTATTGCAAACAACCAATAGCCTTTCTTCCATCCGTCAATTAATCACTCTTTCTCACTACAACGTTTCCGCTCTCTCTCCCCAACTCTACGCTCTCTACTACTCCTTCTCGCTCCAAAAAAAATCCCGTCGCGTTATATACCAATCGACAAAAACAATCTAGAAAACGCTAGAACGAAATCACGTGAAAAAAAGGGAAAAAAAACATTTCCAATTATGTAATTGTTTATCGAAATTCTTCGAAGAAGCTAGAATCTAGAGATTAGATCAATCTGGAATTTTACTATGTCGTAATAACAATTGTGATGTA
Source organism: Trididemnum clinides (assembly GCA_963675345.1). NCBI lineage: Eukaryota > Metazoa > Chordata > Ascidiacea > Aplousobranchia > Didemnidae > Trididemnum > Trididemnum clinides. The sequence continues at coordinate 27,810,301 of OY776294.1, forward strand.
ATAAAAGCGTACACAGCAATCCACTTGCGAGGGAAAAAAGGTTCTTTTTTTTTTCAATCAGTTATCGAAATTCTTCGAAGAAACTAGAATCACTAGAACAATCTGGAATCGTATTATGTCATAAACCATTGTGACGTAACAGAGGCGTACTTACGGCAATTCCAATTGCGAGGAAAAAAGGTCTTTTTATCAATCAATAGCCGATCGAACAAATGACACAGCACTTTACACAAACATAAAAACAATTCTTGCAAGGCAAATTTCCTTATTCGTGACAAGTACAATAACAAAACGTTTTGATAAAATGTTTACCAGCATTTTGACTTGATTGTTTTTACTAAAAATTGCGATTGATCGCATTTTACGCTCTTAGTTTCCAAACATATTTTACACCAGCACTTTTTTATAAGTAGAGCTGTGTTACAAACGGTACTTTATCGCGCTTTCGCTGTAGTGTGATTTGTCGTGGAAAGTAATAACGATTTATTGCAGTATGATATGCCCGTGGGAAAGAAAAATGGTTTCATTGCGTTGTAATATGTTTTAATCACTGCAAAACTTTACTTACCTCTTACTATCACAGTTGGCAACCCATGTAAAAGTGAAACAAAATTTCTGGGTCTGCTTGTTAAGGGAAAAGTCGATTGGTCGAACCGTTTTTGTTATCTCTAGCATGCGATAGTTTTTGTGATACTTTGTTTTAATTTAAAATTGTATATATTGTGGCTCGGGTTTAACTATAGTATCGATACACTGCACATATTTTAAGACAAGTAAATGTGTTTTTTTAGCTACAGAGTGTTTAGATCTCTCAAACACAATTGAAACTGAACCAGTTTTGAATGAAAATACTTTGACAAAGAATTTGTATGGATTGAAGTTGTCGATTAAATTTTTGTTGCGTGAAGATTTTTATTACTGGACACATCCTGGTCTGAATCGGCGTCAGACCACTATTTATCAGAAAATAGCAAAATGCCAGAACAAGAATGAAAATGGTTTTAAAGTAACTTGCCTAAACTTTTTCTGTAGTGGATCAGCTTACATTATAAGTTCATTGACTTTGATGTTTCCTCTAGTTCATGATGTTGAAATTGGTGTCCGTCCACCTTCAATTACTAACACTCCGCTTGATCTGATTGCCGTTATGATTAAAGGTAAGTTTTTTTTTATCTATATTCGATAGTGTTACGTGGGGTAATGGAGAGATTTGGTCATTCCGAAGCAATAGCTAACTCTAGATTATGATTTTAGCCTCGATAAAGTCGGGCAACATGCTCGATAGGTTGGAGCGCTGTTTATGGTGGCATTGTTGTGTTCTTAGGAAAAGCATTCAACCTCATTTTCTTTTGATCGGTGCAGGCATGTGTTAAATATTCATAACGTGCTGCTGGTAACCCCAAAGTGGGTCTGGATGTGAAATATCCTATGCATAATCGCAAAAGTTAGACAACGATCGAAAGATAAAAATAAAGAAAAGAGCAGGTAATTTGTCACCATTATAAAAGAGCATAATTAACAACTGATTTTGGGTGAGATTTGAACTAACAATCTACACCAGCTACTTTGTGTATTAACCCATTTGTGCCGAAGGTTGAAATACTTAAGATATTTTTATAAAAACTTGAAGATTGCTTAGTGAACATGTATAAAATTTTTTCCGATTGATTTTTTTAAAACTTTTTGCGTACTTTTTGAGATAAAAGCCGTCCTACATGTAGGACGCTAGGCAAATCCGTTAGCAAAGTGGAAGATGCGTGAGCGACTGAGCGTAACGCGTACGTGTTGTGTAATCAGGTTTTATTGCTTACTTTGTCTGTTTCGCTCGAAGCTATAATGTTACAACCATCATCGTATTTTATTGAAGTCTTGATTTCGATGAGTAACCAAATAAGCACAACAAAGTTTTTACTAAACATGAAATTGGTAAGAGCATTTTAGAGTTCTCAAAACAGTTCTCTATGTACGAAAATCACAGAAAAGACATTACAGACTATGATAATCTTTGAAGAATTTTACGTGCAGGCCAACATCGCATTTTTCACATGTAGTTGTAGTTTTCATGTGACAGTGGCGGAATTTTGTTTGTCCATTTTGCGGTATTACCCAATGCTTATATCCATCATAACGAATATCCGATAAAACATCTTAAGGTTTTCCCCGCATTCCTTTTTCAAGCGGCTTGCCATATTGAGACAAATACGTTCTAACAATATATCGTCGAAATTGAAGCATATCCATTGGATTTTCATTGTTGCAAATTTTCTGTAATTGCCAGGCGTTGTTGATGGAAACATCGAGCATATATGAAATCAGACACCAGTACCACTTTTTACCTCTCAAACCAATTCAATACTTTGAAACATATTGATCCATTCTATCGACACCCCCATATGTTCGTTGTAGAGCTTGATCAAAAAAAGGTTGGTCAATTTGCACCCGCTTCTTTTCAGAAGAAGAATATCGAGAGGCTTTAGATATGGGATGGACCCCAGCAGCATTTGAGCATAAATTTACCACACTATTGTCATTCCATTTGCAAACGAGGACGTCGTTTTTGGTGTCAGTTTTGAAATCAAACTTTCCACGTCCTTGCTTTTTCAAAGCATCGTTTGAGGTCAGTGGACATTTTTCAGTCCTGTTTTCACGAATTGTACCAGTTGCTTTTACTAATTTGTCTTTTAGCATGGTAACGAGTTTCACACTATTGAAAAAGTTATCATAGCATAGGTGGAAACACTTTCTACCACATCCGGTTAGAACATCTGCAAAATGGCTGACAAGATTTCCTCCAAGCCTTAATCCGTTATCTTGCGGTCGAGATGATGCTGATTTTCCTTGATACGGATCAAACCAAATCAAGTATCCCAGCGGCGTAGTTCCACACCAAATTTTAAAACCAAAACGTATCGGTTTACCTCTCAAAAACTGCTTACATCCATGGCGCCCGTAATATTCACACATTGATTCGTCAAAACTCTAAAATTCTTCGTTAGGTGAGTGACGTTGGAACTTTTGATTCAAAAGTTTTATTAGTGGTCTGAGTTTTGCAAATTTATCCTCTTCATCTAAGCAGTTGTTATCAGCTAAATGAAAGTTGGTAAAAATTGCCTCAAATTTGTCTCTTCTCATAGCATTGGTAACAAGGTCGTGGTGCGTGTCGCTAGCATTTTCCCAGTAAAGTCTTCGTCTTGCTGGAGCAAGGTATCCAGATAAAAATAACGTGCCAATAAAACATTTTATTTCATGCTTATCAACAGTCAAGTTTCGATATTTTTGGGAAGCATACCGATTGGTCTCATCTACGATTAAATTCAAAACTTCATCATCAAAAAATAGTTCAAAATATCCTTTGGGGGTCAAGTTTTTGTTTCGTAATTCTTCAATTTTGGCATCATCTGACGTCCACTCTGGCAACTCACTTTTCAGATCTGTTTTGACCCAGTCTCGTTTTGGCTTGTCAGTTTGCTTCTTTCGTTTGTTTGGTGGCCCCTCTGGCTCATCAATATTTTCGACATTTTTACAACTGCTATCATCAATTAGAGCTGGAGCTAAAAGCATGCTTCCTTGTAAATTGTTAATCGTTCCTGCTCCATCTTCATCTCCTGAGTCTTCGTCTGTAATATAACCTGTGGCATTTGTTGGTGGAAGTACAGTTACCGAAAATTGGTCATCTTCATTGCGGTAGGGCAAAGCATTTTCCTCTGCTAAATCTAATATTCTACTCAATGATGTAGGGGTTATATTTCTACAATTACCATAAAAACGTGAAGATTTCATCTAGAAAAAATATGTGCAGTGTTACCTTTTGGCCACCTACATTTGTACTCGAAATATCGAAAACAATCACGCACCATAACTTATTTTTTATAAACAAAATTCTGCCTTTGTCTACGGCTTTTCTGACTAAAGTTTTTCTTATCAAACAAGTTTTGTCACAAATTTCTAACACTCATTGCGAAAAACGTAAACTATAAATGAAAACAAGAAGACCGGATTTGATATAAAGAGATTTATATTATATAGAAGAGCTGATTAGCGAGTAGGCGTTAATGATCAGGGTTAGATTGATGGCTTCTATGGCGGAAAGATGAAAAGCGGTGTTATCTTTGGCAATACTGATAAACTTTTTGATGCTGAGCGCAGGTGGGATTTAAAAGAAAAAGGAGTTCAATAGCAGAATCAGATGAAAGGATTTGATTAGAAGACTTGAAAGCACGTATTTGCAAGTCTTATTTATCTATTTAAAAATTTAATTATCTATTTGATTGTTTTAGTAAATACAATAGCGTGGGATCGCTGCTGGAGATTATGGTTTCTAGTTCGTGAGAATAGCGACTTGCAAACTCTACTTGAACATACTCGCAGCGGCGCACATTTTGCTATCACGTGTGCCTAGCGACCTATATGTAGGACGCCAATGTTTCAAATAAAATTTCTCGGAAACTATAAGTTCAGAAAAATTTTAAGATTCACCATAAAACAGAAGAATTACTAATAAATAAATACGCTTGACAATTTTTTCAGAACTTCTTTGGAAATGCGTAGTTATTGGCTCAACTCTATATGCACTCTCAACATTTTCAAAATAGCGAAATCAGACGATTTCAAAATGGCGTCACGTCTCACCTGATAAAGCAATTTTTAAAAATACTACTGTCATATGTGTCAAATTTGCTCATAAATGTAGTCCAACTTCAGCTATATTCAAAAATATAATATACGAAGAGCAATCCTAAATTAAGTAGGCGTCCTACATATAGGACGCCAGGTCACATTTCCAGCGCACACAGAGCAAGGAAAGATGGGGCCAGGGTTGGGATGAACGTTACCGCTCATTAAGAGAAGGAGGAGAATGAGGAAATGAAGAAGGCCAAAAGATGGGCAGGAGAAAAGAAAAAGAATAAACAGGCGACCGATTTTAAAGAAGCTGTGTGCTGCCCTTCTGCGGTCGTTCAAAGGGCAGCATAGCGAAAAACTGAGGGGAGTATCCAGGGTAACTGGGACCCTCGGAAAGGCCAACAGCCATTTCGACCCAACCCAAACGGGGCCGGGGACCGCACCACCACGTTGAGGCGGCTGTTGATTGGTGCAGTCGAACGAGCCTGCACCAATCAACTTCAAGATCATTAAACAATGCGAGCAAATGAGCTTGCATTGCATACTGATCTTGAAAACGAGTTATTTGGTCAACTATTGGTACAGAAGCTATTGATACGAGTCTGAAATCAGGCATATTTTAGTAAAATTTACAACATTCATATGTTGTTGCTGTAGAATGAAAATATGAAATTCAAATCAATATGGCAAGCCGCTTGAAAAAGGAATGCGGGGAAAACCTCAAGATGTTTTATCGGATATTCGTTATGATGGATATAAGCATTGGGTAATACCGCAAAATGGACAAACAAAATGCCGCCACTGTCACATGAAAACTACAACTACATGTGAAAAATGCGATGTTGGCCTGCACGTAAAATGCTTCAAAGATTATCATAGTCTGTAATGTCTTTTCTGTGATTTTCGTACATAGAGAACTGTTTTGAGAACTCTAAAATGCTCTTACCAATTTCATGTTTAGTAAAAACTTTGTTGTGCTTATTTGGTTACTCATCGAAATCAAGACTTCAATAAAATACGATGATGGTTGTAACATTATAGCTTCGAGCGAAACAGACAAAGTAAGCAATAAAACCTGATTACACAATACTTACGCGTTACGCTCAGTCGCTCACGCATCTTCCACTTTGCTAACGGATTTGCCTAGCGTCCTACATGTAGGACGGCTTTTATCTCAAAAAGTACGCAAAAAGTTTTAAAAAAATCAATCGGAAAAAATTTTATACATGTTCACTAAGCAATCTTCAAGTTTTTATAAAAATATCTTAAGTATTTCAACCTTCGCCACAAATGGGTTAACTTGAATAAAAAAGTACAAGTCTTTCCACTCTTTCTCAAACTGTCGATTTTCATCTTCAAGCTTTCTCTTCAACTTTAGAGACATACAGTTAATGTGTTTCTATATTTTATTCTCAGTAAACTCTTTAGCTTAAACTACTGAAAGCGTTTGATCCATAATCATAATATTCACTCCCTAACTATGATGTCATAGGCAAGCTATGAGCCAATGGAATGCGGCAGCAGGGCTCTACAAAAGCGCTTTAGCAAAACAAGAATTTGGCAAACCAAGTCAGTACGTCGTTCTTGGATAAAATCGGTTTGTTTTATTCAATTCCCATCGGCTAGAGTTTTCCTGAAAATGTTTGCTGGTTATCAAAGTTAAGTACTAATTGTCATTATACTGTACATACATAAAAACGAAAACGTTCAACTGGGCCGCACAAAATCTTCAACTGGGCCGCGGGTTGGACATGGCTGCTTTACACTTTCTCTCCTGCTTTACGTTTTGTTTGAAAAACTACTTCATTTGCATATTTTTGCACCCATTTCAAAGAACGACACATCAATCGTAAGTGTTGCAGATGTATATTAGCTCTTCATGTGGTGATTGCAGTGATCCAACATTAAACATGATTGTGCCAGCATTAACATTAACATTATACTTTCTAAAAATGGCTTGTGACCGTACACTGGATGATCTATAACAATAACCAGCTTACGTTAAAAACATTTTGTATATCTTTTGGAAAACAACACACAATTTTTGATTTATTGCCTTTCCTTGTCTTTTCCTCTTTTTGTCTTTGTAGGTCTACAAAAAGTTACATGCTGGTTTTTCCTAATGAATTTTAATACTAACTTACGAGAAGGACAAATTATAAGAAGCTATTGTAGAATTTCTCAAGATAAACACTTAAGTTACCCAAGGATATGATCTAAACCGTCTTTGTTGTTTCTCTGTACCACTTTGTTTATTCCATCTGATCGGTTTTGAGTTCTGAGGGTGCCAAAATCAACCTAGCTCAGGTCCAACTTACCCACATGACGTAGCCATAGATATGGTTATACTGTTTAAAAGTGAATTGTTGTCATTTGTCAGTTTTTGCAAATAAGTACAGTTTACTTTCTGAAATGTGTAATTTGGGGTAATAATTTTGACAGGCTGCAAATAGATCAAGGGCACCGTAACTTTCTTTCCACTGGCGGAAACAAATCTCATGCATTTTAATGCGCTTGTAGTTGTGTTTTTACCCATGAAAATTTTCAGCTCCTTCAAAATTTTTGTTTTTGGAAATTTGAATGTAACAGAAGGTGATAGCATCAGTTTAAAATGTGAACATCAATCAAGTTTTCCGACTTCAAATGGTTCTGTTTTCTTCGTTGATGATGCACGAACTCACGTTGAGGAGGTTAAAAAGTGGGTGTAAAACGTTTAGTTTGTCAAAAGAGTTGGCTTCTTTACTTGCAATAGCATTCGTGTACTCCTGTTGCGTTTTGCATTGTTTGAGTAGTGTGTTGTTGTGTTTGTCAACAACGCACTTGAGTGAGCTAAATTGTCGTTTATGGCAGCAATGTCGTTAGGCCCGGTGTTTAAATTTCACCCTAGTTACGTTATTTTGACTATGAAAAGGGAACACGTCGTCAATTTTTGTCATCTGGATGTACCGATGGGATAGAGATGCACTGAGCTAACAGCACTAGTAAAATACGAAACGAGTCTGAAATCAGGCATATTTTAGTAAAATTTACAACATTCATATGTTGTTGCTGTAGAATGAAAATATGAAATTCAAATCTCTGCTGATATTTTTATTGCTAAACTTTGTTTAAAAGTGTAAATCATTTCATTTCTGTTGGGTTGCAGTAACGCAGGTCGCTATATATAGTAATCAATATCGTTTTGTTGTCGTTACTTTTTCTTTCAGCTGTTTTGATTGGTTGTTTGAGGCTGTTTTGCATGGAAACAAAAAATTCTTGCCTAAGTGCTTGCTCATGCAATAGAATTACGTATTCCCGGTAACGTATCATATGGTTCCGCCATGCCTTTCTGTATTGATCCTAGAATGGTTTTTTTGAAACGATGACTGAGCTTGAAACAAATGCTTTCTGCGGATAAATATCCTGGTGGCTTTAAAAAATCCTTGAATTGGCTTTTTTAGATTAATGCTCTTATTCTAAAAATTGCTGCACGTTTTTTGGTGTTGCACACTTTTTGTTTTTGCCAATAACTATCGGTATGTGTTCTTGCAGCATATTTTAATTTTATCAAGATGGCTTTCAGATTTATAAGATGTGTTTTTTTTAACCGAAGCTCTATCCTTTGTCGTTCAATATACTTTTCATTAAGCATCATGCAGACCCATTGTTAGTATGTGTAAAATTTGGCTGCATGGTGCGATGGAATGTTTACAGATTAAAAGTGGAGCATCTGCCAGCACAGCGCTTACAACTTTCCGCAACATGCTGCATGGTCAAGCAAAACCATGGTATGCTTTTTCCGATTATGGCAGCTAACTAAACTAGGTAAGATCATTTTTGTAGTGTCCCAAACATTTCTCCGTCTTGTGTTCAAAGAGTTGATTAGGATTTGATGTATAATCATTTCATTTTAAAACATCGTTAGTGTCTTTAGTTTTAAGTCACACTTTGCTGTGCAAGACATGTGGACTTACTTTTAAAAAATTGTGTGAAACTTTCTCTCTTATTTGGAATGCAATGAGGGTTTCGTGCAAGCAATATTGTATTTATTATTGTTTATAATCAACAGATTACAGAAAGCAAAACACAACCAATCAGTTTTTTGTCAAGTTCAATCTCCTTACGTAGAACTTGTTGATCCGTTGTCTGGTCAATCACAGCAACATTTTATCAATGTTTTGTGTACGTATGATTAATTAAACGTTTTCCTTGAAAATTGCTCATATAGTATACAGTAAATCAGTCTATTTAAAAAGTTGAAAAATAGCTGACTCTAATTCATAAGTTTAAAACCTGTTTTAAAGCAGAGGTTTAATAAAATTTATTTAACACTAGAACGACCGCATTTTCAAACTACCTAGAACGACCAAGTGCGTCAATTGACGCATAATGTAGATAAACTTTAATTCGTTCTTTTATTTGGTAAAGTAAACATTCTTGAAGTCGAGATGTTATTTGTTGCACCTTAAAAATAATCAAACATCATGTAATACATAATTAGTAAGAACAAAGTAAAGTCAAAAGAGCAAATTTTCCAAACATAAACCAATGATTTTGGATACCAGCAGCGTTTAAAAGAAAATAATTATTAAGCTATTGTTCACAAAACCGTAATATTTCACAAAAACAAGGATCTTGTCGGTTGCATTCAATCAACACAGTTTGGGCAAATTTTTGTGGAGCATTCACCACATACTGTGCTCCGGCAAATGTTGCACGAATCCATTGTTCTGTTACGGCACTCTGAGGTAGCACTTGTTTTTCGCTTTTTTTCTAAAGGTTCGTTAGTTTCTAAGGGATTTCTTTGTGCTACAACATTTTTTCCATTATCGTCTTCTGAAGTTGCCCCTTCTTCTACCAAAACTTGTGCAAACTTTCGGCGACTGACGCCCGACTTACAGATATCTCGGAAGAAAATCCAGCTATTGATCAGTGCCAGATCAATAATTGTAAAACAAGTGAATGGGCCACCTTGAGCTGGCAGCTTTTACAGAGTATTTCCCAGCCATCTAATCAGTGACGTCAACACCAGCCTTTGTTTTATAATTGAAAAAAACAGTCTCTGGTCTTTCTTAAGGTTGTTGTCGGAAGTAATCTCTACATCAGGATGTAATGTGCTTATTATTATTACCGACTTTTGTTTTTCACACTAATATGAAGTCAAAGTAACAGTAGCTGTTTGAGTAGATGCAAACAGGGAATTTCCGTGCTGCTGTTGCTTTTTTTTGAATGCTTTTGGTAATTCTCATCGATTCTGTCGGACCGTGGCCATATCACTACATTTTTGATCAGCTAGATGCAGGGCAACATCAAGTCTTGTGAAAAAGTTGTCACAAGTTACGTTATAGCCACGTTTGAAAATCAGTTGCATCAACTTTGTCACGACATATATCGGTACACTTACAGAAGTGCCCCTTTTCCAAGATACAGAAAACTATTGAACAGGGTATTTTGCCTCCGCGTCAACCGCCAACCAGAACTTGATTCCAAACTTATCCTGTTTATTTGGCATCTATTGAATTAACGTGCATCTAGTCTTACATGGAAGTAATTGCTCGTCAATAGTAATGTAAGCGCCAGATACATACCCAATCTAACTGCTCTCAATAAAAAGGTTTCATAACGAAGAAACCACGCAAAACTTGTCATGTGTCACCCTTTGACGCTTGTTACTCTTTACGTCGAAACGTAAAAATCGCATTATTTTCTTAAATCTGTGTCTAGATAGAGTGTTGTTGAACATCGAAAATGCCCAGGTCGATTGCCATAAACCTTCCACAGGCAAATTTCTCTGTCCTAAAATTTCTCTCGCAACAAACTTGTCCAGCTCATCAAGCGTCACATCCTAGTTTATTTTGTCAGAAATGCAAAGGATTTCAACTACAATGCATTTTCTTATATTTCTGAGCATTGCCTCATCAAATAAAATGCGAAAGATGATAGTGGACAGCTTTCCATAGTTTTGCCTGTCGCAAATGTAGATGGGCCAGGCTTGAGGCTCAGTATGTTTTGCTATTGCAAGCGCCCTGGTTGTGCATGGGGAGTTGCCAAAGCTTGCCAAACATTTTCGTCTTTTACAATCAAGTCTTGATTCACCTTCACTTGATTCTGTGGATCGTTTTTATAGTGTTCGCTAGCACTATTGGCGTCTGATTCTTCCCCACTTGAATCAAACGACACTTCTTCTAAATCGTTATCTACTGCATCATCAATCTCGCTGTTGGAATTTTTACCATTGGAGTAGTCTACAGCGAAGGAAAACGCCTGCTGTGTCCTCTCAATATTCAATTATTTCTCGGACAAAACTAATTGTCACGTTGTCTGGTTTCTCAGGTTGTAATAGTTCTGCCGATTTAAACCTTTTGCAAGCTCTAGGTGAAATTTTCAGCTGTGTGCGTCAATTGACGCGCTTGGTCGTTCTAGGTAGATATATGACTAAATTTGTTGTTTTATTCGTAAAACCCTCAAAAAACACACAAACTCAACGTTGCAATAACACAAAAAATGTCCAAAAGCTTTAGGAAAAAAAATTAAAATTCGGTGGAGATACAGGAAATTAAATACTTCAAATGCGTCAATTGAGGCGCTTGGTCGTTCTAGTGTTAAATTATTATCAGATTTATTTAAATTACCAGGAGTATGTCTGAAATGCAATGTTGATTGAAAATCAAATAGGTCTTGGTTTATTTCTTGAATTAAGATTCTTGTTGTGTCGTACACTTTTAGTTTTATGACCGGCATATCGTAGTTTATTTTCTTAGTTAAACTTTGCATCCTTTAAATTAGAACCGGTTGACCATAACTAATCCGGTAATCAGTTATCAGGCACTAATTTGACCTAAAAAACAGTACCTGTTAGATATTTATTCTGTCGTTACCGCCACATTTTTTGTAAACCGTCTTTACGTTAAAAGTGCTGCCCTTTGTTGATCACACGATCACGTGACCGTTCAAGCACAGCGCAAAATTCGTTTTTTCACTGTACCGTTGTTTTGTAATTTTAGTAGTAAGCCAAAAGAGCTGGCAGTTGTATGTAGATTAGATTAGGTGTTTAGTAAGTTAAAGTCGGAAACTTAACTATTCTATTTGAATAAGATGAAGTTGGTAATAATAAAGTGTGTTGCTATAATTGTTTGATAGAAGTTTGGCGCAATATTGTTTCTGAAACCGTCTTGTACTGTCTCGTAACACCGCGTGTTTGAACGGTCCTCCCCACCCAACTCTCGCTCTTGGATTTCAAGTATCGTTATTATTTTGAATCATTTATCTTTTAACCTTGTTTACATCTAAATAACATTTGTTCGAGTCAACGTCAGGAGATATTGAGAGGAAGCCAATACGAGACGCGTTGCAGAAATAAATAATAGTGTATCAACAATCAAGTCGTAGCAGCCGTAGTTTGGTGCGAATAAGGCGTCGCCAAAGCGCTTTAAAGGAAAGAATTCGCAATAAACAAAAGTTTCAGAAACAATATTTTCGTAGCAAGACAAGATATCTACTGCATTAAACTCAGATTTGGAGCAGTTGTTAAAGTCAAAGAAAGAATCTGTGCCATGTCTTCTAAATCTACGCAGTTTTCATCAAAGTCTTCGAAGCAGTCTAGCTGTTCGAGTTCTAAGCGCAAAAGTCAAGTTGATCTAATGGTAGCTCGTCAAGCAAAGTTGATTGAGCAACGCAAGCAGCGTGATAAAAGGGCAGCTCGCAGGGCTCTTGAAGCTGTACAAAGAGAAGCAGAAGCAAAAGTAGAAGAAATAACGAAGGAACTTGCTATAAAAAATCTGGAAAGAGATATAGATTTGGCGGAAGCGCGGGTTAAAGCTTGGGATAAAACTTCGAGTCGAAAGAATACATCAGTACGTTCAAAAGGATCTTGCTTACAAAGCTCATGCAAGGATAAGATGTTAGCTGGACCAAGTAAGCAGGAAGCAGATCCTTTAGTCCCAAGTGTGAACGTTAGATTCAATCAGCCCGAGGTTCTTGAGGTTTTCCAGCAAAACGATGCGCTACCACAACCAGCTAATAACCACCAATTTAGTCAACATCGCGTGGTTGAGACTATTCCCGAATTAGAAAACCCTGTTAATCAAACTCGAGCCAAATGTGAATACCCTTTTCTGATGAATGTGGATTATCCCCCTCCACGTCCGGTGATTCCGGATTTTGATGGTGATCCCTTGAATTACAATGCCTTTGCCGCCACTTTCCAAGCTCATATAACGAGCAGAATTACTTCCGATAGTGCCCGTCTAACTTACTTGATTCAGTATTGTAATTCGGAAGTAAGGAGTTTGATTGATCATTACGTGGGTACAGCATATGGCTTTGAACGAGCGTGGTAAAAACTGTATCATTATTACGGTAGACCATTGATTGTAGCGAGTCGTTGCGAAGAAAAGCTAATGGCGTATCCAAGAATTAAGAACAGAGATAGCGTTAGTTTGAGAGACTTCGCAAGGATCATGGACAGAGCCCTTGTTCAACTTGAAGGGATTGAGCGCTTCACCAGTCTAAATTCTCTTGGAACGTTAAAAGGAATTGTTGAAAAACTACCAGAAAAGCTGCAAGATGATTGGTTGCAGTGGTCCTTTTCAATTATAGAGGAAACGAAGAAAGAAGTAACGTTACGAGATCTGGCTGCCTTTATCCGCCAAGAAGCTGACATGGCAAGTTCGGTCTTCAGCAGGTGTCGGTGGCCTGCAGCTACAAGTAAAGGAGATTCGAAGTTAAACGTTATGTAATCTCAAATACCAATGTAGTGAGCAACAAAGAAACACAAGAAAAGTTATCATCTGCAAACTGCACGTTGTGTAAAGAACCCCACCATATTAGTCGATGCGACAAGTTTCTAAAGTTGAATTACTTTAGACGCCTCGACTTGGTTAAAAGAAAGGGATTATGTTTTCGTTACTTAAATACGGGTCACATGATTGGATCGTGCTCTGCCAAAGAAGGTTGTTCCGTAGATGGATGCAAAAAGCCCAACCATCACTCGTTGTTGCACATGTCTTTAAAGGACTCTGAAGGGGAAACAAGGCCAGCTGTTTTGCACTCTATCTGCAGTAGTAAAGAAGAGAAAGGAAGACTACCTTATCTTCCTGTTCTACCGGTGAAAGTGAAGAGTGACAACAAGACCTTAACCACTTATGCTCTACTCGACACAGGATCACAACAAACTTTCTGCTCGTCAAAATTAGCTGACTCGTTGGGTACTAGTGGTCCAAAATGCTCAATGGAAATTAAGACGATGAGTCAAGAAAATAAGTCTACAGTGGTTAAAGGAAAAATTGTTGATATATTTTGCAAGCTTATGATTCAGAAACGCAAATTAGTTTAAGTAAAGTATTTGTGGTAAAAACTTTGCCAGTAGAAAAATGCTCGGTTATGGAGCCAAGCATGCTAAACTCGTGGAGTCATCTTAGAAATTTAGATCTGCCGCAGTTAGACGATAAGTCTGTGGGCTTGTTAATTGGTACCGATCATAAAACAGCAATGACACCTTTGGATTGTCTTCCAGGACCAGAGGACGGCCCAGATGCGGTGAAGACGCCGCTTGGATGGATTATCTACGGACCCAATTCTCATTTCCTGTGTGAAAAAGATGACAGAGCGATTTCCAAAGTTTTGAACATCAAAATTGAACAGATTTATGATGGACCCCCATTAAAAGACCCAAATGTAAGTGAGATTGACTGTGGCCTAACCACGAAGAATTCTCGAGAAGACCGCGAAGCTTATGATAAGATGAAAAGATCAGTGAAATTAGTTGATGGTCATCTTCAACTACCCTTGCTATGGAAGGCAGAAATAGTTGTTTTACCAGAAAGTCGAAAAATGGCGGATACGCGACTAATTCATTTGAAAAGACGATTGGTTAACCCTATTAAGGCCGGGCTTTTTTTTGCTTTCTATGTCCGGGGGGGGGGGTGTCGATTCGACCCGACACTTTGGCAGCTAATAACTTTTAAACCGCTTACAATAGCAATTCCGTATTTGCTCAGATAGATGCAGAATTTATTTTTCAATCTAATTATGTACTTTGGTTATGATCAAATCAATAGCGTTTAAGTTATATCAAATTAAATGCACAGCATTAGTTTTTAGATTTTTGACTGAATTTAAAATAAAGAAACAGCCGGCGAATTTTCTTTTTTGGTAGTGTTTACTCTTCGACGTTGCGTTTTTACTATCGCCTAAGCCCAATTTATCAATGTCAGCTTCCAGGTAAAAAGTTCAACAACTTATCATCAATTTGCCATTTTGCTTTTTACGAGAAAGTTACCAGCCGTGATGTTTGTATAACATTTCTTATGTTGGACTACTTGCCATATGCCTTATCTCCAGCTAGATTTTTATGATTTGAATTGACTGTTTGTAAATGAGAAACAGGGTGTGAAATAGCATTTTAACAATAAAAATTTCTTAGCTTTATGAAATTATTACTCTTCATTTCGACAAAAATACAAGCTATGCTTGTTCATCACTGATAAATATTTTTATTGATCAAGACATAAATCTCATTCAAAATAAGCCTTCGTTAGTACCCTGGGGTGTTTGAATGCCCCACAAAAAACTTTTTTATTATAATTTTGAGTTGGCAACAAGACATGAACTATCTTCCAAGTACCTTCCTAAATAAATGAAAAGATAAATCACTGAGAATTTCATAATCAAATACCTTACACAGTAGGGGATTAGAGACAATTGTTGTGGTTTGGGGTGTGACGTCACCCCATGGTACTAAGCATGCCATTCATTAGTTTCCTGGATTTCGGCGTTAGTTTTCCCTCTTCTGCTTTTTTAGACAAATTCATATTTATTAATAATTGTTAATTAATATTGCTTTTGTTGATATAAAGAAAATAAACATGCTTAATTTATAATTTTTATTTTTTATTCTTGTAAAGGTATAATGCAAGTCAAAATTTAACTATTTTCTGTGGTTGACCCGATGTGATACAAAAGCATTCTTCAGTATCAGTAAATGAAAACTTTTTTACTGATTGATAACTATAAAAACTTACAAAAGAACATGAATGAACATCATGTAATGATAAGCAAAAGGACATGAATTTTGAGAATGGGGTGTTCAAACACCCCAGGGTACTAACAATGTTACAAACTGTGAGAGTACTAACGCAGGGTTGAGGAATGCTCACAAATAATAGGACTCTTTTATTCTTTCCTCTCCTTATGCGACGCAATACGACGTTTTTGTAAGCCTCTCCCATCCTTGTGTGCAGGCTTGACGATTAGAATTTTTTTAGCATTTTCAAATTAAATTAAACTTGGAATTGGAGCATTAATGCTTTTCTCAAATTAGGGTAGAATAAAATGAGAACTTTTCTGATTATCACAAATTAAGTGGAATCGTAATTAAAATTAGAGCTTTCCAGTTTTTCTGAAATTAGTTTGAAATTTTAATTACCTAGCGAATTTTGATGCTATTTGAACATCTTCGCAAAACCACTTTGTATTTGCGACAATTCTAAGACTTTTTCAATTTTGCCATCAAATCATTGTGAAGACCTTTTTTCTTTTTGGAGATCACCTAATTTCGATTTTGATTTTCGGCCCGACTTTTCGCAAATATTAGAAAAAAGTTCTTGTCATTTTTCAGATTCGACTCTTTGTTCATGAACTTTTCTAAAATTAGATTAGAATTGAAATTAGGGATTTTTTAAATTACACTAGAATAAGAGACTTTTAGTTTTTTTAAAATCAGAATTAGCGACTTTTTGCTGTAATTTACCGAATTAGCCTGCTAGAATTAATCAGTTGTGCAAGTCTGCGTATGTAAAGAGTTGCATAAAAAAGTACTCAAGCAAACTTAAGTTTTGGATTTGCAACAAAAACCTGTGACATCGAATGATTGTAAACTTTGATTCCTTTTAATAGCAAGTTTGTCCTACAACGATATGTCTATATAGCCTATCTTTTATCCCTCTCACCATGACAACACCAATACGGCAGTTTTGTTTCCCTCTGGAGGCGTTATATGATATTTATATGGTCCTTACAATTTTATATTCTACCGGGATTAATCATAATGTCACCAATTTGAGCTTTATCATCGTAACTTGTGCTTTGAGGCGTTAGTGACTTTAGAGATATTAATTAAAAAATCTCTTGCAATTAACAAAATACATTACAAATGTGAAACGAAATAGGCTATTTCTGGATTAGCTAGTGTATTGCAATCATGATGTTTCTGCTAATAATTTATCGTTTAATATGAAAATACGGGAACACTACATTGAATTTACGGATAATATCAACAATACATATATCACCGTCAAAAGCAGCAATACGCTTGTCTGCGTGTGTATGTGACGAATCATATGAAAAAAGTCCTCAAGCAAACTTAAGTTTTGGATTTGCTACAAAAAGCCTGTTATATCAAACGATTGTAAACTTTAATTCGTTTTATCATCAAGTTTGTGCTACAACAATAGGTTTACGTAGCCTATTTTTTATCCTCTCCCCCGCAATAACACCAATACGGAAGTTTTGTTTCCCTCTGGAGGCGTCATGTGATATTTATACGGTTCTTACAATTTTATAGTCACCGGAAGCTTAAGAAGCTGTGTTTTCAATTCGTCGTTTTTTTTGTCAGATACTTCATTCAAAATTTTACTTAACACTTCTTCAGGTCATACATTGACATGGGCTATTTTTTACTACTTTTGTTTGCGACATTTATATGTCTGAAAGAAGAAATTATTCGTTAAATATCATATAATCAGGGTTACCATCTGCCTACACCAAAAAATAAGCACGCTGCTGTGCAATGACGTAATAGATTACCACTCATACAAATTTTGTATAAAAAAAAATAATATTAGTATCACCTGGTATGAATTTTTCCTAGCGATTAACAAATTGAAAAAAATTGAAATACTAGAATTAACGAAAATTGAGTATTTTTATACAAGCAAGATCTATTTATTGATTTAAAAGCCAAATCATAAATATTTATTACCACTAAGAATTTGCTTAAGCAGTTTTTGATCTTTGGAAATGACTTCTCGCATCTCGGAGCAACTGAAGTCTAAATTTACTCGAACTTGTGATTTGACAGTTTTTTCACTTAGACGATTTCTTTCCTTACTCCATTGCGATGGGACAAGAGAAAATACTCATTCCACGAATACGTTGCTGACCGGAATAGAGAAAACACTAGCAACTAATTTCTATAAAAGCGGTAGAGAATCATTTTCAGAAAAAAGTTTCATCCACTTCGTCTCTGGGCTATCTTCATTGAATGTCTCATCAGGAATATTTTCAAGCATATCATTGAGAGACGAAACTTCGTCAAACAGCTATCTGCCATCGCTACCTCGGGATCGACCTACTTTGCCATTTCTTTTACTTCTTTATATGTAACTGACTGATTTCTCAGCAGTGTCCAGGCGACGTTGGCTGGATGCTTATCTGGTCGATACCATTTGTCAATGTATTCTAGAGTCACTTCATAAAATTCTTTGAAGCTTGATTTTAGCATCTCAGCACAGTCACTGTCAATTCCTTTTAATAATTCATCTGTTTTTGCTCCATAAAATTCTGAATTACGATGCTGAAAAATGGCCGTCTTGAATGATTTAAAGATGCCAGCCAGTTCCGGAAATAATGCACTAGTGCTCTGTAACAGTAATAGCGGCTTTTTGAAAACCGACAAAGCACTATGAAGAAACGGCACGATAACAAGCGACTCTTCTGATCTGAAAAAATTCTCAAGCATCCGTGGTGAACACCGTAGGGAGAGAAAGTGTTGCGTTAGTGGTTTCCAAAGTTCTTTCATTTTTTCAAGCACATTACCTAATGTAGTCCAACGTGTTGGCGTGTTAGTAAGAAGTGCAGTGTACTGAGCTTCAAGCTGTGCGCAAAATTGTTTAAGATTTTGTACTCTACTAGTCTGACTCTTGAAGTGACAGCAGATTTTTAAAACTATTGTTTCAATGTCTACAGATGTGCATTCATATTTTGTAAGACATTGCTCTTGAAAATAAGCACAAATCTTAGAAATAAGCACGATATGGCAACCCTGCATATAATCATCACTATCTTATACACCGGCAGAATATTTAAATTTTAGTGGAAACGAGCAATTTGAACATTTCAAACATAGAACTAAAATGTAGTGGCTGCATTCCCAATGTCATAAGAAACTTTTGATTTCTTAACTATTCCTGTATTGAAGTAAAACAATTAGAAATTTAACTTATCGAACGTAACATGAACGTAGTTTGGAGTAGGGGTGGGCAAACTACGAACCGCGGGCCGCATGCGGCCCGCCAGAGCTTTTTGTGCGGCCCTCCAAACTTATACAAACTTCCATGAATTTGATTCAATAAGAAAGGGTTGGCCGCACTTGCCGTACTGAAGAGCCAAAAATGATAGAAGCCATCATTGAAAGAGCCGCTACGCAATTCTTAGTTTGAACTGACGCATTTTCCGTCCAAATAAAGAGTGATGATCTTTATTTTTGGACGCCATCATTATCAAAGCCCTGAAATACGTCTTTACAAGAAGTTATTGCAAGATTTTAAGCTATTGCAAGCTCTTGCATTGCATACAGCTATTACAAGATTTTACGCATTGGCCCTCGGCGAATTCTTGAATGGTCGATGCGGCCCTCGGCTAACTCTTCAATGGTCAATGCTACCCTCCGACTAAAAAGTTTGCCCATCTCCGGTTTAGAAGAATGGAAATGACAAGACGATATTTGAGTCAACATTCAATCTTATAATGTTGTGATAGTTGACGCAAGCTGTAGTTTGAACTTAAAACGTCAACTTCAATGTAATTCTGCTTGGCTATGCAGCAGGAAACGTTACGCTTTTGCCAGAGGCGTCTTTATAAAAGTGAATAAAAGAACACGGAATAAAATCTTCATTTGCTTTTAGAAGTGTGTAGATGTAGAATACAAATACATTGCTTTTGTCACGCGGTCAACAGATAAAATTTTGGTGTTGGTCACAAACTCAGGAGATGTTCTACAGCTCCTTCTCCCCTTAAAAAAGTTTAATTTTGTGATTCACGATTGGCTTCTTGCGTTTCGAATTTGTATTTGCTGATAAAATTCAGTATGTAATTAATTACTAACAGCTAACTCGTAAAGCAACGGAAATCAAGTTTTATAAAACTCCTAAATTAAATTTTGCTGTCTGTCGCCCCTGCGTCCCTTAATCTACCACTGCATATTTTCCATCCAATAAAGATTGTAAGTGCGCTCGTTGCTCTCCCACCAACCAATCCCCAATTTTAACTGGTAACAACATTACAAATCATTATGAAAAGCGCAAACTATATTATCACGCCGCCAAATTTATTTTCTGGCTTTGCACTTGAAAACAATTTTTTTGCTTTGATGCATTTGTCAAGTATCAAAATTACGAAATATTTGCTTGCATTACTTTATCGGTAGGTTATGGCCTAGCGTCAAGAAGATATTATTTATTTAACTAAATGTTACAAAATAGCCGTGTATCTGAAAACACTTTGATGTTTTTGGCTTGTCAAATTAAGAGTTGCTATTCACAGCGAAAAGGTTTTGAGAAGAAAGATTTCTGAGAAACCGCACCAGTTTTACAGTCAGTGCGTCACTTCAAACAAGTTCTGCGGTTTACGTACCTCCTCACGGTTTTGCGCGTGCGCTCTTTCTCCTTTTTTTCTTTATTATACAAAAGCAATCGATGAAGAAATTTGCCCGAGTGGGTTTTGAAATTGCTATGTCTAAGTCAAAACTACAAAGAATATCTTTGTCAGTTTATAACCAACCAAAAGCCAGATAAATTTTAGGAAAAGTCAAAAAATTTCAAACATTTATCTCAAGCGGTCGCTAAGTTACAACAGTTTTAATTTGCTGTGGGTCGAATCAACCCCCCCCTCCGGGCCAAATAGGGTTAAGGATGAAAGTCTCCGCAAAAAATATGCGGAAGTTATGCAATCATATTTTCTAGAAGGATATGCCGAAGTGGTTCCAGCGAACGAGTTGCAGAATTCAGAACGTTCATGGTTCCTTCCTCATCACCACGTGATCAATCCCAAGAAGCCTGAAAAACTAAGAATAGTTTTTGATTGTGCTGCGGAAGTAAAAGGAGTGTCATTAAATAATTCATTGATTCAAAGACCTGACTTAACAAATTTGCTAGTCGGGGTTTTGACAAGATTCCGAGAAGGTCCAGTTGCACTTGTAGCTGATATACTGTCCATGTTTCATCAAGTTAAAGTGAACAACGAAGATAAGAACGCTTTGAAGTTTTTGTGGTGGAAAGAATGTGACTTTACTAAGCAGCCTGACGTCTGCCGGATGACAGTTCATCTCTTTGGATCTCAATCATCGCCAAGTTGTGCGTCATTTTCCTTGAGACACACTGCAGAGTTATTCAAGGACCAATATTCAGCAAGGGCTGTGAAAGCAGTTCAAAGGAATTTTTACGTTGACGATTTTCTTTTCTCAGCCGCAACTCTCGAAGAAGGCAGATCGACCGCACGAAAAATCGCCCAAATGCTGTCTAAAGTTGGGTTTGTCCTGACCAAGTGGATTACAAACACACCAAAAGCACTGGAAGATTTTCCGACAGATGCATGCGCAAAATTTGACAAGTCAGTTTCTGTTTCTAGTGAGCGCCGAGAACAAGTGTTAGGGATTCACTGGAATGTTAACCCTCAGCTTACCGAAAAAAATGCTTGCATCTTTTACCGCTGGGGTCCATTGGACCCCAATTACGTAATCTTTGAAAAGTCACTAGATTACTTACAAATTTATTTTTCCCTAGTTCAAATGCCTTAAAATACACCAATCTGTGTTTTCCAATTGTTGGTTGCTGTAATTGCTACGATTTCAATGAACGAAAATCAACTCAACACGAAACGTAGGCCTAAAGAACACGGCAATAATTCACTTCAGTTCATTTTACTGCTTACAGTTGAAAGCATTGCCTGCAAACAATGTTGGAATGCTCTCCACAGACATTCTTCTGACATTTACAGCAGATAGTTTTGGTTTTTCGGTCTTTACATCTGTCACACATCCAGCATCTTCCTTTTTTAGGTGACAGAGCACTAGCATCTCCACTCTCTGGCGGTACATGTCGTTTTCTGCTACTTTGTTGGGGATTGTTTGCAGAACTTGTTCCAGTGTGAATTTCTGATACCAGCTCGGCTAACTCCGAAGAAAGCTGTAGTAAAAAAGCCCTTCTTTGTTTTACTGTGACTCGACTGTTCTTGCCGTTCAGTTCCTGCCACACAATGAAAGCATTGAGAGCTGATACGTCAACCATGTTGTAAAAAAGTGTTAGAGGCCACCGTCTACTCATTCTCTTGGTGCTGTATGTTTTCACCATCTTGTCAACAATGTCGACTCCGCTTTTAGTTTCGTTGTAACACAAAATAACATCCGGCTTCTTTTTTTCTGAATTTTCATCAACATCGGGTTGATTGTGCATGGTGGAAAGCATATTCACAACAGCATTCTTTTTCGGACAATACGAAGCAATCATCGCATTTTTTTGAAATCCAAATAGTGTGCTCATTACCTCTCTTCCTCTTGTTTTTGTAAACTCTGGTGGCAGTTCTGGCTTATTTTTTCTCATTGTGCCAACAAGCGTTAGTTTTTTGCTCAGAAGCTGTCTTGCGAGTGAGAGACTAGTAAAAAAGTTATCACACGTAATATTTCGACCAGTCTTTTCAATTTCTTTTACCATATCTAGAACAACTCTAGTTCCCTGGTTGACTTCTCTTCCAATTCTTTCGTCTTTTCCCGTGTAAACTTGCATCTTCCAGGTATAATATGATGCAGCATCACATATTGTCCAGATCTTCATCCCGTACTTGCCCGGCTTTGATGGAATGTATTGTCTAAAAGGACAACGTCCTCTAAAAGGTACCAGTTGCTCATCAACAGTCATACAAGTTCCAGGGGTGTAAGAATCCTGCAAGTAAGACACCCACGATTCAAATACCTCTCTTATGGGCTGGAGCTTGTCCAAAGACCTGTGTGCTCTACGCCTCTGCGCATTGTCAAAGCGCAAGACTTGAAGTATTGTTAGATACCGATTTCGGCTCATGATCTGGTTGAAAATAGGTCTACCATGATCTTTATTCCACAGTTGCAGAATGCTTTCATTTTTGGACTTGTAAACGCCGATGAGGATCATGATTCCAATAAATTTTTTGAACTCTGTATCTTCTATTTCTTTCCATCTGTCTTCATATACCAACTGTCCTTCTTGATTTGTCCACTTTCGAATCGTATCCAGCAAATTTTGCCGTAGATATAACATAAAAGAATCGATCACAGAAGAGCAACATGATCTAGCATATCTAGTAGGTCCTGGTCTCGTTGTAACGATGTTGTGATTGGCAGTTCTTCCTGCAGGGGAGGTGGGAGGATGAACATTCCAATTTTCCAGTTTGTTTTTGGAAAGCAAGTTGGTTGGGGTTGATATTGTTGGTGTCACCTGGGCAACGCCCGCACCAACATCATCTACAGATAACTCTGAATCTGACATAGAAGCGTCACCAACATGATCTATCTCTCTTTCATCGTCGGATGACTCGTAGTCACTTACGTCCATGTCATTATCTTCTTCCAGCAGCTCAAGGATCTCTTCATTAGACAAAGTTTGATTAGCCATTTTGTTTACCTCAAAGATTAATTTTACTCTTGAAATCTAAGCACGTCTACAGACAAAAAGACCAATATCATTGCGGTTGAATCACCACCCCAACTAAACTATATTTGATAGAATGTGGTCTCTTGTTTTTGATCACAGTGATCTATAGGTGGCCTATACTATAGCAGGATTTACATCCAGTAGAAGACAGTTGAGTAAACAATAGCCTAGACTGTCAGTTGCTTCCTTTTTCTTTTTCTCTATGTTGATTATTATTTTTCATTGCTTTTTGCAAGAATCTTGAATGCTTTTGGTTTCAAGTCTACAGCTGGCGTAAACTGTGTTGCAGTTGTTGACTTTCTGCAATCAAAAATTCCTATGCCTACAAGCTTATGCTCAAAAGTGTGACTTGTATCTTGGCCCTATACCTCAATTCTAGCAAAACTTAGCTCTTGACAAAACAATAGCAAGTTCAACATGTGGTCAAACTGTGCGCAGCATCTTTCAAACACTACTACATGGCATAGAAACCACTACCTCAAAAGCTAAGATAATTACCTCCAAGTACAAATTGTCTAAAATGGTATGAAGACGTTAACCAGGTCTGACAAACAAATTTGTTCAGTTGCAACCTTTGACTGATAATCTAGTTACAACCTTTGTTTACTTTATGATGTCACACAGTTCAAGAAGAATCCCCTGTGTGATGTCACATTACTACTGCAAGTAAAAAATAACTGTGTGCATTGAGTTTCAATCAAAATCAGATTGGGGTCCAATAGACCCCAGTGGTAAAAGGTGCTGCTTTTTTTCTGAGAGCATCTTAGGGTCGAGCTAGGGCAATGGGCTTATACTATCATAAACACCTCATATATACACTAAAAGTAAAGGAGTACCATACCCGGCCGATAGCAGATGTAGAAGATCCATCAAATTAAAAATGGTTTTGGGGTCCATTGGACCCCATGGCAATCCAAGGGTTAAGTCAGACCAATTTGTCGTTGAAGTTCAATTGAGCCAGAAACCGTTTACTAGACGAGGATTATTATCGTTGTTGTCATCCATTTTCGACCCCCTTGGATTTGTAGCACCAGTGTTAACTCAGCCAAAACAGTGGTTAAGAGATCTTAAAGACCAAGAGTGGGATGAAGAAGTTTCCCAAGAAATAAAGGAGCAATGGAAAAAATGGATGAATTCGTTTCTCGCGCTAAAAGATCTTTCAATTAGTAGATGCGTAATGTCTGCAGATAGTGAACCAGTAATTTGTGAACTGCATCATTTTGCAGACGCTTCTCAGATGGCTTATGGCGCTGTATCTTATTTGCGAACTGTTCACGGAAATGGAAGCATTTGTTGCTCTTTTCTCATGGGAAAAGGGTATTTGGCTAAAGATAGAAAAACAGTTCCTCAGCTAGAATTGCTGGCTGCTGTGATTGCCGTGAAATTGAATGCTTTGATCAAAGGTGAACTTAATCTTGCCATTACACAATCATATTTCTGGTCAGATTCAACGTCGGTTTTGCTTTCAATAAGAAACCGCAAGCGGCGATTTTCTGTGTTTGTGTCCAACCGCCTTGCTGAAATTGAACGTGGAAGTGATCCCAATAATGACTGGAAATATGTTCCTTCCGGTGACAATCCAGCTGATGGAATGACAAAAGAGATGAGGGCCACCAAGTTTGTGAAATCGGGCAAGTGGTTAAAAGGTCCTGATTTTCTGAAACTGCCAGAAGAAAAGTGGCCATCGCAGAATGTCATTTTACTGAGCAAAACTGATGGTGAAAACACAAAGATATTGATTCGATTGAGCTAAAGCCATTGAGTGTTTCCTTGGTGATGGCATGTGCCAGTGAGGATTGCCCCGTGATACAATTAATCAATCACTTTTCCTCACTTTATCGACTAAAGAAGGCAACGGTGTGGCTCCTTAGATTCGGACAGTTTCTATGGGCCAAAAGCAAGGGAGAACTGTTCAAGTTGTTGAATCACCCTACTATCAGGGTGTTGGAGTTAGCTGAAAGATCACTTATCAGGTTTGATCAAAAGAAAAATTTGTCTGTGCTGTACAAAGCGTTGGAAAAAGAAAGGACACTGACCAACTCTAATTGCCCTAATGCTTTGTTGAAAGGAACTGCCAAGATGCTGAATCACGCCATAGTAATGGTAGGCCGTTTGGCAAATGCTCCTGTGGCATTTTGTGCAAGACATCCGTTGCTTTTACCAGCAAAAACTCATTTAACTAAATTAATAATTTTACAAGCTCATCGTGATTGTGGTCACAGTGGTATTAATCATACTTTTTCTACTTTAGGGCAGAGATTCTGGATCCAGAAGGGGTGCTCCTCAATTCGAAGCGCCATCGGAGAATGTTTGGTGTGCCGCAAGTTGAACGCTAAACCTTTGAATCAAACCATGGCAGAATTACCAGCCGCCAGATTGCAAATTTACGAACCACCATTTACCCACACGTGAGTAGATTATTGTGGGCCTTTCATGGTAAAGCAAGGTAGAAGTAAAGTCAAACGTTATTGTTGCGTATTTACTTGTCTAACCACAAGGGCTGTCCACATAGAGCTTGCTTTAAATTTGACTACGGATGGTTTTTTAAATGCTTTACGTCGGTTTATTTCCAGACGAAGAAGTGTCAAGCATCTTTACTCTGATAACGGCACCAACTTCGTTGGGGCAGAGAAAATTTTACGAGATGAATTCTTGAAGTTTGATCAGGATCGTGTACACAAGCACATGAGCAATAAAGGAATTGAATGGTCGTTCAATGTACCAGCCGCAAGCCATCATGGTGGCGTATGGGAACGAATGGTAAGATCTATTCGCAGAGTCCTGAGTATTTTGAACCCTGGTCCTATCTACAACGAGGACGTCCTTCACACGGTGTTGACTGAAATAGAAGCGATCATTAATTCACGACCCCTGTTCTCAATCACATTTCTTGATGTAGAAGAGCGGCCATTGACACCGAACGATTTGCTCTTACCTGATGCCAACGTATCTTTGTTATCGCCACAACCTGATAAAAGGGACCAATATCTGCTAAACACATACAAGCGTACCAAGTTTCTCATTAGTAAAGCGCGAGAGCGATGGATTAATGAATATCTACACAATATTGCCGATCGAACCAAGTGGTTTGGAGAAAAACGAAATCTGTGCGTTAATGATGTTGTTATGCTGTCCACTGATTCTATGACAAATGACATGGAACTCGGACGTGTAATTGAAGTTTACCCCGATAAAAGGGGTTACGTCCGCAAAGCCCGATTACAATTAAAAAATCGTGAACTGTTAAGACCAATAACAAAAAAAAGACTGTTGATTCCTGCTGAAGAAAGCGTCACAGAATCCATTCCGCCGTGGCTTAAGACTGTGGCAGAAAGGGACAAAGATCAATCACTGAAATTATAATATTGTGATATTTAGGCCTAGATTTGTGTGTGGAGTTTGTGTTTTTGCTGGTTTGTGTTAATTGTATAAATATCTTTATTGAGGTAAAATACCACGTTAAAACGTGTATTTTAGGGGGAGTGTGTTAGATATTTATTCTGTCGTTACCGCCACATTTTTTGTAAACCGTCTTTACGTTAAAAGTGCTGCCCTTTGTTGATCACACGATCACGTGATCGTTCAAGCACAGCGCAAAATTCGTTTTTTCACTGTACCGTTGTTTTGTAATTTTAGTAGTAAGCCAAAAGAGCTGGCAGTTGTATGTAGATTAGATTAGGTGTTTAGTAAGTTAAAGTCGGAAACTTAACTATTCTATTTGAATAAGATGAAGTTGGTAATAATAAAGTGTGTTGCTATAATTGTTTGATAGAAGTTTGGCGCAATATTGTTTCTGAAACCGTCTTGTACTGTCTCGTAACACCGCGTGTTTGAACGGTCCTCCCCACCCAACTCTCGCTCTTGGATTTCAAGTATCGTTATTATTTTGAATCATTTATCTTTTAACCTTGTTTACATCTAAATAACATTTGTTCGAGTCAACGTCAGGAGATATTGAGAGGAAGCCAATACGAGACGCGTTGCAGAAATAAATAATAGTGTATCAACAATCAAGTCGTAGCAGCCGTAGTTTGGTGCGAATAAGGCGTCGCCAAAGCGCTTTAAAGGAAAGAATTCGCAACAGTACCTGTACTATGTACTGTAATTTCAAATTTCCTGGGTCACTTCGGCAGCTTTGTACTGTACTGTACTCTACAGTAGTATAGGATGATCCATTTGGCAACGTTTTAGGAGGTGCTATTAGAAGGTGCTATGACGTCACGAGTTGGGGAATTTATGAAGTGGAGGAATTTTTGAAGTTGGGAAATTTTTGAGCCCTAATCCTAACCCTAGCCCTAGCTCTAACCCTAACCTTATCCCTAGCATTAATCCTATGTAAGGGAGCTAGTCTTAGGTTTATTGCTTTTTGTGAGGAAGATGACCCTAAATATGAGGATGTTAACTCTAAGTTTATTAATTTGATGTGAGAGAGCTAACTGTAGTTTTAAGAAAGCTAACCCTAGATCTGAGGGTCCTAACTCTAGGTCTATTTTTATAAGAGAGAGCTAAGCATAGCTCTAAGGAAGCCAACCCTAGGTCTGAGGGCGCTAACTCTAGATCTATGTGAGCTAACCATAGTTCTAAAGAAGCTAACTCTAGATTTTATTTGAAGGAGGTCGGAGGGAGCTAAGCATAGAATTTATTTAAAGGAGATCGGAGATAGCTAACCCTAGGTTTATTAATTTTATGTAGGGGACGTCTGAGGGACCAATCTGAGGAGGCCAGTTCTAATACGGTATCATTTCAAAACGTTTGACGTCATTCTTATGATTTGTTATTACATATTGGTTTTTTGATTCTGTATTTCAATGACGTACTGTAAGTATTTAACTAGACTGTGGGAATGTAGTTGCATGCCTATTGGGCAATCTATGACGTATTCTATTTTTAACCATGATGTGATTTTTGCTTTTGTGTAAACAGTTCCAGACTTGTCCATCGAAAGTTTTAGGATATAATGTAGAAAGATTATGTTTTATTCAGCTGTTGGTTAGGAATATTTTTCTCTGTACTGTGCTTACACTATGGAAAGTTCTAAGGAAGCTAACCCTAGATCTAAGGAGTTTTATTTGAAGGAGGTCGGAGATAGCTAACCCTAGGTTTATTAATTTTATATGGGGGAGGTCTGACGGAGTTAGCACCAATCTGAGGAAGCTTGTTTTAACACGGTGTTATTTCAAAGGGTTTGGTGCAAAACTTACAGCCTTATGGCACTTGATCAAATTATTACGCATTTACATAGTGGTTTTCAGGGTGTGATTCTGTATTTCAATGACGGAATCGGTTTTTAACTAGATCGTGGGAATGTAGCTGCATGCCTATTGTGCAATCCGTCATTAGGTAATGTATTTTTATCCAGACTGCGATTGCATCGCTATTATACATTCCATAACGTAATCGGTTTTAGCCAGACTGCAATTGCATCCATATTACACAATCCATCATGATGTACTCGATTCTGTTTTCAACCAGACCGTGGAACTCTAACCCTAACCTAACTCTAATTCTAACCCTATGCAAGAGAGCCATCCCTAGGTCTATCAATTTTTATGAGGGAGCTAATCATAGTCCTAAGGGAACTAACTATATGTCAAAGGACACTAATTTTATCTGAAGGAGGTCGGACGGAGTTAACTTTAGATCTAAGAGAGCTAATTCCAGTTCCAAATCTAACACGGTGTGGCTTTCATGTAGAATATTTTAAAGAATTTGGTGCAAACCTTGACGCCATATGATAGTATTTGACTTGCCGTATATGAAGTTATTGCACAATGATTACATAATTTTTATATAGTTGTTTGTTTGGTATGATGCAACCCTTATGTGTTTATGGTAGCATAAGAATTATCCAATATGAGATAATATTGCGCAGCGGTTTCATAATTCTGATACAATTGTTTGCTGGGATGTGACGCAATAACGTTAAAGCAAAGTGGTGGGAAAAAGTTAGCAAAATGTAACGTCGCTGTTAGAACTATCCAAAGCATACAGTTTTGAGGCTAGTTGTTTTTAACATTTTACGATTAAGATCGTCTGTTGCATATTTGTTTCCAATAATGTTCACACGCTTATATGATAAAAGATTTATCAATTTAGCTAGCTATTCATGTGGTTTCTGCATTACGTAATTACAATACCAGCGTTTCAAGCAGCCTAGGTTGTTCAATTCAGGAAGTTTATTTAGCAATCGAAACTAAAAATTTGTACAAACGCAGAAAAAAACACCTGACAATGAGACGGCAAAAAGACCGTGAGGTCATCAAAATCAACTGCCGTGCCTATCAACAAAATATACAACTTTATCAATAACAAACAAGAAAACACGGTAAAAGATACAATTTTTAAATAGAAACACATTTTTTTTCATTTACATCCAAACATCGTCTTATTATGAGTTGATCTGCACCGTGCTTAAACGCGACTTCAGACCGAGAAACAACTTCGAAGTCAAAAGTTCTATTTAAACAGTCTCGATTCTGTATGACAGTGCTTTTATTCAAAGACTCTTGTAAGCATGTTGTTGTATAGACTATCATGCAAGAGCTCATGTGATCAAGCCGTAGACTTGTTGTTCAAGGTTAAAAATCTTAGGTATCGGTTAAGAGTCAAATTCAATCTACTAAGAAAGACACATTATTGACCAACATGTCACAAATTAAAGCAAAATTGCAGACAGTGACACTGTTTCGACCTATCAGGTCTCTTCAGTGCAGTTGGTATCCCGCAAGTGTGGTGGTCTAAGCTATGCCTTATTAACCCTCTGTCTACCATGGTGTCCAATGGACCCCAAAGTGAAATTTGCTCTTTTAATACTTAGAACGTATAGCAGATACGGTACTGAAATTCCTTGACTTTTCTTAAGTTATGTTGATCTGTAGCCAATTGGAATATTGTAAATCTAATATAATGATATGTTGTATAAAAAAAAAATAGCACCTTATACCAGTGGGGTCCATTGGACCCCACGCTTGTACCAGACATCATAGCGTAATTTGTACCATCAATGTTGATCTTTACCTTTTGTTTTGAGAAATGTAATTTTTTTGTTTAGTACCACAAACAAAAATATATTTGCTTTTATATAAATCCATCTGTTCGACTTCAATATGCAACCTTTGTTGCGTTTCAAAACAGTTGTAAAAATTTGACGATATCATAAGAATTCAAGTAAAAGAGTTATTTGGTTGAAAGGAGGGACTGGAAGACATCGTCAGGAGCAGTGAAGATCGAAGAAATGGATAAATATCTATAAGATGATGAAATACTGAACACATTGGAACAGAGCGAAGATGATGAGAGCGAAAGTGATAGTTGGAGTGCATCATCCGATGACGGAGAGAGCGACCATCTCAGTGTTGAAGAATTGTCTTCATCTGAAGTGTCAGATACTAATGATGATAGCCAAAACCTGAATGCTTCTTTGACATGTTTTATTTCACGAAATAAAAAGGAAAATTGGTCATCAACTCCCTGCACAAGTAATACTGGCCGCACTGCTGCTTGCAACATTTTTTGCAAAAGAACAGGCCCTTCACGTTATGCAAAATCTCAATGCGAATCAGGATCTGATTCATTCAAACTATTCTTCAGAAATACACTGCTGGACAAGATTCGAGATTGGACAAATGCCGAAGGGTTGCTTGTATACAAAGAAAATTGCACTGCTATAGATCAATATGAATTTGACAAATTTTTAGGTGTAGTAATTCTTATTCGAGTATACCAATCAAATATTGAAAATGTTGCTCAACTTTGGAGTAAAGAGGATGGGAGACCAATTTTCAATAAGCTTATGAGCCGAAATAGATATCAGCAAATCCTGCGAGTACTTCGGTTTGACAATGCAAATGCACGGAGAAGCAATCGATCAGCCGACAAATTTCAGCCTATTAGATAGGTTTTCGAAGAATGGGATCACAATTTGCGGGATGCTTACACTGCAGGACCCCACATGACTGTTGATGAACAATTGGTTTGTTTCAAAGGAAGATGTCCGTTTAGGCAGTACATTCCTTCAAAGCCTGGCAAGTATGGAATAAAAGTATGGGCAATATGTGAAGCCAACACTTCTTATGCATGGAAGATGCAAGTGTACACTGGAAAAGATCCTACAATTGGAAGAGAAGTTATCCAGGGAGCAAGGGTTGTCAAAGATTTGGTGAAAGAAATTGAAAATTCTGGAAGGAATGTTACTTGCGATAATTTTTTTACTAGCGTGTCACTTGCACGTGACCTGCTTCAAAAGAAGCTTACTCTTGTTGGAACCATTTGAAGAAGCAAACCAGAACTGCCACCAAAATTCACACTTGCGAAAGGACGTGAAGTAACCTCAACTGTTTTTGGATTTCAAAGTGATGCCATGATTGCATCATATTGCCCAAACAAGGGATGTGTGGTAAATATGCTGTCCACGATGCACGCACTCCCTGACATATCTTCAACCTTTTGCGAAAAGAAGCTTGAAGTAATCTTGTATTACAACAGCACCAAAAGTGGAGTGGACATTCTGGATAGAATGGTGCGGACCTACACTTCCAAAAGAATGACAAGAAGATGGCCAGTGGCACTATTTTACAATATGCTTGATGTAAGTGCTGTCAATGCGTATGGGGTATGGCAGCAATTACAAGGTGAAAACAGCAGCTGCTTTAGCAAAAAGAAAAGAAGAAAGTTTTTGATTCAGCTGGCAAAAGGGCTAGCTGGAATGTTACCGACATATATAAATCATGCTGCTCTGCCACAAAACAAAAGGAATAGAGCTGAAACTGAAGACCAGCAGCCGAAACCAAAAAGGGCAAGATGCCATCTTTGTGACAGAAGCAAAGATAGAAAATGTAAGCAAACCTGCATTGCCTGCAAAAAGAACGTTTGCCAAGAACATTCGGAAATCATATGTATTCAATGCAGGCGTGCATAAGCTGAACTCGTCACAGCAGTTTTCTAAGTACTGGTACAGTGTTCATTGCTGTGTAATTGGTTTCATTGTTTGCCATTTTATGCATTTTTTACTTTCATGTGTCACACAGCGCAGTAAGCTTGAGTACACTCATTTGTGTTCCTGCGAATTGCTCATATGGATTCTGATATGCCGGTACCTCAACTTCTATTGAGAGCTATGTGCATGAATATACTCATAAACGTAGGAGAGAGAAACACTTTTGGGGCCACACCAACCTGCTTGAAATTAGCATATTTTGCCCAATTTTATAAATTTACCCGAAATCTCATCAATCTTGCTCAGATTTGTCGCAAATTCTCAAATTTTCTAAATTTGATCAAATATGTCAGAACTTTATCAAACTTTTACAGTATAAACACTGCCCCCCAAAAAAAATTATTTCGAATTTTGCCAAAATTTCTGAATTCTGCTCATTTTTTTAATTAGTGAAGGGGGGGGTTCGCACCTTTAACTTCTACCCTCTATGGATAAGCTGACAAACATTTCATGGAATTGAAATAAACTTCTTAACATGTATAGGCCATCCAAGACTGATTTAGTACGCTTATTAGTAAATTGCACCATATGCTGCTCTGTGACTGCATGTGTTTACTTATTGTGTATCGGTATTTTCGTTTTTATGTGTGCTTATTAGCAGATTTTTTAGTGCTAACTGCTTCATTTCCCGTTTAGCCAATAATTTTGAAGATTTCCATTGCATTGCTTGTTCTTAACATGCCTTTCTAAAATTGGCGTCCAACGGACCCCAATGGTATAAGTTGAATGAGATTTTTTTGGTAGACAGAGGGTTAAAAGCCTCCAGCTTCTTGTCGGTCACCAACTGCACTGAAGAGACCTGATAAGTCGAAACAGTGTCACTGTCTGCAGTTTTGCTAAGTGCACCGCTAGCCTCTTGCATTACTGCACATATAAAGCAAAATTATTCCTCTAGACCAGTATAATTTAACTGTTTTATAGCAAAAATTTTGTAGGTTAGCAGAAACACAACCGACCAATACAATTTGTTCTATTTTAAACAAAACGGTGGAGATTTAAGTTTACCTTTGCCTGAGAGACTTTGCTTGAAATAATTCACAGAGCATCGAGTTTGCAATAAGTTTTATACGGCATTACAAAACTATGGTTATTGAATGTTTAACTTTTACTCCTTTTTTGTGACACATTGCGAATAATCTCTAATAAACATTCAAGACATAGGTTTCTTATCATATTATTCCGACACTTCTCTTCATTTTTGCATTTTTTACGTTTGATTTCAACCACCAGCATAGTTTACCTTGTTGAACGTCTTCTTCTCTCGAACGCTGTTCTCAATACAAGTCTTAAAATGTGTATAAGCTATCTTCTTTTCGCAATATCGGTTTCACAAAATTTAGATCTTTCTACATTTTTCAACCTTACTCGTTCAACTGATAAATTTGCGACCTTAGAGAAATTCTTATAGTCTTTGGTCATCGTCAAATACAAAACTTCATTTTCGTTATGGCAGAGACGAAACGTCCCGAATTACCATGCTTGAAACGTCATCACGTGACCGCTAGCCATGTGATAGATAACTAAACGGGAATGGATCATTTGGTTGAATTACAAAGAATTGCGGAGAATAATTACATGGATTAGCATCATAAGGGAGTAATTTTTTAAAGGATAAGCCGTTTGAAACCGAGACGTCATGAATGCGTAAGATACACGTGACCGTTAAACACGCAGTAGCTCGTGTTATCACCAATTTGAACTTGCTATCTGAAAAGAACAATGCATACAGTGAGCCAGCGAGGGAAATACAACACATACTGGTGCTCTCACGGTCGTAAATACACAAAATAGTTGCCTTTGAATGTTAAGGTGACCCAAAAAGATCGTTTGAAGAGAAGTATATCTAATTTGACGTCTTTTTAGTTCAAATAACTTTAAAGATCGGAAATCTCATTTTTAAATATTGTTACAATTAATGCTGTTATTTAACTTTAACACAATAAAACGTATTAATCCTAAACGTTTTAATGCTTGAGCTGACAAATCAAATACTATTTTCAATCTCATAAAACTTAATGTTTTACTTCAGAGCCAACATAACTGAAAAAGAATCTTTCTTTATCACAAATTTTTCTCTCCATACAGCGGTTAGGCAACTTATTCTTTCGGATCACTTTTAGTAAAAATCTTTTTAAACACATACATATTTTATAAAGTTTTGCAAGTGTTGGCAAGTTTTTCATTTGTGGTGGTTTATGTCAACATGAAAGAGTTAAAAATTGGATGTTTAGTTAAAATTGAAGGGTCGCAGGCATTAATAAGTTTGACACATTCTATGGTTGATAGCAAACGTTGTGAAAAAACCTGTGATTAAGTTATTATTTCTTGATTTTAAATGCAAAAAAGTTGATAAAATATTTGATAAACGATAATCTTGTGTTTTTTCACTAATAAAATTGATAACAGATGTAGATTTGGGTCTGAGTAAAAGCGTGAGAGTTGCAAAAAGAGACTGTAAGCTCACATTATTTTACATGTACAAACAGATTAAAACTGTTAAATTTTGACTTGGTCCTTTTATATACAAAAGGTTTGATGAATTTTTGAAAAATTTGATCTAAATAATTTTTAACAAGCTGAATCTAATGAATTTTTACAAGATGTTATGTTTGTGTGGTAATGTACAAGACTACAAAACGATTTCAAAAATTAAAAAAAAAGATAAGTAGAGATTAAAAAAAACGGATAGTATTTGGAATCAATCATTTCAGAAAACGATAATTGTGAAAATGAGATTACGCAAGATAGTGTGGTTGAGGAAAAAAAGATTCCTGCAGAAATACGAAGATATTGGTTAACACTAGAAGGACCAAGCACGTCAATTGACGTATTTTCATTTCGAAACGCCTGTAAAATGGCTTCTGTTAAATCTTATGACACGATATTTTCTGAGTTTTATTTTTTTATCAATACATGTCTTCTTTCAAAATTTCAGGATTTTTCAGCCAGCGTTACCGAAAAAAATATGTGACTACCTAGAAGGACCAAGCCCGTCAATTGACGGGTAGAGAGTTGACCCAGTGAAATCACTACTATAACACTTACTATTTTGTCGCAATATAAATCTTGTCACATAATAAATCCTCTGCTTGGTCTCCAGCAGAGTATTTCGCGCAGTGTGAATTGATTGACCTACTTCTGGCAGACAGAGAGATTATCAGTTTACGCCAGGTAAGGAAAACAATACAGTACTGCAGTACAGGAGTTTCGTCTCGAGGAATCAGTGGTAGTCCTAACGTTTAGGTTTGACTGATAGAACTAATAGCTCAGAAGAAAGACGTTATGTGTTTGCTACAAACATTGTGGAAGCATTCAAGGGCGTTGGTTTTCATAACATTTTATTGAAACATATTGTATCTTTTAGATTTAGGATAAAATGCATCGTAGGCGTACTGCTGAACAAGCTTTAGAGTTTTTACAAGACATTGCTGCAGATGAATCCGATGGCGAGTTTTCGGACAGCGATAATGAAAAAATAAATAATGCTTTTGCATCGGCAAGTAAGGCAGAGGTATCTGATTCAGAAAAATCGACAGATGATGAAGAAGAGGATATTCAAGATAGCACAGTAGATGACAATCAACCGGCTAATCTTGTTTCACATGTAGATGATGACAACAATACGCCAGTAATTCAAAGTAGAGATGGATCATTTTGGCAAACCTCAACTCCTTCTCAAGTAGCTGTTGGACGTAGACAACAGCAAAATGTAGTCAAGGTTCGTGCAGGGCCTACGTCTTACGCTACATGTCGTGTCATAGATGGGAGTCCACTATCTTTGTTTCGATTGCTTTTCAACGAACCGATGTTGAGACATATCCAGAAGTGTACCATTGCTGAGGCGCAACGCGTTACAAATGATACTAAATGGACAGTCACACTTGATGAATTGGACAAGTTTATCGGACTTGTCATAGCTCGAGGTGTAATTGCAGATAAAAACTTGCCTATAAAATCTTTGTGGGATCAATCGTGGGGTTGCCCCCTTTTCAATGCAACAATGCCACGCCGGAGGTTTCTCGAAATAATGAAGTACTTCCGATTTGATCTAAAAAGTGAAAGAAAACGACAGCTGGAGACTGACAAATTCTGCTTGGCATCTTCAATCTGGGACCCTTTTATCGAAAACTGTCAAAAATCATACAACCCAAATTCAAATATTACTATTGATGAACAGCTGTTGCCTTGCAAAGCAAGATGTAAATTTATACAATACATGGCGAATAAACCTGATAAATTTGGACTGAAGTTTTGGATGGCTGCTGAGGTCGAAAGCAAATATCTCTACGACGGGTTTCCATATCTTGGAAAAGATTCTACTAGAAGTGGGGATGTGAGTGTGCCTACAGATGTGGTGATGAAACTGATGTCACCTCTTTTCAAAAAAGGGTACAACGTCACCTGTGACAACTATTTTACGTCACTCGATCTTACCCTTCGACTTGCAGAGCAACATTGCAGCCTAGTAGGAACAATTCGCCAAAATCGTAGAGAAGTTCCTACAGTTTTGAAAGAAACTCAACCTTTGCATGAATCCACAATTCTGGAATATGTGGGAGCTACTGCGGTAACCATTACATCATATCAATGCAAGAAATCTAAATCTGTAAACATTTTAAGCTCTTTGCACAAAGATGTGACAATTCCGGAGCGGAATAACCCTAAACGAAAGCCTGAAACTATCCTTTTTTATAATGAGACTAAAGTTGGGGTGGATGTATTAGACCAAATGTCCCGTCAATATTCCGTCAAAGCTGGAAGCAGACGATGGCCAATACACGTGTGTTATAACGTAATTGACATGGCCTTGATAAATGGCTGGATATTGTACAAAATCATTTGCAAAACCAAAATTAGTCGCAGAGCTTTTATACAAAAGGTCTGCGAAGAACTCACTGGTAGCAACCCTGGCAGTAGTCACCGAGCGGCAAAAACAGATGAATCCAGTGAAGCTGACCACCTTGGATCACCACTGCCTAAAGTGCGTCGCACATGTTCTATAAGATGTTGCAAAAACAGAACAACAGATCTGTGTTTTCTTTGTAAAAAGCCGATCTGTGGGAAATGTGGAAAAAAACTCTGTGCAACTTGCATGACGCGATGACCATGAACTTAGGCGAAAATGTTCGTAATTTTTTGTGATTTCTTTTAATAAAACAACATGCACGGTGTTTCTTAAGTATGTGTATGTAACCCTAGGAAGAAACAGACGTAAACTACAGGTTTTAAACATGCGGGCGTCAATTGACGCCTCTGGGTCCTTCTAGGTAGTTCAAAATCATGGTCCTTCTAGTGTTAAAACAAGCGATAAAGTTTTCAAAGCTGCAGTTAGATTGCGATGTTTGGAGCAGCACTAATAACTGCAAAATACGTGATGGAAGTCGAATAAGCTCAAATTGTTAAGGTTTTTACTAAAAGTGATCCGAAAGAATAAGTTGCCTAACCGCTGTATGGAGAGAAAAATTTGTGATAAAGAAAGATTCTTTTTCAGTTATGTTGGCTCTGAAGTAAAACATTAAGTTTTATGAGATTGAAAATAGTATTTGATTTGTCAGCTCAAGCATTAAAACGTTTAGGATTAATACGTTTTATTGTGTTAAAGTTAAATAACAGCATTAATTGTAACAATATTTAAAAATGAGATTTCCGATCTTTAAAGTTATTTGAACTAAAAAGACGTCAAATTAGATATACTTCTCTTCAAACGATCTTTTTGGGTCACCTTAATATTCAAAGGCAACTATTTTGTGTATATACGACCGTGAGAGCACCAGTATGTGTTGTATTTCCCTCGCTGGCTCACTGTATGCATTGTTCTTTTCAGATAGCAAGTTCAAATTGGTGATAACACGAGCTACTGCGTGTTTAACGGTCACGTGTATCTTACGCATTCATGACGTCTCGGTTTCAAACGGCTTATCCTTTAAAAAATTACTCCCTTATGATGCTAATCCATGTAATTATTCTCCGCAATTCTTTGTAATTCAACCAAATGATCCATTCCCGTTTAGTTATCTATCACATGGCTAGCGGTCACGTGATGACGTTTCAAGCATGGTAATTCGGGACGTTTCGTCTCTGCCATAACGAAAATGAAGTTTTGTATTTGACGATGACCAAAGACTATAAGAATTTCTCTAAGGTCGCAAATTTATCAGTTGAGCGAGTAAGGTTGAAAAATGTAGAAAGATCTAAATTTTGTGAAACCGATATTGCGAAAAGAAGATAGCTTATACACATTTTAAGACTTGTATTGAGAACAGCGTTCGAGAGAAGAAGACGTTCAACAAGGTAAACTATGCTGGTGGTTGAAATCAAACGTAAAAAATGCAAAAATGAAGAGAAGTGTCGGAATAATATGATAAGAAACCTATGTCTTGAATGTTTATTAGAGATTATTCGCAATGTGTCACAAAAAAGGAGTAAAAGTTAAACATTCAATAACCATAGTTTTGTAATGCCGTATAAAACTTATTGCAAACTCGATGCTCTGTGAATTATTTCAAGCAAAGTCTCTCAGGCAAAGGTAAACTTAAATCTCCACCGTTTTGTTTAAAATAGAACAAATTGTATTGGTCGGTTGTGTTTCTGCTAACCTACAAAATTTTTGCTATAAAACAGTTAAATTATACTGGTCTAGAGGAATAATTTTGCTTTATATGTGCAGTAATGCAAGAGGCTAGCGGTGCACTTAGCAAAACTGCAGACAGTGACACTGTTTCGACTTATCAGGTCTCTTCAGTGCAGTTGGTGACCGACAAGAAGCTGGAGGCTTTTAA
The DNA here is from genome assembly GCA_963675345.1 of Trididemnum clinides. Lineage (NCBI taxonomy): Eukaryota > Metazoa > Chordata > Ascidiacea > Aplousobranchia > Didemnidae > Trididemnum > Trididemnum clinides. Next base: position 27,849,351 of record OY776294.1, read on the forward strand.
TAAGGCATAGCTTAGACCACCACACTTGCGGGATACCAACTGCACTGAAGAGACCTGATAGGTCGAAACAGTGTCACTGTCTGCAATTTTGCTTTAATTTGTGACATGTTGGTCAATAATGTGTCTTTCTTAGTAGATTGAATTTGACTCTTAACCGATACCTAAGATTTTTAACCTTGAACAACAAGTCTACGGCTTGATCACATGAGCTCTTGCATGATAGTCTATACAACAACATGCTTACAAGAGTCTTTGAATAAAAGCACTGTCATACAGAATCGAGACTGTTTAAATAGAACTTTTGACTTCGAAGTTGTTTCTCGGTCTGAAGTCGCGTTTAAGCACGGTGCAGATCAACTCATAATAAGACGATGTTTGGATGTAAATGAAAAAAAATGTGTTTCTATTTAAAAATTGTATCTTTTACCGTGTTTTCTTGTTTGTTATTGATAAAGTTGTATATTTTGTTGATAGGCACGGCAGTTGATTTTGATGACCTCACGGTCTTTTTGCCGTCTCATTGTCAGGTGTTTTTTTCTGCGTTTGTACAAATTTTTAGTTTCGATTGCTAAATAAACTTCCTGAATTGAACAACCTAGGCTGCTTGAAACGCTGGTATTGTAATTACGTAATGCAGAAACCACATGAATAGCTAGCTAAATTGATAAATCTTTTATCATATAAGCGTGTGAACATTATTGGAAACAAATATGCAACAGACGATCTTAATCGTAAAATGTTAAAAACAACTAGCCTCAAAACTGTATGCTTTGGATAGTTCTAACAGCGACGTTACATTTTGCTAACTTTTTCCCACCACTTTGCTTTAACGTTATTGCGTCACATCCCAGCAAACAATTGTATCAGAATTATGAAACCGCTGCGCAATATTATCTCATATTGGATAATTCTTATGCTACCATAAACACATAAGGGTTGCATCATACCAAACAAACAACTATATAAAAATTATGTAATCATTGTGCAATAACTTCATATACGGCAAGTCAAATACTATCATATGGCGTCAAGGTTTGCACCAAATTCTTTAAAATATTCTACATGAAAGCCACACCGTGTTAGATTTGGAACTGGAATTAGCTCTCTTAGATCTAAAGTTAACTCCGTCCGACCTCCTTCAGATAAAATTAGTGTCCTTTGACATATAGTTAGTTCCCTTAGGACTATGATTAGCTCCCTCATAAAAATTGATAGACCTAGGGATGGCTCTCTTGCATAGGGTTAGAATTAGAGTTAGGTTAGGGTTAGAGTTCCACGGTCTGGTTGAAAACAGAATCGAGTACATCATGATGGATTGTGTAATATGGATGCAATTGCAGTCTGGCTAAAACCGATTACGTTATGGAATGTATAATAGCGATGCAATCGCAGTCTGGATAAAAATACATTACCTAATGACGGATTGCACAATAGGCATGCAGCTACATTCCCACGATCTAGTTAAAAACCGATTCCGTCATTGAAATACAGAATCACACCCTGAAAACCACTATGTAAATGCGTAATAATTTGATCAAGTGCCATAAGGCTGTAAGTTTTGCACCAAACCCTTTGAAATAACACCGTGTTAAAACAAGCTTCCTCAGATTGGTGCTAACTCCGTCAGACCTCCCCCATATAAAATTAATAAACCTAGGGTTAGCTATCTCCGACCTCCTTCAAATAAAACTCCTTAGATCTAGGGTTAGCTTCCTTAGAACTTTCCATAGTGTAAGCACAGTACAGAGAAAAATATTCCTAACCAACAGCTGAATAAAACATAATCTTTCTACATTATATCCTAAAACTTTCGATGGACAAGTCTGGAACTGTTTACACAAAAGCAAAAATCACATCATGGTTAAAAATAGAATACGTCATAGATTGCCCAATAGGCATGCAACTACATTCCCACAGTCTAGTTAAATACTTACAGTACGTCATTGAAATACAGAATCAAAAAACCAATATGTAATAACAAATCATAAGAATGACGTCAAACGTTTTGAAATGATACCGTATTAGAACTGGCCTCCTCAGATTGGTCCCTCAGACGTCCCCTACATAAAATTAATAAACCTAGGGTTAGCTATCTCCGATCTCCTTTAAATAAATTCTATGCTTAGCTCCCTCCGACCTCCTTCAAATAAAATCTAGAGTTAGCTTCTTTAGAACTATGGTTAGCTCACATAGATCTAGAGTTAGCGCCCTCAGACCTAGGGTTGGCTTCCTTAGAGCTATGCTTAGCTCTCTCTTATAAAAATAGACCTAGAGTTAGGACCCTCAGATCTAGGGTTAGCTTTCTTAAAACTACAGTTAGCTCTCTCACATCAAATTAATAAACTTAGAGTTAACATCCTCATATTTAGGGTCATCTTCCTCACAAAAAGCAATAAACCTAAGACTAGCTCCCTTACATAGGATTAATGCTAGGGATAAGGTTAGGGTTAGAGCTAGGGCTAGGGTTAGGATTAGGGCTCAAAAATTTCCCAACTTCAAAAATTCCTCCACTTCATAAATTCCCCAACTCGTGACGTCATAGCACCTTCTAATAGCACCTCCTAAAACGTTGCCAAATGGATCATCCTATACTACTGTAGAGTACAGTACAGTACAAAGCTGCCGAAGTGACCCAGGAAATTTGAAATTACAGTACATAGTACAGGTACTGTTTTTTAGGTCAAATTAGTGCCTGATAACTGATTACCGGATTAGTTATGGTCAGTCCCGTAGCACTCCAACTTCGGGCCCCCCCCAAAGTAAGCGCAAGAGCCCCTGCGCACAGGTCATATCACTTTAGAGGTGTAAAATTGAAAAGCTGCATTAAGAAAATACACCACAATTTGTACATAAGTAAACAGGCTAATGTCAGAATAAAGCATGCCGATACCGAAGGTGCAAGTCATAAAAAATTCGGCACCGATGCCAGAGTTCAGTAGGACATTTATGCAGACACTGCGAAACGAAAGCAATGACACTGAAAAACATGAAAAAGTTATAAAAACACAGTATCATTTAAATAGTCTGGAGCGAACCTTTTTGTTCGCAAATGCTGTTATGACATTGTCATAATCAAGAGATCGGGCGCAGTCATTTTCGATTGACAACATGGCTAATGAAGATAGTCTACTGTCTGTCATAGACGTTCTATTAAAAGTTTTGATCAGTTTCAATTTGCTGAAGCTTCTTTCAGCGCTGGCAACAGTCACGGGGCAAGTTAGTAAGATTCGAAGTGCGATGTACACATTCGGATACAATTCAAATAAATGAGTCTTTAGAAGATAGTTCAGAAAGTCTTGAGCCGTATTGAGATTGCGTTTTTTTTGTAAAATTAAAACAAACCGCTGTAGCTCAGCGCTCATTTCATCAGAATCAATGTCACCGAACTTTTTTTAGAACTCTTTATAGCAAGTAAGAAGAGCATTTTCTTGTTGCACAAGCAAAAGTTTGTCTCGTGTGTACAAAAACGAAAAGGCGGAAGAAACCTCACGTAACAAATTAAAGCGCTTCTTTATTGATAGAATAGCCTGGTCTACTAATGGATAGAAAAAGTTGCTTTTAAATTTCAGTTCAGGAGTAGCTCGTTGTTCCTCTTCACCTTGGTAATCAAACAATCTTCTTTTCTTTCCACTTCTTGACGGAGGAAAAGAAGGATCAATATCCAATTCCTGTGCTATTTCAACAGCAGATGTTGCGGCACTGTCATAACCCGTTGTGCGATAGTTTTGCAAAAACTTTTCAGTTGCCTGGATTTCCGTTTCCATTGTATGAAGGGAGACTCCATACGATTGAAGAATCTTGCTTGCTTTATTGACTTGGAATAGGATATCATACCAAATAAACACCGACAAAAGAAAACTCCATTTTGATAAATGAGCTATCAACGATTTCGTTTCTGAGGCAGCTCTTCCATCTTTTCTTTCTATGGAAATGGCTTCCAAGTCTTTCAGTGCCAGCAACAGCTCTTTTAAATTGTATCGAAGAGGTTTGATGCATTTAATTCTGCTTTCCCAACGAGTATCAGATTGTGACTTTATGGACAGCTCCACATGTTTCTTCAAAATTTCCCAACGCTGAGCAGAGGAAGAAAACAGCACATACAACCTTGTAAGTACTCCAAAAAATGTCAATGCTTCCGTCGATGAATTAGCACTGTCAACAACAACTAAGTTAAGGGTATGGTTTGCACAGGGCACGTAAACAGCTTTGGGATTGATGTCTAGCATTCTTGCTTGGACCCCAGAATGTTTTCCTTTCATGTTAGCACCATTATCATATGACTGACCTTGACAATCAGACAATTCGAGTTGCAGTTCGGTCGCTTTTTCTAAGAAAGCGTCCAACAAGCCTTTCCCAGTACTGTCACTTATTCTCAAGTAGCCAAAAAATGTTTCTTTAACAATAGCAGCTTCTTCATTACATAGTACATAACGGAGAATGACAGACATTTGTTCATGATGTGACATATCTGGAGTACAGTCCAAAATTATAGAAAAATATTCTGCCAATTTCAATTGCTGTAAATTTTCTTTTTCAACTTCTGTTGCTAGCAATTCAATTAGTTCATTTTGTATGGTAGGACTCAAATAGTGATCTTTAGTGTTTTTATTCTTGATTCTGTCTTGAAGCTCTTTTAGGATCGGATCTCTTCTTGCCAAAAGCTCAGATATACCCAGAAAATTTCCATTGTGAGGAGATCCTAAGACTTCTTGAGATCCTCTAAAAGCAAGATTCCTTTCCGATAGAAACAAGGCAATGTCGATAAGTCTCTCTAAAACATTTCTCCAAAAACGTCTTTCATTGAAAAAAATATTCATCTCGCGTTTGTCGATAGTGGATGAATTTCTTATCCCTTCAGCTAGCAACATCCATTGACTGCAGCATTCTTGGTGGGAAATGCCGTTTTCATGGTCTTTCAGTTTTTTCGAAAAACCCTCCCATGTATTTATACCACTACAAAAGGGGCTTAGTGTTTTTCCAAATAGCTTACAACAAAAGCAAAAAACTTGATCTCATTCCCCAGAATAAACTAGCCACGACCGTGAAACACTTTCACCATTAGGTAACACACGTTTATAATGGTTGGAGGAAAAACGTCGCCTTGGAGTTGTGTTATTATATGGAAAATTCATTATTAGTTGATGTGGTCCACGCTTTACTATATCACATCGTTGAGCATCAGAAATACTTTCAGGCCATTTACATGGGTCATCAGGGATAGGGGTAAATTGAGATTCAGTTATTTTTGATATTGAAGGTTGCGTATTGGCAGGTAAATCACAACTTACATTTTCTGGAAATTCACAATCACTTTGATGCTGATCGTCATAGTCTTCTTTTTCTTGTATATTATAGTTTTCTTCATCCCTCTCGGCACTAGTGCCAGGTCTACTCTGCTCAGTAATCTTGAAAAAATCTGTCATCTTGGGCAATTTCGCTACAGCATCTCGAGCAGTGGCTGCTTTTTTTCTCTTTTGAGCACCACTTTTTGAACGTTTCATTCTATACAATGTCAATAAAATACTTTATCTGCACTCTGCAGTGTATATATATATATTGTCCCGGTATTTATAGCCAAACAGAATTCCAGACCATTCTATGATTGTTGCGTAACAACGGCATTGTTACGTCAATCGAATATTCAAGATTCTACCAGAAAATCAATCGAAATATTCTAGATTGTGCGAGATAAAATGACGTTGCATTCACTTATGATGTCACAAGCCAATTTCTTCCTACAGTTTAAATCGGTTGTAAACAAGTCTGCTGAACTGAAAATAGTCACGTAGCCAAAAAGCAATTTCAGACTAACTTGGGCCCCCAAAGTTGGCCTGGGCCCCCCCAATTGGGGGGTTTGGGGGGCGGCTGCTACGTCTCTGGTTATGGTCAACCGGTTCTAATTTAAAGGATGCAAAGTTTAACTAAGAAAATAAACTACGATATGCCGGTCATAAAACTAAAAGTGTACGACACAACAAGAATCTTAATTCAAGAAATAAACCAAGACCTATTTGATTTTCAATCAACATTGCATTTCAGACATACTCCTGGTAATTTAAATAAATCTGATAATAATTTAACACTAGAACGACCAAGCGCCTCAATTGACGCATTTGAAGTATTTAATTTCCTGTATCTCCACCGAATTTTAATTTTTTTTCCTAAAGCTTTTGGACATTTTTTGTGTTATTGCAACGTTGAGTTTGTGTGTTTTTTGAGGGTTTTACGAATAAAACAACAAATTTAGTCATATATCTACCTAGAACGACCAAGCGCGTCAATTGACGCACACAGCTGAAAATTTCACCTAGAGCTTGCAAAAGGTTTAAATCGGCAGAACTATTACAACCTGAGAAACCAGACAACGTGACAATTAGTTTTGTCCGAGAAATAATTGAATATTGAGAGGACACAGCAGGCGTTTTCCTTCGCTGTAGACTACTCCAATGGTAAAAATTCCAACAGCGAGATTGATGATGCAGTAGATAACGATTTAGAAGAAGTGTCGTTTGATTCAAGTGGGGAAGAATCAGACGCCAATAGTGCTAGCGAACACTATAAAAACGATCCACAGAATCAAGTGAAGGTGAATCAAGACTTGATTGTAAAAGACGAAAATGTTTGGCAAGCTTTGGCAACTCCCCATGCACAACCAGGGCGCTTGCAATAGCAAAACATACTGAGCCTCAAGCCTGGCCCATCTACATTTGCGACAGGCAAAACTATGGAAAGCTGTCCACTATCATCTTTCGCATTTTATTTGATGAGGCAATGCTCAGAAATATAAGAAAATGCATTGTAGTTGAAATCCTTTGCATTTCTGACAAAATAAACTAGGATGTGACGCTTGATGAGCTGGACAAGTTTGTTGCGAGAGAAATTTTAGGACAGAGAAATTTGCCTGTGGAAGGTTTATGGCAATCGACCTGGGCATTTTCGATGTTCAACAACACTCTATCTAGACACAGATTTAAGAAAATAATGCGATTTTTACGTTTCGACGTAAAGAGTAACAAGCGTCAAAGGGTGACACATGACAAGTTTTGCGTGGTTTCTTCGTTATGAAACCTTTTTATTGAGAGCAGTTAGATTGGGTATGTATCTGGCGCTTACATTACTATTGACGAGCAATTACTTCCATGTAAGACTAGATGCACGTTAATTCAATAGATGCCAAATAAACAGGATAAGTTTGGAATCAAGTTCTGGTTGGCGGTTGACGCGGAGGCAAAATACCCTGTTCAATAGTTTTCTGTATCTTGGAAAAGGGGCACTTCTGTAAGTGTACCGATATATGTCGTGACAAAGTTGATGCAACTGATTTTCAAACGTGGCTATAACGTAACTTGTGACAACTTTTTCACAAGACTTGATGTTGCCCTGCATCTAGCTGATCAAAAATGTAGTGATATGGCCACGGTCCGACAGAATCGATGAGAATTACCAAAAGCATTCAAAAAAAAGCAACAGCAGCACGGAAATTCCCTGTTTGCATCTACTCAAACAGCTACTGTTACTTTGACTTCATATTAGTGTGAAAAACAAAAGTCGGTAATAATAATAAGCACATTACATCCTGATGTAGAGATTACTTCCGACAACAACCTTAAGAAAGACCAGAGACTGTTTTTTTCAATTATAAAACAAAGGCTGGTGTTGACGTCACTGATTAGATGGCTGGGAAATACTCTGTAAAAGCTGCCAGCTCAAGGTGGCCCATTCACTTGTTTTACAATTATTGATCTGGCACTGATCAATAGCTGGATTTTCTTCCGAGATATCTGTAAGTCGGGCGTCAGTCGCCGAAAGTTTGCACAAGTTTTGGTAGAAGAAGGGGCAACTTCAGAAGACGATAATGGAAAAAATGTTGTAGCACAAAGAAATCCCTTAGAAACTAACGAACCTTTAGAAAAAAAGCGAAAAACAAGTGCTACCTCAGAGTGCCGTAACAGAACAATGGATTCGTGCAACATTTGCCGGAGCACAGTATGTGGTGAATGCTCCACAAAAATTTGCCCAAACTGTGTTGATTGAATGCAACCGACAAGATCCTTGTTTTTGTGAAATATTACGGTTTTGTGAACAATAGCTTAATAATTATTTTCTTTTAAACGCTGCTGGTATCCAAAATCATTGGTTTATGTTTGGAAAATTTGCTCTTTTGACTTTACTTTGTTCTTACTAATTATGTATTACATGATGTTTGATTATTTTTAAGGTGCAACAAATAACATCTCGACTTCAAGAATGTTTACTTTACCAAATAAAAGAACGAATTAAAGTTTATCTACATTATGCGTCAATTGACGCACTTGGTCGTTCTAGGTAGTTTGAAAATGCGGTCGTTCTAGTGTTAAATAAATTTTATTAAACCTCTGCTTTAAAACAGGTTTTAAACTTATGAATTAGAGTCAGCTATTTTTCAACTTTTTAAATAGACTGATTTACTGTATACTATATGAGCAATTTTCAAGGAAAACGTTTAATTAATCATACGTACACAAAACATTGATAAAATGTTGCTGTGATTGACCAGACAACGGATCAACAAGTTCTACGTAAGGAGATTGAACTTGACAAAAAACTGATTGGTTGTGTTTTGCTTTCTGTAATCTGTTGATTATAAACAATAATAAATACAATATTGCTTGCACGAAACCCTCATTGCATTCCAAATAAGAGAGAAAGTTTCACACAATTTTTTAAAAGTAAGTCCACATGTCTTGCACAGCAAAGTGTGACTTAAAACTAAAGACACTAACGATGTTTTAAAATGAAATGATTATACATCAAATCCTAATCAACTCTTTGAACACAAGACGGAGAAATGTTTGGGACACTACAAAAATGATCTTACCTAGTTTAGTTAGCTGCCATAATCGGAAAAAGCATACCATGGTTTTGCTTGACCATGCAGCATGTTGCGGAAAGTTGTAAGCGCTGTGCTGGCAGATGCTCCACTTTTAATCTGTAAACATTCCATCGCACCATGCAGCCAAATTTTACACATACTAACAATGGGTCTGCATGATGCTTAATGAAAAGTATATTGAACGACAAAGGATAGAGCTTCGGTTAAAAAAAACACATCTTATAAATCTGAAAGCCATCTTGATAAAATTAAAATATGCTGCAAGAACACATACCGATAGTTATTGGCAAAAACAAAAAGTGTGCAACACCAAAAAACGTGCAGCAATTTTTAGAATAAGAGCATTAATCTAAAAAAGCCAATTCAAGGATTTTTTAAAGCCACCAGGATATTTATCCGCAGAAAGCATTTGTTTCAAGCTCAGTCATCGTTTCAAAAAAACCATTCTAGGATCAATACAGAAAGGCATGGCGGAACCATATGATACGTTACCGGGAATACGTAATTCTATTGCATGAGCAAGCACTTAGGCAAGAATTTTTTGTTTCCATGCAAAACAGCCTCAAACAACCAATCAAAACAGCTGAAAGAAAAAGTAACGACAACAAAACGATATTGATTACTATATATAGCGACCTGCGTTACTGCAACCCAACAGAAATGAAATGATTTACACTTTTAAACAAAGTTTAGCAATAAAAATATCAGCAGAGATTTGAATTTCATATTTTCATTCTACAGCAACAACATATGAATGTTGTAAATTTTACTAAAATATGCCTGATTTCAGACTCGTTTCGTATTTTACTAGTGCTGTTAGCTCAGTGCATCTCTATCCCATCGGTACATCCAGATGACAAAAATTGACGACGTGTTCCCTTTTCATAGTCAAAATAACGTAACTAGGGTGAAATTTAAACACCGGGCCTAACGACATTGCTGCCATAAACGACAATTTAGCTCACTCAAGTGCGTTGTTGACAAACACAACAACACACTACTCAAACAATGCAAAACGCAACAGGAGTACACGAATGCTATTGCAAGTAAAGAAGCCAACTCTTTTGACAAACTAAACGTTTTACACCCACTTTTTAACCTCCTCAACGTGAGTTCGTGCATCATCAACGAAGAAAACAGAACCATTTGAAGTCGGAAAACTTGATTGATGTTCACATTTTAAACTGATGCTATCACCTTCTGTTACATTCAAATTTCCAAAAACAAAAATTTTGAAGGAGCTGAAAATTTTCATGGGTAAAAACACAACTACAAGCGCATTAAAATGCATGAGATTTGTTTCCGCCAGTGGAAAGAAAGTTACGGTGCCCTTGATCTATTTGCAGCCTGTCAAAATTATTACCCCAAATTACACATTTCAGAAAGTAAACTGTACTTATTTGCAAAAACTGACAAATGACAACAATTCACTTTTAAACAGTATAACCATATCTATGGCTACGTCATGTGGGTAAGTTGGACCTGAGCTAGGTTGATTTTGGCACCCTCAGAACTCAAAACCGATCAGATGGAATAAACAAAGTGGTACAGAGAAACAACAAAGACGGTTTAGATCATATCCTTGGGTAACTTAAGTGTTTATCTTGAGAAATTCTACAATAGCTTCTTATAATTTGTCCTTCTCGTAAGTTAGTATTAAAATTCATTAGGAAAAACCAGCATGTAACTTTTTGTAGACCTACAAAGACAAAAAGAGGAAAAGACAAGGAAAGGCAATAAATCAAAAATTGTGTGTTGTTTTCCAAAAGATATACAAAATGTTTTTAACGTAAGCTGGTTATTGTTATAGATCATCCAGTGTACGGTCACAAGCCATTTTTAGAAAGTATAATGTTAATGTTAATGCTGGCACAATCATGTTTAATGTTGGATCACTGCAATCACCACATGAAGAGCTAATATACATCTGCAACACTTACGATTGATGTGTCGTTCTTTGAAATGGGTGCAAAAATATGCAAATGAAGTAGTTTTTCAAACAAAACGTAAAGCAGGAGAGAAAGTGTAAAGCAGCCATGTCCAACCCGCGGCCCAGTTGAAGATTTTGTGCGGCCCAGTTGAACGTTTTCGTTTTTATGTATGTACAGTATAATGACAATTAGTACTTAACTTTGATAACCAGCAAACATTTTCAGGAAAACTCTAGCCGATGGGAATTGAATAAAACAAACCGATTTTATCCAAGAACGACGTACTGACTTGGTTTGCCAAATTCTTGTTTTGCTAAAGCGCTTTTGTAGAGCCCTGCTGCCGCATTCCATTGGCTCATAGCTTGCCTATGACATCATAGTTAGGGAGTGAATAGAGGTGCCAAATCGTTGTTATCATTTTGATTATGGATCAAACGCTTTCAGTAGTTTAAGCTAAAGAGTTTACTGAGAATAAAGTATAGAAACACATTAACTGTATGTCTCTAAAGTTGAAGAGAAAGCTTGAAGATGAAAATCGACAGTTTAAGAAAGAGTGGGAAGACTTGTACTTTTTTATTCAAGTTAACCCATTTGTGCCGAAGGTTGAAATACTTAAGATATTTTTATAAAAACTTGAAGATTGCTTAGTGAACATGTATAAAATTTTTTCCGATTGATTTTTTTAAAACTTTTTGCGTACTTTTTGAGATAAAAGCCGTCCTACATGTAGGACGCTAGGCAAATCCGTTAGCAAAGTGGAAGATGCGTGAGCGACTGAGCGTAACGCGTACGTGTTGTGTAATCAGGTTTTATTGCTTACTTTGTCTGTTTCGCTCGAAGCTATAATGTTACAACCATCAGCGTATTTTATTGAAGTCTTGATTTCGATGAGTAACCAAATAAGCACAACAAAGTTTTTACTAAACATGAAATTGGTAAGAGCATTTTAGAGTTCTCAAAACAGTTCTCTATGTACGAAAATCACAGAAAAGACATTACAGACTATGATAATCTTTGAAGCATTTTACGTGCAGGCCAACATCGCATTTTTCACATCTAGTTGTAGTTTTCATGTGACAGTGGCGGCATTTTGTTTGTCCATTTTGCGGTATTACCCAATGCTTATATCCATCATAACGAATATCCGATAAAACATCTTGAGGTTTTCCCCGCATTCCTTTTTCAAGCGGCTTGCCATATTGAGACAAATACGTTCTAACAATATATCGTCGAAATTGAAGCATATCCATTGGATTTTCATTGTTGCAAATTTTCTGTAATTGCCAGGCGTTGTTGATGGAAACATCGAGCATATATGAAATCAGACACCAGTACCACTTTTTACCTCTCAAACCAATTCGATACTTTGAAACATTTTGATCCATTCTATCGACATCCCCATATGTTCGTTGTAGAGCTTGATCAAAAAAAGGTTGGTCAATTTGCACCAGCTTCTTTTCAGAAGAAGAATATCGAGAGGCTTTAGATATGGGATGGACCCCAGCAGCATTTGAGCATAAATTTACCACACTATTGTCATTCCATTTGCAAACGAGGACGTCGTTTTTGGTGTCAGTTTTGAAATCAAACTTTCCACGTCCTTGCTTTTTCAAAGCATCGTTTGAGGTCAGTGGACATTTTTCAGTCCTGTTTTCACGAATTGTACCAGTTGCTTTTACTAATTTGTCTTTTAGCATGGTAACGAGTTTCACACTATTGAAAAAGTTATCATAGCATAGGTGGAAACACTTTCTACCACATCCGGTTAGAACATCTGCAAAATGGCTGACAAGATTTCCTCCAAGCCTTAATCCGTTATCTTGCGGTCGAGATGATGCTAATTTTCCTTGATACGGATCAAACCAAATCAAGTATCCCAGCGGCGTAGTTCCACACCAAATTTTAAAACCAAAACGTATCGGTTTACCTCTCAAAAACTGCTTACATCCATGGCGCCCGTAATATTCACACATTGATTCGTCAAAACTCTAAAATTCTTCGTTAGGTGAGTGACGTTGGAACTTTTGATTCAAAAGTTTTATTAGTGGTCTGAGTTTTGCAAATTTATCCTCTTCATCTAAGCAGTTGTTATCAGCTAAATGAAAGTTGGTAAAAATTGCCTCAAATTTGTCTCTTCTCATAGCATTGGTAACAAGGTCGTGGTGCGTGTCGCTAGCATTTTCCCAGTAAAGTCTTCGTCTTGCTGGAGCAAGGTATGCAGATAAAAATAACGTGCCAATAAAACATTTTATTTCATGCTTATCAACAGTCAAGTTTCGATATTTTTGGGAAGCATACCGATTGGTCTCATCTACGATTAAATTCAAAACTTCATCATCAAAAAATAGTTCAAAATATCCTTTGGGGGTCAAGTTTTTGTTTCGTAATTCTTCAATTTTGGCATCATCTGACGTCCACTCTGGCAACTCACTTTTCAGATCTGTTTTGACCCAGTCTCGTTTTGGCTTGTCAGTTTGCTTCTTTCGTTTGTTTGGTGGCCCCTCTGGCTCATCAATATTTTCGACATTTTTACAACTGCTATCATCAATTAGAGCTGGAGCTAAAAGCATGCTTCCTGGTAAATTGTTAATCGTTCCTGTTCCATCTTCATCTCCTGAGTCTTCGTCTGTAATATAACCTGTGGCATTTGTTGGTGGAAGTACAGTTACCGAAAATTGGTCATCTTCATTGCGGTTGGGCAAAGCATTTTCCTCTGCTAAATCTAATATTCTACTCAATGATGTAGGGGTTTTATTTCTACAATTACCATAAAAACGTGAAGATTTCATCTAGAAAAAATATGTGCAGTGTTACCTTTTGGCCACCTACATTTGTACTCGAAATATCGAAAACAATCACGCACCATAACTTATTTTTTATAAACAAAATTCTGCCTTTGTCTACGGCTTTTCTGACTAAAGTTTTTCTTATCAAACAAGTTTTGTCACAAATTTCTAACACTCATTGCGAAAAACGTAAACTATAAATGAAAACAAGAAGACCGGATTTGATATAAAGAGATTTATATTATATAGAAGAGCTGATTAGCGAGTAGGCGTTAATGATCAGGGTTAGATTGATGGCTTCTATGGCGGAAAGATGAAAAGCGGTGTTATCTTTGGCAATACTGATAAACTTTTTGATGCTGAGCGCAGGTGGGATTTAAAAGAAAAAGGAGTTCAATAGCAGAATCAGATGAAAGGATTTGATTAGAAGACTTGAAAGCACGTATTTGCAAGTCTTATTTATCTATTTAAAAATTTAATTATCTATTTGATTGTTTTAGTAAATACAATAGCGTGGGATCGCTGCTGGAGATTATGGTTTCTAGTGCGTGAGAATAGCGACTTGCAAACTCTACTTGAACATACTCGCAGCGGCGCACATTTTGCTATCACGTGTGCCTAGCGACCTATATGTAGGACGCCAATGTTTCAAATAAAATTTCTCGGAAACTATAAGTTCAGAAAAATTTTAAGATTCACCATAAAACAGAAGAATTACTAATAAATAAATACGCTTGACAATTTTTTCAGAACTTCTTTGGAAATGCGTAGTTATTGGCTCAACTCTATATGCACTCTCAACATTTTCAAAATAGCGAAATCAGACGATTTCAAAATGGCGTCACGTCTCACCTGATAAAGCAATTTTTAAAAATACTACTGTCATATGTGTCAAATTTGCTCATAAATGTAGTCCAACTTCAGCTATATTCAAAAATATAATATACGAAGAGCAATCCTAAATTAAGTAGGCGTCCTACATATAGGACGCCAGGCACAAATGGGTTAAGGACAAAGCTATATGCTTAATATGCCGTAAATGTATTTCAAGCATAAAATCTTATAATCTGAAACGACACTACGAGCAAAAACATGATAAAATTAACAAACTTAGTGTTGGTGAACGAAAAGCCAAGCTGCAGTTACTCAAAGCCGGGTTAAACGCTTAGCAAAATGTGTTTCAAAGGCCTACAGGTGAAGCAACTGCAGTTGTAAATGCTAGTATGCGCATATCTCATATTATTGCAAAGAAAATGAAACCTTTTACGGATGGTGAGTATATAAAAGAATGCCTTCTTGCTGCAGCTGAAGAAATTGCACCAAAAAAAGTCAAAGATTTCAGTCAAATCAGTTTCTCACGTCAAACTGTGTCACGAAGAATTCATGTCATATCAAATGAAATTTGTGAGACGCTAGAAACAACTTTAAAAACGTTTATCTATTTCTCACTGGCTTTCGACGAAACAACGGATATTGTTGATGCATCTCAACTTGCTGTGTTTATCAGACGAATTGACAGTCAAATGAAAGTGACAGAAGAATTCCTCGATGTTGTAAGCTTAAAAAACACGACTACGGGTAGAGACATTAGAGATGCTGTGATAAAATGTATGGAAGATCATCAACTAGATTTGAAAAATCTTATTGGCATCGCAACAGATGGAGCACCCTCAATGATTGGAAAAAATGTTGGAGCACTTACTTTGATTCTCAGACATATAGAAGCTTTGGAAGGATGTTCCAGCTCTGGAAAAGAAACGTTTCTTTGTCATTGCTTTTTACACCTGAAAAACTTGTGTGCCCAAGTCCTAATATGTCCCATGTTATGACAGTTGTAGTTAAAGCTGTCAACTCGCTGAAACATCGTCAGTTTCAAGAGTATCTCAACGAACTGGACTCAGAGTACAGTGATGTGCTTTTCTACGCGAAGATTCGGTGGCTGAGTCATGGGAAATGCTTAGAAAGATTCTGGAATTTAAAGCAGGAAATTAAAAATTTCATGAAAGAAAAGGTTTACGATGTTCCTGAAATCGATGATGACCAATGGCTTCTAGATTTATGTTTTCTTACTGACATCACGAAAAAATTAAATGAACTCAATCAGAAACTTCAAGGTGAAGGCAAACTGATTACAGACTGTTATGAAGATATACAAGCATTTGTCACAAAACTTAAACTTTACGAAAGTCAACTTAAATCGAAAAATGCATTTCACTTTCCACTATTAAATAGCTTCAAGAGTGATAGCAAAGATTTTTCTAAATATGCCAACGAAATCACAAAATTGTTGAAAGCATTTCAAGAGAGATTCGCTTACCTACAAAAATTTGACAATTTGTTCAAAATTTTTATGTGCCCATTTGACATTCAGGTAGAAAAGGCTCCAGAGTATCTGCAACTTGAATTGATTGATCTTCAATCAAGTACGGAGTTGAAACACTTGTTTCAAAGAAGTGAAAAACTTAAATTTTATAATGAGTATATCCATGAAGATAAGTTCCCCATCCTGAAGCAAATGGCAATGCGTATTGCGGCGGCAATAGGAACAACATATTTGTGCGAATCTTTCTTCTCAAAATTGAAGATTGTCAAATCGAAGAATCGAAATAAGCTGACGGATGAAAACATGACAAACCAGTTACGCTGTGTAGTATCAAAATTGCCCGTTGATATTAGAAAGATGAGCAATAACATTCAAAAACAAGTTTCACATTAATTGAGGAAATAAATTGGTGATTCTTGTTTATTATTTTTTGTCTGTATATTATTGCTTGAGAGTTTGCCGTTGACTCTTTTCATCACATAAAAATTGAGTTGAACTTCATACTGTTTAATTATAGGTTATTCAAAGTGCGGCCCTCATTAAAATAATGGTACAATTTTTGGCCCAGTATGGCATTTCGGTTGGACATAGCTGGTTTAAAGCTTCTATCAATCAGTCAATTAGTTAATGCTACAAATGAAACGCGCAAAATAGTTGATTGACCGACTTACTGTTTCAGGAACTTAAGTGATGTCGTCGTCGTTTGGTCAGGCACCCAAGCTCAATTCGTGCCAGCACAAATCAAACCAGGGCCGAAAGTCTATTCTTTTACCACCCCGGGCTGCTGTGCTGCCCAGATTAGATTCTGGCAGTGGTGGTGTAAAGCCAACATCGAATTGCGTTATCCAAAACTTGCGGAACTCGTGTTCCTGTTGGTACATGATGTATGAGACAAGAAGATATGACGTGATTTGCAGTTTGCTCAGTGGCGCCACATTTGCAAATCGGTAATGGAGCGAAACTTCATTGGTACATGGACGAGTGAAAACGTTCTGCACTTGTCCAGAGGCGATTGAACCTTACCCATGATGTTCTAGGCAGACTCATTCCAAGTGGCATTGAACTGACCCTAGGAATGAAAGCAGGGACCCCTGAAGTACTTTTCAAGTAGTCCGCGTTCCATTTATGTTTTGTCCACTGCTTCACGGGGATGCCCAGTTTATCAACAGACAAACTACCTAATAGTTTCCATGCAGCAGGTACAAATAGGCGTCTTGATCTAAGTCTCCCCTGGTGTGCATCCTCTGCCCAACCAACTGTCCGTGCAGTACATGGTCGGTATCATAGTTAGCACGATTCGCCCAGGAAAGTGTCGCTCCTAATCAACGGAGCTCAGCTGGCTGGATGTTTGCGAGGACAGCCAAGTCCTCCGTTGGTGTAGAATGCAAGCATCCAGTGACAATGCGCAAAGCATCATTGAGAATACTGTCAATGAAGCGAGTATGCGTACTACGACACCAAACTGGTGCGCAGTACTCAGCGGTGGAGTAGACCAAGGAAAGAGAAGAGATGCGCAATGTCTTGGCACCTGCACCCCATCCAGATCCCACAAGTCGCCTCAACAGTGCGACTCGGGGGGAGAAATTTTTGCGTAATATCTCGAGATGATGACGGAAAGTGAGCGACCTATCCAGCTTTACCCCAAGACACGTTGGAACTGAACAGAGTGGCAATAGTTTGCCATTGTTGTAAACATTAAGCTCACGTTTGGCCTTTCTGTTGTTAAGATGAAAGGCCGCCGTCACCATTTTTGTATTGCTGAGCTTCAGCCTCCAAGTTTGGAAATAAGCTGAAAGTGTAATCATGTCTTGGCTTAGAGTGCCCTCCACAGCCTTCCAATCTCGAGAACCATACAGCAATGCTAAGTCATTAGAATATGCATACTTGTGGGAGGCTATGGAAGGCAGAACGTATCGGTAAATGTTGAAAAGTAGGGGCGATCCCTGTGCGATCCCTGTGCGAGGCCGTTTCGTAAACGTCTTGACCTGCTTTGCTTGCTGTCACCAGTAGTGAGCGTGAAGCTTCTACTCCGGACAAATTACTGTACATGATCATCCTGACCATGTGCTTATCCGGTAGAAGCCTAAGCAACTTGCAGGTGAGACCACGGTGCCAGACAGTGTCGTAAGCAGCTATCAGATCAACAAACACGGCACCAGCCTTCTTCTTGGCCTCAAACGAATCCTCTATGATATGAGTAAGTCATAATTTTAACTGAACTAATGTAACTTAAGTCATAATTTTAAAGGGTAAAGCCGGCCATGAGGAAAAATAATTGGGTAACAAGCATCCACGTGCCCGCATGGAAGTGGAATATTTGGGGAAAACACTGTTAACAATGCAGTGATTAGTTTTTAAGGGATGCACTTTTATTTCACACAAACATAAACATCAGCAATATTAAAAACTGTTCAAGCAACTAGCTTAGTTCTTCTTGATACAGGTTGAGATAAAAAGGCTACGTGATGAAATTCAGTAAGCAGAGAAAATCACGACTCCTCCAATTGCTACAGGCAAAATGCAATAAGTAACCACGAAAACACAGCACCTGTCCAGCACTGAACAACATCGGAATCCTCCCATTGATCGAGACATTTAGTTTTGTTTGAAATAACTTTTGTTTTATTGGAATAATATAAACTTCCGTCGTTACTACATCTATACTCTCCCACTGCGTTATAGTCGGATGGTCGAGAAACAACCTCAAGTGATCTACCGGAACCAACAGTGCAGCCTATAAAAAAGTTAGAACTCTAAATGAAAACGCCCCAAGACTAAAGTTTAAACTACTTTCATTTTAATACAAAAACATTAAGCTAACAACACTCACTTGTTCAGCATTAGAAAAGATCGGAATCTTTCCACTGAGCTGTAGCAAGACATTTGGTTTTGTTTGCGAAAACTCGTGTTTTATTGGAATAAGCTACGTACTTATTTTGAGGACATCTAAACTCTCCCACTGCGTTGTAGTTGGATGATTTGGAAACAACTTGAAGTGATCCACCTGGGCTGATTCTGCATTCTACAAGAAATAATTGTTTAGTACAATATCAAATCTTGAAGATAAATATCAGCATCAAATAGTTTTTCCAGTGCGGAAAAATTAGGTTGCAAAAAGTAAAGATTTTGGTTGCAGCATATACTGAGTACAATTTGTCTCACATATTTTGGGGTAGATGAAGTCCCACCACCAGAAAGCATACCACTGTCAAAAATATTATTGCCAGACTTTGAAAGCACATCAAAACAAATATTTCCTTTTATTGTTTCTGAAACTTTGTCACTTTGCATTAACTAATCAACCTACTGTGCCTGCAATTGTCAACTGCAGCTCGCAAAAAAAACGTTAGTTCTATAGATTCTCTAAAATTCCTAAAGATTCTCTAAAATTTAACGGAATAAACGATCAAATTATCTTGCGTTCGATAATTACGCAGCTGTTTCGATGGAAAATGCATTGTAATTTTCTCAATTTGGTGGTTAACTAGCAGAAAATTATAAAAGTCCAAATTTTTAACAAAATTTTTTTTCAAGACAAGAAGAAATAAAATCACAAAACCAAGACCAATAAAATCTGGTGGCAGAGACGCATTGTCCACATTCCCCTGGTTCTTTTTCCGAGGTATGGTCCCTTTTGCTCTATTCCGGGACCAATGCACGAAAAGACAGCCAAGGAACTCCGTGTCACAAGTATCATAACGAAAAGATTGCAACAAGTCGTGATGTATACGTAACATCAAATAACTTATTTTTGTAATCACAAAACAAAAATAATTGTGGCGCTTATTCCCAATTTTAATTTTGGTGCCCATATGTTTGTTCAAAGAATAATTGTACATTGACGCCGACAAAAAATTAGCATAGTGTTAAACTTCAATAACGGTGCTCATTGCGCATGCGGAAAAAGTGAATTTGACATTCGGGATCCAGGTTTTAGGAATTTCCCCGTTTGATCTCATTTTCGACTTTTTATTTTCTTTATTTAGGTAAAGTATAAAATTTTCGATTTTAAAGCATTGCAAACTTACGCTAGCAAGCCAAAATTATATTGCAAAAGCAAAAACGCTGATTTTATTAAGCAGTGCATTGCACAGAACTTGTATATATATTTTGTAAAACTGAGTACTCAAGAGTAGAAAGTAAACTACTGGCGGAAACATCAAACAACCGATTTCAAAACGCAAAAATTCAAATATCTTTTTTATTCTTTGATCGCTTTGTTATCTTTGAAATAATTTGTCAGCCTACTATAAGAGTAATATAGTGCAGTTGGCAGAACTCACGGCTATAAATGCCACATTGGCCCGGACCATGATGAAATGGTCTTGCGTTCGATAGCTACGTTGCTGTGACGTTGGAAAAATAATTGTTAGATGCTAAGATGTAAATTTAAAAATAGCAAATTGTGCAAAGTGCATTTGGAAAGATATTCTTGTGCTCTAGGGATAGCAGAAACTGTGTGGGATGTTGCTGTATTTCAGGTGTAAAATAGTATAAAAGTGCTCTTTTATCAATCTATTTGTACTGTTGGTCCAATTGCAAGCCCTATTCCTCATCTAATGATCAGTACACTGATCAAGAAAAAACTTGTTTGATTCATTCCGTTCCTTGTTCTAACTGCGAATATGCAAACATTGGGCAAACCAAAAGAGATCTTAAATTTCGTTTAAAACTTTAGCTAAACACGAACAAGCTATCAAAGACCAAAGCAATGCGCTCAATTAGAATATGCAATTAGATCATTTAATTGATTGAAGTAACACATGCACTTTGAAAGTTGAGCCTAACTACTTTCGACATCTTGCAGCTCAAGCATGGTTTTATTAACTCGTACTACAATGTTATTAGCCCTTATAAGGACAGTGAAATTTACGCAAATAGAGGTACAATCGACTACAATTGGTAGTCACTGTCTTAAACCTTTTTTTGCCTTGTAATTAGTTCCTAACTTGATTTAATCACGGTTACAAATACTGTAACTAGTTGCTGCACTAAACTCAAACGTTGCCAAAAATTAAAGCGAGATTAAAGAACACACAGAATTATGAATACGTTTTACTGAAAAAACACGAAACGAAACCCCAAAACTTAAATTCTCAGACACTAGCACATTTTGGCATTTGTATGTTTTTACAATAACTCTTTGCGGCGTACAACCATTTTTTTTGCAGTCATCACACTTTGAACGGGTATCTTTTTGCATACTGCGCATTTTTTGGGTCAGTCTGGTGTAGTTGGTGTGCCCGATGTATCGCAAAGGTTTCGGTGCACGTAAAGCCCCAATTAAACGGCTGCATCTTTTACAAAATTCTAATGAGCAGGATTGCTAAGTCGTGCTTGAATCGCAGGCTTGGCTAAATCCAAACAGAGCTGGCTTAAAAACCGTTTGTTTGAGTCTCTGTACCCACCGTTCTGCATCAGTATAAATGCCTTGTTCGCTCCAGCATTTAACATGCTGCAAAAAAAAAGAATTGGCCAACGAACTGTTTTTTGACGACAGAAAAATTCCTCTATGTTTTGATTGAACATGTCCACTCCACTTTTTCTTTCATTATAATCTAAAATCATGAGTAGTTTTTCTTTTCTTCGTTATCTACAGATGCATCATTGTGGCTTGAACTGAGCAAGATCACCTGATTGTTCTTCTTCGCTTGATAGGTAACCAAGCACATGCTATCATCATGATGGTTAAATGAAAATGTACTACTGTAAAGATCTACTTTAGGTCTCAAAATCAATGGTATCTTACGGCGATGACTCTGTATTGTGCCAAACAATGTTAAATTTTGCAGTAACTATTTACTGTTGGGCAAATAAATTTGTTGCTATTGGACAAAATAAAAATTTGGTATTGGGCAAGGCTGTACCTTATAAAGTAGTTTTTAGTGCACGCGTCTAGTTCTGTTCCTTACCAAGGTTGCAGGAGATTCAGATCAACATCCTGAGCCGGATCATGGTGGACAAAGTTTCCTTTTTTTTCACCATATGCAATTGCATTTGGAGCACAGTCGGTGCTAGGCTTGCATATCCAAATAATCCTGAGTCCAAATTTTCGGGATTTTAATGGTATATAAGTTCGATCAGCGGCTCATCAACAGGGATGCATTCACCAGGAATCAATACCATGCGAATGTTTGGGAAAAATATACCAAATTTCTGAAATAGCTGCAAATCTATCATGAGATTTTCTTTCTAACGTGTATGCAAGTTATTAAATCGGAGGCATCTCAGAAAAACTTGAATCGATGCAAACCCATGATAGTATCATGAAATTGCTGTCTGCTAGTTTCCCCAAGTCTTCTAAAGCCGTAAAATCATTTTGTCTTGTCCACCTTTCCATATCATCGCTAATCTAGCTTCAAGATGGTTTACGGAAAATATACATGTATTTACTGAGTAGCACACTTTTGGAAAGTTTTTTCTGACTTCGATAACTTTTGTAGTAGAGTACGTCAGGGTAGTTCTCAATATTTCTTCAATGTCCGTCTGTTATAAACCTTTCTTTTCATTGAGAGGCTGAGTTATTACCCTTGGTGTCTCCGTTACGACGTTTCTTTGTATTCTTCTCACAAGAATTGAGCGTGATATGTATAACAAATCATTTGGATTTTTATTTCATTCCATTTTCTTCGTCGCTTTCCATTGCGTTTTTCGACACCTTGTTGTCACTATCTTCATTGCCTTTTTCTTCAAACATTTCCACATCTCTTTCGTCATCAACAGCAATCTCACGATTATTGTCTTCAGCCACATCTTTTTCTGCATCAATTCTAGACTCATCATCATCGGCTTCTTCTTGCGTATTATTTTCAATATCATACGTATTGTTTTTTGTGAGACTCATTGGGGCATACATGTCACAAAAAGTTACGCATCTTCTCATGATTTAACATTTATTATATTGTTTATTCAATAAACAAACATGATTTTAGTTGTAACAGCATTAGCCATAAAATTAACTACAAAGTAATGTACCGTTATCTCTATTTCTACATAGCTGCTGCTCAACCTTTGCAAAAACTGGCTTCAGCTGTGATGCTTTGCTTGTATTTTACAAAACTATTTTGCCATGAATTGTTTTATTCTATTTTTCGCTTTGTCAATTCTAAAATTTCACATCAAAGTAATTCGTGACCAAAACCAAAGTTAGCTTACCTTTAACCTTGATATCAATAAAAGCCAGTTTTGCTGGACTAGTTCCAGATCTGACAACAGCAAATGTGACATCTTTATCAAGAGGGGACGTCAAAGTCAAAGAACTTATTATGTAGGTTGATTTCTCGCAGGAAAAGTTTTGGCAAGTTAAACCAAAACCATTTTGAGGGTACTCTACACATCTTGTAAAGTCAGAATAAATGTTGGTTTGTGTCCGTGGATATAAAACAGGATGCGATCAGTGATATGTACCACCAATCAATAAAAATTTAATTGACAACTTCAATCCATTGAAATTTCTTGCCAGAGTATTTTCAATCAAAACTGGTTCGATTTGAATTGTGTTCACGGGAATTGAACATGGTGCTGTTAAAAAGAAAACAATTTAGAGTACTTAGTAATATTTGTAGCCTATGTCGAATAACAACAGTCGAATATACACGTAAGTATTTGCTGACATAAAAATCATGAAATTTGGCGCGAACGTGAGGTTAAAAAACAGTCTTTTCTGCTTCAATGACAATAAAGTGTCAACAATTAAATGTAGACAACTCAAAGTCGATGAAGGATGAAACCAATTCTAGCTTTAACCTTTGTCGACTTCGATTATACGAAAATCATCGACTTTAAACTGTGATTTTTAATTGCCAACTTTAAATTGTCGAGATATCTTTTTCCTTTTTATCTTTTGCTTTAATAAACAGACCCAGAAACAATTAGTTCGATATTTCAGCTTAGTTGCAACTCTTCAGTTTTCACTCTTTTCGATACATAGCATATTTGAAACTCGTTCATGCGTAAAGTCAAAGGTTGGAGTATAGTGAGTGGCAGGTAAGATTGTTTCAAAGAACCATTTGTTTAACATATTAAGATAATTTGCTGAATAACATAATCAGTTTTATGAAAAAACACTAATGGCGTATCTCATTTAAAGTAATGTCTTTTCCTATTTTCATACAAAAACCATTAATTTTGTAATAGAAACTTATGACTAAAAAACTTTTTAACAAACCTGTTGCAATTACTTTATTTGCAGCTGTCAATGATACAAACAATAACAAAAAGTTCCACAAAAAAAGCATGATTTAAAGAAAACAGCTTTTTTCACGATCACCACTAAAATGCATACAAAATATGTGCTATAAATTGTCTAACAAAAAACAACATTATCTTATTTACCCTATTACTACAAAGAACTAAGCTATAATTAATACAATAAACTGATCGATATTTGTGTTTTTTGCGCTGTAGACTAAAGTGTTACAGCCAAAAGCAGCAATTTTATTTATGCAATCCCAAAACATCATTTTTTTCTGCGTTCAAATGCAATTGCAGCGATTTTTGAGCGCTTTAGAGTAACTCTCTGTTTCCCTCAGGTGGAAAGAACGCTTTTGCTTTAACAAAGTCTCTTGTAAAAAACAAAAGCAACAGCGAATTACATCTTAAAGTTCGTACGATTTAGTCAAAAGCAGGTATCGAAAATCGCTTTTTACGTGATTGGTTTGAATCATTTGAGCATCTCAACTTTTATTAAACAATGATATTATATTTTTCGCTTCTGTCTTTCAAAACGACTGGTCTTGCACATGATGCTATCACTATTATCTGTCAGCCAAAAGTTGAAAGACTGCTATTTCAAACATTCCATATTTTCATAAAATGTTTAACCGTTTTTATAAACCCATTGTTTGCATCAGGCTTTAATTCTTGCAATCTCTATCATTATCATGATTTCAAACAAATACAAACGCCGTGTTAATGTCAGCTTTTAACTCCAATGTGCTTTGAAGTCCTGCACAATTTATCTGTGATACGCCTGCTCTGAATCACACATTTCATCAACCTGCCTATAAAACACAAAATCACCAACAAAAAATATGATAAAGAAATTGTAAATTTAAAGCGTACAAAAATGATATTATTCAAAATCTTGATGGTGGTACAAAATTTTAATACAGCTTTGAATATGCTGTTTGAGTTGTAAGCTTTTCGTGTCGCTCCCATTAGTGGCGGTATCGCGTCTAATGGGAAGAGCTAGAATGAGTGTTTTATGTGATTAGTTTGAACGTTAAGCAATCAAGACAAACCAATGATAGCGCTGGTGTTGTAAAGCGCGCCAAGTAAGATTTTACAATAGCGAAATGCTAAAGAAAGCGCAGCGAGAGGCCAAATAAGAACGCCGCGATAATCGAAAGAGTTTTACAGTGTAAACAAACTCTTTCTGTTTGCATAATACCGGAAGCCGGTTTTGATACAAGCCTTTAAGAGATTAAAATGAAGCGTACGGCAGCGAGGATTGAAAACCGCTTGTTATTATAGTTTAACATTAGAATTACCGTTTTTTCAACCAACCTAAAATTACTACGAGCGGTCAAAATGACCGTTTGCTTAATTGCTAAAAACTGCTTAAAAACTAGTGTAACAGTAATAATCTCTGGAATATTCATATTATTATCCCGTGTCAATGTAATTTTTCTGTTTTGGTCATTATTTCTGGTATTTCCCCGTATACAAACCGTCGCTTGTGTATTTTATTCTCAAAGCAATTTTATTGGTAGTTATTTTCTGTACTCCCCCCGTAGACAATCCTTTTTAATTGGTTTTATATGCGTTTTTATTGGTTGTTCTTTGGGTAGCAGTTTCCGGTATTCTCCCGTTTTCAAATCTTTTCTTGTTAATTTTTAGTTTCTAGATTTTTTTGATTGGCTAAAAAATTTGGGAACGTTATTTCGGTTACGTACGAATGGAACGTATATATACGAGTGGGGCCTTTTGTAAACTCAAGAGGGAGAGACAAAAGCAAACAATCGACGGAACAGAGAAGAAAAAAAAGAAGGAAGAAAGGTGAAGGATTAGAATGCAAGGGCCAAGTACTACTAGAAGGAAGGTGGACTATCGGCTGCTACAGTGTGGTGTCGGTGATTGTCGAAGTGCAACCGCTTATGTATTAATATAAGTTGTGGTGTTAAAGAGTAGGCTGCAACTTAGCTTCATAAGCGCAAGTCCTTAGGCCGAAGGATAGGGCATAGAAGGTAGTTGTTGCACTCTACCAAGCTAATCTTCTAGTCGTCGAATTGTCATCTGCCGGTCACTAGGGTACAGGGCGGGTGACTTAATTGTATTCGGCGACAAATTGTGTCATGAGTTACTTCTAACTGTTGCGTTAGACCTAGTAACGTTTTGAATTATTGTAAGTGGAAGTTCAACGAGTCGTAAGTTCCATTTTGTGTTGGAATAAACTGCATAGATTCTAAACCACGAAATAAATCGTAGGCCTTCAACTATTTTTAGTACGTTTGGAGCTTGTAATCCATTTCTTGATTTTGAAGATAATTTATTACATTTCATTCTTGCTTCGTCATTAGTGAATTCCATCAAAAACATTAGCGATACAAATCGAATTCCGCTGTGTCAAATATGAAATGTCTAACAACTATCATCTAAGGCTTGCGTTGTAGCAGCTTGCCTCATCGCTGTCACTGTCTCACTGCCAAAGCAGACAAATTTACATGTCTCGATGTCTCACTGTTGAAGCAGAAAAATCAGTTTGATGCATGTTATCAATAGCAACCTCTGAATTTGCTTCATTTGAAAATAATTGTTTCCCTTGTAGGCCTAAAGTCAAACCGAGTCTGAATGTGCCAAACCTGATCAAAGCGTAACATAAAAACATAAACGTAACATTTTTTGCATGAGTAGAGGGTTTAAAGCACTTCTGCCTCAAGAAAAGGTTGAGGATCTGTGTTTTTTTTTTGGAGATCAATATTTTCAGAATGGCGTTTTTCTATTTTCTAAAATAAAGGTGAAGACTTTTGTTTGGAAATATACTTTTCAAAACTTTTCAAAAGTATTTGCCAAGTTTTGAAATTTCTATTACGGGGCTGAAAACAGTCTGGAGTCTTCAGCCACCAGTTCTCGTACTTTTACCCCTATGTCGACAAACATATCTATCTTTTGCACTGGTAGGTAACTTTTACCTGTTGGTGCAGTTATTGTAGCAAGATTGTTTCGATATAACAGCACAACAAAAAACTCTTTAATTGCAAAGGTAAATTTAATGATGAAAACATTTATGGTTTATATGCACGGTCAAAATGACCGTTGGCGGTAATTTAACCCTTATCAGAACATATGTTGACATTTGTCAACATCGATTTTTTTTGTTTGATTGCACTCGTCCTCTACATGCTAGCTCAGCGCCATTCACCGACGAAGGAAAGATATTAGATTACTACTGCAGTGATATCAAAATGCCAAATTGTTTCTACAAAGAGTTATTTGCGTTTTATCTTAATCGGAATACCTGTTGACAAATGTCAACAAATAGAACCAATAGCAGATTAACGTATGCAACGTATTATATTGATCTTTTTTCCCCATCAGGCTCAGAAGAAAAAATATATTGACACAACAACCTCGAATTATTGCTGCTCCTATAAATGAAGTGGATGCTTTCAAAATATTTTACCGACCTGAAATTATACTTTAGATCAGGGGTCACCAACCTTTTTGAGGCCGAGGGCTACTTCATGAGCATGGAGTAACATGAAGGGCACACGACCTGTTTGCTACAAACTTCTTAAATAACAAAACTGCATGGATATTAAATGTTATAATGATGATATTAAAATAGCAGTAATCATAATGCTGTGAAATTATTTCTCACATATCAATAATAATTGTTTTCCACAATTATCAGTCATTTACACTTCAATAACAATAATAAATAGAAAAACATGTTTCAACATTAAACATTTATTTACTCAAATATATTTGAAGTGTTGTATAATTAATACAAATGCAACATTTTTTAAGCCAAAGAGACAACACTTATTTCCATTAACAAGTTCACAAATGCTTTCTGAACATTTAACATTATGTGCAATATTTCTGATAAATATTGCTGCTCTTTAAATGAAAAGAATGTCTGATTCGTTAGATCATTTTTTATGAAAGTGGGAGGCCTGGCACTGCATGCTGCTCACCAGTGCATTATAATCTGGTGAATAATTTGACACAGCAATTCGTAGTGAATCTTGTAAATGTGCATCAGTCAGGCGTGTTCTGTGTTTGTTCTTGATAAAGTTCATATTGGAAAAGGCCGATTCACACAGATATGTTGAACCAAAAAGCTGGCAATTTTCATAGCTGCTGTGCACACACCACTGTACTTCTCTCTGTCCACAAGGCACCAAAAGTTTGGTGCAGACTGATGAGCTTTAAAGTTTATGTCATTTTGCAGGGTTAAGATTTCCATCTCGACATCAGTAGCGCTCAAACTGAACAAATCACTGAGCTGCTTAGCAGTGGAAGTTACGTCTACGTACATGAAAGGATTTGTAACAAATGACACGCATGGCTCAAGCTTCTTAAAGTCACAAAATCTGTCTTCTAATTCCTGTCCTAATCTGTTTATGACTTGGGAGTACTTTGTTACAACTTCATCCAAAGCTGCAGATGCAGAAACATTGTCTTTTAACACTGCCTGCACAGAAGAAAAATGCAGCATTTTTTTCTTTTCCACCTGCGCAGAGAAAATGTTCATCTTAGCTTTAAATGCGTTTACTGCACTGATCATGTGAGCAACAGTTTTGTCTTTTCCTTGCAGTTCCCGGTTCAGATGGTTCAGCTTCTCAGTCAAATCAGTTAAAAATTCGAGGTCAAGCAACCATTCTGGTTCTTCAAGCAGCGATGCGTCTTCTCCCTTGGAAAGCATGAACTCTTTGACTTCACTCAGAAGTGACAAAAAACGCTTTAGAATCTGTCCCCTGCTGAGCCATCTTATTTCTGTGTGCAATAGCAAGTCACCGTATTCAGCGGACAGCTCATCCAGCAGCATCTTAAACATTCTGTGTGGTTTTGCTTTAGAGCGGATGCTGTTTATGATCTTTACGACAGGAGTCATCACGTGATCAAAGCCGGTAACTTTCGCACAAATCGCCTGTTGATGAATGATGCAGTGGTAGTGCAGAAACGTTGGGAAGTCTGGATCATTCCTGCATCGTGTAATAAATCCCACATGCCTACCCGTCATGGCTGGTGCCCCGTCTGTTGTTATTGATGTCAACTTATTTAATGGCACCTTTTTCTCGACGAAGAAGTTTTTCACAGCTGTGTATATGTCAACTCTCCGCGTTGTTGCCTTCAGTGGCAGGAGTGTCAGCAGTTCTTCTTTTGTGGAAAAATCATCAAACACCATTCGGATGAATATCATCAGCTGAGCCGTGCTTGCGCTGTCTACTGACTCGTCACATTGCATACTGAACTACCTGCACGCAGCAAGATCCCGATCCACCTGCTCTGTCAAGTTCTCAGACAAAAATGACACTCGTCTTGCCATTGTACTTGCTCCAAGCTGAACATCGGATAGCGCAGAGATGACTTCAGGACCATGTTTTTCATCTTTGAATAATGTATTAGCAACGAGCATCATAGTTTCTTTAAAAACCTCCCCATCCAAAAAGGTTTTCTTGTTCTTTATCAAAAATTGTGCAGCTCTAAACGAGGCTTCAGTGACATTCTGTGATTTTTTTCATCACCTTCGTGAAAATGGCCCGCTGTTTGTCTAAAGATGCCTTTAATCCATGAGCTTTTTCTGTCCGTAATGCGCTTCCAGGTGGATAGTTGACATCAAAGTTTCTGTGACAGGTTTTGAAGTGCCTTTCCACATTGTGCCGCTTTGGTACTGCAACAGTCGTCCCGCAAATAAGGCACAGACATTTATCTTTAAAGAATGTAAAAAAGAACTCTTCTTCCCAACTATCGTTAAAAACGTATGTCCTTTTTCGCTTTTCTGCCATGATTTTTAGGGCAAAAGCACAAGCAAGCTAACTCTTCGTCACTTTGTGTGGTCAATAGGTCAGGAAAAAGCGAGGCGGCACCGCAGGACTGACCTTTGACTTAGAAAGACGCAAGTTTGGTATCAAATATTTCTAACTAAATTTTTTAATTATTTCTATTTGATAAATAAAAAATAGCACAATGTGAGCAATAATTAAAAATATGTGTAAAACATTCATATTGAATTGAAATATGAGCCGTGCTTGTAGAGTCTATTCAAATAAGCTTGTTTGGTGCCGTAGTGATAATTCAACAAAAAATAACTAGTTTTACATACACAATTTATTTTACAAATTATCACTTAAATTGCAATTTAAAATTAGGCTATTCCTACACTGGTTATCCCAGTGAAAAGAACACAAATCGATAATACCATTTAAACACAATAACGCCGGTTTAACTGACTCTCACAATATAACCAGCTACCTGCGCAGTCAGCGGTCGCTACTAAATATAGCCAACCCATGTTTTGAACAACGAGGAGAGCCTACACGTGGCCGCAAACTATAGCGTCATATAAAGGAGAGAGAAATTATTTTCGCGCATGGCCCTGAACTATGGCATCATTGAAAGGAGAGAGAAATTATCTTCGCACAAGAGAAAAGAAAGAATTTGCTTATGTAACAGTGCTATTTTTGGCGCATGCTTCGCGGGCGCCTTAAAGGGGTCCTGGGGGCGCCTTGTCGCCCACGGGCACTGCGTTGGTGACCCCTGCTTTAGATAGTACGTGAGACGAATAGAAAGGCAAGGGACGTCAGAAATGAGTGTAAATTGTCGCCAAACTCTGTCAACAAAAACTTTACATCCCAAGAAGTTGAAGTCGGTCTTGCTATTATGATTCGTGCTGGCTTGGACAGAGATAACTTCACAGACTTACATTGCTTGTGGAATCTTATTGACAGTAGACCATTTTATAGATTCACTATGGCATTGAATCGATTCAAATTTCTACTACCTTGCATGCGTTTTGATAACTATCGTAATCGACCAGCAAGACAAGGAAACGATATTAGCTGTTATCCGAGAAGTATGGGAAATATTCAACAGTAATCTGCGCAACATCTACAACCCAAATAAAGCCTTGACTGTGGATGAACAACTCGTTGGGTATCGTGGCAAGATTCGCGGACGAACATACATGCCAACAAAATCAAGGAAATACGGTGTTAAGTTTTTTTGGCTTTGCGAAGCCACAACAGGTTTTGCCCTAAAAACCATAGTTTATTCTGGAAAGGAATCTGATTCGGTACCTCATAGAAACCTCGCCGATGATGTTGTAATGAAATTGTGCTCAGTTTATTTGATATAGGTCGAGACATATATGTTGACCGGTTTTTTACTTCTCATGGCCTGGTGTAGAATCTTTTGCAGCAAAATCTGTCTCTAATTGGGACAATTATGGCTAATCAACGTGAAGTACCATCGCAGTTCAAAGCAGCAAAAGGAAGAGAAATTGAAAGCACTAAGGTATTGTATGATCATTCTAACAATATTCTACTATTGCCATGTGTCCCCAAACGCAACAAGAATGTGCTTATGATGTTCTCTTTACACTTTTCTATTTCAATCACGGACTGCCACAAAAAACCTACAGTTATCATAGATTGCAATCAGTATAACGGAGGAGTTGACACTCTTGATAAAAATTGTGAAGAATTCAGTTGCTTGAGGAAAACAAATCGTTGGCCAATGGTTATCAATTACAATTTGATAAATATTGCCACTAAAAACGCTTTTATCGTAATGAAAGGCAGTGGATAGTGTGACAAAAAACAGATATTCTCCAGCAACTAAGCTTTCAGCTCTTTTAACCATAGGTAAGCAATCGAAAATTGAGAGGAGAACGAAAGGTACTGACCGCAACAAAAAAAAGCACCAAAAACATATTGCTTAGAATGCTAAACAATTTGTGGTTTCACCACATGTTTGTATATTTTTGTGTTTGAAATTAGGTTGTCGAAATTTTGTTGTTCTTCAATTAAGAGCAAAGCAAGCTAAAATTATACCTCGGGTAGGAAGCAGATCCTGAATTTTACATTCAAGATGGTAATGCTTTATCAAAACCAAATTAACCGTACAATTAAATGGATCGCGCAGCGCGAACAATCTATTGCGCGGTGAGATTGATTAAGCGCGGATATCGACCATCAGAAGACAACATATATACTTTGAAAACAGTGAGCATTAGCATTGAAAAACACAAGAAAATGGCATGTTGACAATTGTCAACATATGTTCCGATTAAGTTACACAAAAACGCTGTTCTGATAAGGGTTAAGGTAAATTTATTTACATCCCACCCTGTGCTCATTGCAATGCAAAGAAAATTGGCATGCTAAAAGTTATCTAAGATTTAGGAAAAATCAGGAAGTTTCAGTGTTATTGCCCGCACCTAATCAGAGATATAAACGATTAAAAATCAAAAACGGTCAAAATGACCGCTTCAATAATTCTGGTGTTAATGCACATTGATCATTTTCCAAAAGATGCTGACCAATGGCAGAGTCACAGTCCTGATATAATGATAATATTATTATAACTGAACCAGACAAAGCCTCCGCCGATGTCCTTTAAAACAAAAGCGAATACGTAGATAAATGTACCAAATACTTGATCATCAATCAAAATTTAAAAAATTTGATCAGGTCTCCAGCAATAACAACACACCCAGCATTAAATCGCGCCTTAAAAAGCGGTTGCTTGACTTAGTAAGATCCGATTTTTTGCCGAAGGAATATATGACGCAATACAACCGACTGAATTGCAAAACCTCGAATGTATCGTCTGCCGAAAACATATAAAGACGGTACTCCACTTCGCCAAATATTGTCTATGACAGGTTCGTCCCATCATGGACTTGGCAAGTGGTTGGCTGGCCTATTACAGCCTGTGTTAGTGCGGTTTTAGTTATATTACATATCAGATTCATTTACCTTTGCTAAAACCATGCATAATCTTGACAGCGGCCCTAATGTCTTCATGTGTTCTTCTGATGTGTCCAGCTTGTTCACCAACGTTTCCCTTGATGAAACCATCAAAATCTGTTCAGAAGCTCTTTATGACGAATCTGATTTCCAACCAATCATTCCAAAATACATGTTTGTTGAATTGATCAAAAGCGCTGTATCCTTAATTGAGTTCAGCTTCAATAACGCCATGTACAATCAAACAGACGGAGTAGCTATGAGATCACCACTTGGTCCGGCTTTGGGTAACATCTTTGTTGGATATTATAATAAAAATCTATTTTCTCAAACGCACAAGCCTCCAACATACTTCAGATATGTTGGCGACAGGTTTGCCATTTTCGATCACAAAGCTGAAGCAAATGAATTTCTGACCAAACTCAACCGCCTCCATCCCTCAAATTCACCTTTGAAAAAGAGAAAATGTCTACCGTTTCTTGATGTTTACGTCGAAAGAACAGATATTGGTTTTGAAACCAGTGTATACCGAAAATCCACTTGCACTGACCAGTATTTGCGTTGGGAGTCCTTTAGTTCTCTCAAACGTAAAATAAGTCTAATATCTTCATTGGTGTATCGAGCCCTAATAATTTGCACCAAGCGTAGACTCAATGGAGAAATAGAACGGATCAAGAAAATAGTACTGGATAATGGCTATCCTAATAACGTCATCAACGCTCAGATTGCCAAGAAAATCGCTCAGTTCTCCACCCTCAAGCGATTCGGCCCAGAAAAGTGCCCTGTGTACTTGAGGGTTCCTTGGATAGGTAAGCTTTAAAAACTTGGAAAAAGAAGTCAAAACCACCGTGGAAAGCTGCTATGGTTCAGTCAGCACCCGCTTGGTCTTTACGTCGAAGCACATGCTGCCTGCGGCCCGCAAGGATGTTCTATCGACCACTCAGAAAAGTTTTGTCATATATGAATATAAGTGTCACTGTGATAGTCGGGACGTAGGGCGAACATCTTAACGACTACAGGATCACATCAAGCAAGATGTTCCGCAATGGTTAAGACAACAATTGACCCGTCCACGTCGATCTCAACCACACAGATCGTGCAAACGAAACGACAACAAACCGAAGTGTAACTCTGCCATTGGTCAGCGCCTTTTAGAAAATGATCGATGTGCATTAAATTATGATAACAAGCGGTTTTCAATCCTCGCTGCCGTACGCAGCTTTTTCCATTTTAATCTTTTAGAGTCTGCTTGTATCAAAACCCGGCGCCCGGTATTATGCAAACAGAAAGAGTTTGTTTACACTCTAAAACTCTTTCGATCATCGCGGCATTCTTATTTGGCCTCTCGCTGCACTTTTTTTAGCATTTCGCTATAGCGATATCTTACTTGGCGCGCTTTACAACACCAGCGCTATCATTGGTTTGTCTTGATTGCTTAACGTTCAAACTAATCACATAAAACACTTACTCACTCTTGCTTTTCCCATGTGACGCGATACCGCCACTGATGGGAGCGTCACAAAAAGCTTATGGCTCAAAAAGCTGTTTTCAAAGCTATATCAAAATATTATTGCTAAAACAAGATAGATAACCAACAATCCCTACTTTATATTAAACATCTTTAATGAATTAGCAGTAACAAGACAAAAAAGTATGTAATCGTAAGTTCCAACACATTGTACCATAACATAGTAGTCTTCCGATAGGGAAGTAGCGTGTTTAATTACCACCTGAGTTCCGCTTTGCAATTTTGTAGAACATTGATTTTAAGCAAACTTTAGAAATAGGCACTTTTCACATTAAATCTTACAGGAGTCACAGTAATTGTCCGCATCGTTTACTGTAATAACCCAGCCCGTGAATTG
Organism: Trididemnum clinides; assembly: GCA_963675345.1. Taxonomy (NCBI): domain Eukaryota; kingdom Metazoa; phylum Chordata; class Ascidiacea; order Aplousobranchia; family Didemnidae; genus Trididemnum; species Trididemnum clinides. The sequence goes on from OY776294.1 coordinate 27,884,047, forward strand.
TACTCTTAAATCATCGCCCAACGTATCGTAATAACTTACCTGCTAGTGTTTCACTTTGGGTTACTTTTCTCTTACGCATTTTTAATTGTATCCTTATTCGTATGACATCATATCTGTGCCTAAGCGTTTATTGTTAGATCCTGACATCATCGCATGTTGCGTAAGTGCTAACCCACCCAAAGTAAATCACTTGCATTTGCTTGCTGTAAATAGTTGGCTTATTTTTTAGTAGCCAATTCCTCAAAATACATATCAATTACTTCGGTGTCTTCCCTCCACTTTGAGTTTGTGCATTCTATGCACATTATCAAATGACCGCATTAACGTTTGTGAAATGGCTGCTTGTTTTAATACTGATCGAGTCCAGTTTCAATGTACGGCCATGTTGCAAAAAGTTAAAAAAGAGGTTTATCAGAAACTCCAGAGTCTTGGGAAGAAATATAGAAGATCAGCGCAACTACGTTCTATATTTTGATTGATCGATCCGCTTTCAAATAAAGGCACTTTTGATGTATCAAGAATTGGATTTGTCAAAAAGCATTAGTTATTGGGTGAAGCTGGCTGATACTCTTCACCCCGACATTATTTATATTGACATTACAGAACCGGCTAGTAGTTCATTAAATGTAAATATGTTTACATCTATTTTGAAGTAATCTGTATTAATTGAAGGAATATAAGCTTATCAAATTTTTCGATAAACCTATGGTTCTGTAAAAATGCACAGCAAAGCAGAACTCAGGTGGTAATTGAACCCAGTACCTCTCGATTGGAAGACTATTGTCTCATGGTGAGATGTGTGAAACTTACCATTCTACACTTTTCTGTTTGGTAAAGTCATTTAAGATTTTTAATATGACAAAAAGGTTGTTGGTTATCTATTTTGTTTTAGCAAAAATACTTCGATTATTGTATGCTTTAAATTTACAATTTCTTTATCATATTTTTTGTTGGTGATTTTGTGTTTTATAGGCAGGTTGATGAAATGTGTGATCCAGAGCAGGCGTATCACAGATAAATTGTGCAGAACTTCAAAGCACATTGGAGTTAAAAGCTGACATTAACACGGCGTTTGTATTTGTTTGAAATCATGATAATGATAGAGATTGCAAGAATTAAAGCCTGATGCAAACAATGGGTTTATAAAAACGGTTAAACATTTTATGAAAATATGGAATGTTTGAAATAGCAGTCTTTCAACTTTTGGCTGACAGATAATAGTGATAGCATCATGTGCTAGACCAGTCGTTTTGAAAGACAGAAGCGAAAAATATAATATCATTGTTTAATAAAAGTTGAGATGCTCAAATGATTCAAACCAATCACGTAAAAAGCGATTTTCGATACCTGCTTTTGACTAAATCGTACGAACTTTAAGATGTAATTCGCTGTTGCTTTTGTTTTTTACAAGAGACTTTGTTAAAGCAAAAGCGTTCTTTCCACCTGAGGGAAACAGAGAGTTACTCTAAAGCGCTCAAAAATCGCTGCAATTGCATTTGAACGCAGAAAAAAATGATGTTTTGGGATTGCATAAATAAAATTGCTGCTTTTGGCTGTAACACTTTAGTCTACAGCGCAAAAAACACAAATATCGATCAGTTTATTGTATTAATTATAGCTTAGTTCTTTGTAGTAATAGGGTAAATAAGATAATGTTGTTTTTTGTTAGACAATTTATAGCACATATTTTGTATGCATTTTAGTGGTGATCGTGAAAAAAGCTGTTTTCTTTAAATCATGCTTTTTTTGTGGAACTTTTTGTTATTGTTTGTATCATTGACAGCTGCAAATAAAGTAATTGCAACAGGTTTGTTAAAAAGTTTTTTAGTCATAAGTTTCTATTACAAAATTAATGGTTTTTGTATGAAAATAGGAAAAGACATTACTTTAAATGAGATACGCCATTAGTGTTTTTTCATAAAACTGATTATGTTATTCAGCAAATTATCTTAATATGTTAAACAAATGGTTCTTTGAAACAATCTTACCTGCCACTCACTATACTCCAACCTTTGACTTTACGCATGAACGAGTTTCAAATATGCTATGTATCGAAAAGAGTGAAAACTGAAGAGTTGCAACTAAGCTGAAATATCGAACTAATTGTTTCTGGGTCTGTTTATTAAAGCAAAAGATAAAAAGGAAAAAGATATCTCGACAATTTAAAGTTGGCAATTAAAAATCACAGTTTAAAGTCGATGATTTTCGTATAATCGAAGTCGACAAAGGTTAAAGCTAGAATTGGTTTCATCCTTCATCGACTTTGAGTTGTCTACATTTAATTGTTGACACTTTATTGTCATTGAAGCAGAAAAGACTGTTTTTTAACCTCACGTTCGCGCCAAATTTCATGATTTTTATGTCAGCAAATACTTACGTGTATATTCGACTGTTGTTATTCGACATAGGCTACAAATATTACTAAGTACTCTAAATTGTTTTCTTTTTAACAGCACCATGTTCAATTCCCGTGAACACAATTCAAATCGAACCAGTTTTGATTGAAAATACTCTGGCAAGAAATTTCAATGGATTGAAGTTGTCAATTAAATTTTTATTGATTGGTGGTACATATCACTGATCGCATCCTGTTTTATATCCACGGACACAAACCAACATTTATTCTGACTTTACAAGATGTGTAGAGTACCCTCAAAATGGTTTTGGTTTAACTTGCCAAAACTTTTCCTGCGAGAAATCAACCTACATAATAAGTTCTTTGACTTTGACGTCCCCTCTTGATAAAGATGTCACATTTGCTGTTGTCAGATCTGGAACTAGTCCAGCAAAACTGGCTTTTATTGATATCAAGGTTAAAGGTAAGCTAACTTTGGTTTTGGTCACGAATTACTTTGATGTGAAATTTTAGAATTGACAAAGCGAAAAATAGAATAAAACAATTCATGGCAAAATAGTTTTGTAAAATACAAGCAAAGCATCACAGCTGAAGCCAGTTTTTGCAAAGGTTGAGCAGCAACCATGTTGAAATAGAGATAACGGTACATTACTTTGTAGTTAATTTTATGGCTACTGCTGTTACAACTAAAATCATGTTTGTTTATTGAATAAACAATATAATAAATGTTAAATCATGAGAAGATGCGTAACTTTTTGCGAACTGTATTTTTGATGTTACTTCAATCAAAGTATTCTTAATGTGTTACTTCAATTAATTAAATATTCTAATTGCATATTTTAATTGGGCGCATTGCTCTGTTCTTTGATAGCTTGTTGGTTTTAGCTAAACGAAATTTAAGATCTCGTTTGGTTAGCCCAATGTATGCATATTCGCAATTAAAACAAGAAACGGAATGAATTAAACAAGTGGATACACATTTTAAACTTTTTTCTTTAAATCAGAAGCCATCAAGCCCAATAAATTGTTTTTGTTGAAGTTTTCTCATTTAAACAAAAACTTTTCTTTATTAGTGTTCAGCCTACTTGACGTTATTGTTACATTTAGATTAGTTAAAATTTTTAGCATCTTGGAGTATCACCGGAGGTAGATCACTTGAAGATGTTTTTCAATCAACCGACCACAATTCAGAGGGAGAGTTTCGATGCCGTAACAATGGCTTATCATTGTATTACATCAAAACCAGAGTTACTTTAAACACAACTAAATTTTTTTTCAGTGGGAACATGACAATCATCAGTGGGAACATGACAATCATCAGTGGGAAGAGGTGGCTTAACATGATAATCAGGTGGCTTGGGCTATGGGAAGGTCTTCTTGCCTAGATGTGCACTTTAAGTAGTGAGCTTAAATATCCATGTGATTGTCGTTTTAAAACGATAGTTGTTTATGCCGTTCTTTTTTCTGATGACAGCTCTTGATGTCACGGCCATGTTCGGGCGTACTCTAAACTAAGTTTGATATTACAACCACAGTCAACTTTTGTCATAACAGCTATAATATTTAGTGCTAAAGTTAGTTGTTTTTCCCAAATTTTATGGATTCGGGAAAACTTCACTTCAGTTACAAGAATATGATAAACCAACACAATGCTCCAACGGTACAAAACTAAAAACGAAAGGTTATAAACCGTACAAGACAGAATGTCCTAATGAACTGCAAAAACACTACAATTGAAGGCGGTTATTATTCTTGTTTTAATTTTTAACAAGTTTTCCTGCCAATCCGAGTAGTTTTTGAAAAAAAATAAAATTTGCAACACAATAGACAGAGCCTCAGAACGTTTTTAAAATACCGTTGTCGGTGATGCTGGGATCAGTTGTCGAGATGTGCTGTGGAGTTTCCAAAATTCTTTTGTTTTATGATCGCTTTCCAAATGCACTTTGCACAATTTGCTATTTTTAAATTTACATCTTAGCATCTAACAATTATTTTTCCAACGTCACAGCAACGTAGCTATCGAACGCAAGACCATTTCATCATGGTCCGGGCCAATGTGGCATTTATAGCCGTGAGTTCTGCCAACTGCACTATATTACTCTTATAGTAGGCTGACAAATTATTTCAAAGATAACAAAGCGATCAAAGAATGAAAAAGATATTTGAATTTTTGCGTTTTGAAATCGGTCGTTTGGTGTTTCCGCCAGTAGTTTACTTTCTACTATTGGGTACCTAGTTTTACAAAAATATCTATAAGTCCCGGGCGAAGCACTGCTTAACACATTTTGGACCATTGTTCCGTCGAGGAACAAATTATTCGGAAGCTTGAAAAACCAGTCGGTTGTTTTGTATCGACGTAATTTTTAGACAGAGACCTAGTTTAATGACCTTACAAACATTAATCAAAAATTTTTTTCTTCAACTCATTAAATTTTGTTGCAAACGCCCATCAGAAAACAGCTATTTTTATGAAATCAGAATGGCCTTGATTTGCGTAAAAATGCTGACTCAGAACAAAAGTGTGAAAAAATTTTACTTGCATATTATGTAACTATAAAGACTTCAAAAGGCAATGGTTTATCAGTTTTTTCGCGATAATGTCTCTGAAGTAATCACTTTTGCGTTTACTTTTTTTGTTCCTCTACAGCAGGGGTTCCTAACCAGGGGTAAATTTGACCTGCCTTGGGGGTAAATTTTGTCTGCAAAAAGTTCACATTTTTACCTATTACAATAGGTATTTGCAAAAGTGAAAATTTTAAAAAATATTTGGGGGTAAATTTTACGTTTGAATTTGCCAAGGAGTAAATGAGAGAATAAAGGTTGAGAGCCCCTGCTCTACAGGAACAATGGTCCAAAACGCTATCACCAGCTAACATCGCGCAAAAAAATTTCTCTGCTCTGTCTTCTCTGTAAGCACTTTCTATTGCGGAAACACTCCACATGACATGAAACAACGACAAAATTACCAGAAAAAAGACACAATTTTATCACTTATGACAATCTGAGAAACACATAGGATGCAAGCAAACGTTATATTCTTGACATTTTTTGCAGTATTTTTATTGCAGTTTGAGCAGCGTCCTTGAGTTTCCGCGTTTATCGGGTGGTGCAGACCAACACTGGTGTTTATTATTATTCTTCTATTAGGGTCTGAAAACATAAAACTAGTAGTTTTCATCAAGCCACCTACAATGACCGGATAAATTCAAGAAAATCTGAACGTGGGGAAGTTCCCACGGTGACATGGAGCCTCCACGCAACCACTTCAGCATCTCTATACAATTAACAAACAGCGATCAATACCACTTCTTTGCTTGAATTGTTGGTTTGTATTGGCTTATGAACCTAACAAGCAGATCGACGCCTCTCATGTCTTGATTGTATTGGTAGAAGCAGAACGGTTGAACATAACTGATCTTATTCTTTTCACGTTGGCTGTAGCGTTTCACTATTTTGGTTGGCTCTATGTTGCTGAAATTTGAACCAAGGTAAATGACCTTGATGTATTTACATTGAACTATGGACACGTGATCGTACAAGCGGTGGTCAAAGAAGACACTCTCCTCTTTTTCAACACTTTTTGATGGTCGCAGTGGGCAATTCATTGTACGGCCTTCACGTATAGTCCCAAGAGCCTTGAAATTCTTTTCATGCAAATCTCGCAGTAAATAATGTGTAAAAAGATTGTCAAAATAAACACTGTGACAAGCAGGGTTTTCAACTATCGAAAGAAGAGCAGACACAACTCGTGGTCCAACAAGCTTGCTGCTGTCTTTAGTATCACACGCTCCGATACAAGTCTTAAATTTGTCAAGGGTAACCATCACTTAATGCTAAAAACCAGTTTTTGTAGCCAAACCTGATCGGCTTGCCACGAATGAACATCTTTGCTGAGTGCCTACCAAAGTATGGCATCATTTGTTCACCAATTGCAGACCTTTTGCAAACACTCCAAACTGAAGTAAAGCATTGACTCCATCCTGTAGCGGTCGAATTTTAGTAAACTTATCTCCAGCAGTAAGATTAAATTATTGTTATCAGCAAAATGGATTACCTTCATTATGTCTTCAAACCTTTTTCTTGACATTGATCTTAATATCAGTAGGCAGCTGACATCATCATCTTTGCTTCAGTACAAGCGCTGACGAGGTCGGCTGTTGCTTCCTGTCAACAGAAGAATTCCAGCAAAAGCTTTGATTTCCTGCAGTGTAAAATGAATGATTACATTCCGTTGAGACGCATATCGCTCCGTTTCGCAAGCAATTGAACTATAGATTTCCTCATTAAATAATAATCGAAAAAGTGCAACTGGCTCAAGCAGGGCAAGATGAGGGTGGCTGTCAGCTAAGTGCATAATATTTGCTTCTGATATTTCCTTCTGACTGCTTTTCTTTTTCCAGAGCACTGCTTTAGCATTCTTTCTGTTTTTCTTTGGCGGTGGTTTGTTTTCTTTACTTTGAACTGCTGATACGTCGGAAGCGACTTCGCGTTCATGATTATTATGTAACTCTAAAGTTCCTGTAACATCGTTGAAGCAAATCATTTTTATGGCACTCATCTACATCATCTTCCCTACATCAGTAGCATAAGCATCTCTTTGCGCTGGTACCAAAATAATAATATCTTTCTCTTCACTTTCTGTTGATCCTAACACGTCTTCAATTGCTTTCAGCAGGGTTAAATATCTTCTATGTAACTGGTTACTGGTCATCTTCAACAGAGAAATAGTTTTCTATCAATTTGAAGAAACTGTTCCAAAAAAGATAAATTTTGTGCAGCGTTTCAGAGAAAAATAAACACTGGCACTCAGTAACGAAGCTGTTATATTAAATGAGTTCTGCAACTTTTTTTTAAAAAAGGTAATGGGTACTTTATCTTCTTAGACAAATTATGTATTGCTGCACAGATGTCCTGCTAATGATTTCGTATGGGAAACCAATACAGGCAAGCCACCTCTTGCCTTACTAATCTGCAACAGCTGCACTAAATCTGCAGTAGCTTTGCACCCGTATTGGACCATTGTTCCTCTAGAGGAACATCGCGTTGCTAGGCAACCAAAAACGGGTGACAAAATTTTTTTACATTTTTTTCTTAATTAGATCAACAGTAACCAAATACTAAAATCCTATAAGAAAGTGACTCATATTTCTGGTAGTGGTCATCAATGGGTTAATAAAATCAGCGTTTTTGCTTTTGCAATATAATTTTGGCTTGCTAGCGTAAGTTTGCAATGCTTAAAAACCGAAAATTTTATTCTTTACCAAAATTAAGGAATATGAGGTGGAAAATGAGATCAAACGGGGAAATTCTTAAAACCTGGATCCCGAATGTCAAATTCTCTTTTTCTCCATGCGCAATGAGCACCATTAATAAAATTTAACACTGTGCTGATTTTTTGTAGGTGGCAATGTATAATTATCCTTTGAATAAGTATAGTGGCAACCAAAATTAAATTTGGGAATGAGTGTCACAATTGTTGTTGTTTTGCGATTACAAAAATAAGTTAATTGATGTTACGTATACATCACGACTTGTTGCAATCATTTCGTTATGATATTTGTGACACAAAGCCTCTTCGTGCATTGGTCCCGGATTAGAGCAAAAGGAAATATACCTCAGAAAACGAACCAGGGTATGTGGACAATGCGTCCCTGCCACCAGCTTTTTTTGATCTTGGTTTCGTAAACTTTAATTGTTTTTGTCTTGGAAAAGGATTTCGTTTAAAAATTGGACTTCGAGTAAACTTATAATTTTTATTTATGCTGCAGTTTCTAGCTTATCAAAATCACTTCTAAGTGATACAAAAAGTAACAGTTTTCGAAACATATTTCAACCAGTAATAAGTGCTTTAACCTTTAGAGTAATATAGAATAAGTTGTAGACTGGAGCATAAAACCCGAAAACGAGTAGACGCTGCCTTCCGTTCCCATAACTTTTTATGCTCTACTTTCAGCCTTCATCCTCTCAAAATATTTTGCATGGATTTGCTTTACTGATAATCGCTTGGCGACTTCTTTAAACCAAAACTATTTTTGCAACTTCAGTTGGGTTTGGATGCTCTTGATATGCTGATAAATTTTGTTGATTAGAGCTATAGCTTTAAAAAATTTGGATTGCAGTACCATTGCTTAGATTTATCAAAGTTCCACTCTAGGCTGTACTAGTTCCGTAACTTTTCTTAAGCAAAACTTCTAATGTGTAGTACATACGACATACTGTATGTTTGCTAAATTTTTACGTATTATTGTAACTGCAAGATTTGCATAAATCGAGAAACTCAAATTAATTTTGACAAAACACGTGAGGTTTGTCCTAATTAATCTCAACTTTGTATTGCATAAGGTAGATGATTTTTGACTGTCCTTAGGTTATTTTTTTGGGTTCGTCATTAGACATTTAAATGATATATTTATTGCATACAAATCTTTTTATAATCAAATCGTCATTTTGCTTTGACGTAGACTTTTGGTTAGTCAGCCTAGGTAATCCTATTGCGTGAGATTCTAAAATGGCAAATTGATGGCGCCTGCATTTCTATCAGAAAACTCATCTACGTATAAACTTTAGCTTGGCTTGCAAGTCTTTTCCAGAATTGAGAACGATGACGACTACACTACTTGACCAACCACCTATCTGCTACATAGAGGTGGAGGTGTTCATTAGGCGCCGTTACCTGTGAACACAACAAGCAAACTTGCCGGCTTTTCTTCCACACTATTCTATTCGTGTCGGCGTCAAGCAGGGAAGCTGTAAATACCGTTTTAAAGTGTTCGGTATTACTCGACATGGGAACTGAACCCAAGTCAACCCGCTGCAGAGCGGACGCTGGAACCTCTACGTTAGCGTGCATCACAACACCGATTTGCTTTTGTGGTATTTCTGGCAGGTTCGAAACCACGTTCTGTGCTGCAACTGCCATCAACTCTTGCCGTAACAGTTGCAATGTTAAGATCTAAAGATAATTGTTTTTCAGAAGCTTTATCAAAACGTAAAAAATTCAACCCCTAGGAATGTTATTTACACGTTCATTGATTCCAAATGGTGGTTGTCTTTGCTATAGAAAAAAAACGTAATGACGACATCGTGTATTTTTGAATGTCAACCAGTTTTTTTCGCAATTCTGAGCTGCTCTTACGAAATAACGATTGCACTACAATATATGAAGCCGCAGATGAAAGCCTTTCACGACATTGTCGGTGATGCTAAGTCAAGCTGCCCCAATTTACTTTACAGTTTCGAATTACATTTTTTCTGCTTAAACGAACTTGCTTTGCATTGCTTTTTTATAATTTTCTGCTAGTTATCCATCAAGTTGAGAAAATTACAATGCATTTTCCACCGAAACAGCTGCGTAATTATCGAACGCAAAATAATTTGATCATTTATTCCATTAAAGAGGAATTTTAGAGAATATACAGGACTACCGTTGTTTTGCAAGCTGCAGTTGACAATTGCAGGCACATTTGGTTAAAACCTTAATGCAAAGTGACAAAGTCTCAGAAACAATAAAAGCAAATATTTGTTTGCATGTGCTTTCAAAGTCTGGCAATAATAATTTCGACAGTGGTTTGCTTTCTGCTGGTGGGGCTCCATCTACCCCAAAGTATGTGAGACAAATTCTACTCCGTATATACTGCTATTGAAATCTTTACTCTTTGCTACGTAATTTTTCCGCAATGGCTCGACCTAACTACGTTGAAATCATTAAAATTTTTTGTAGTTAGTTTAAGTTCAGGAAATCTTTAGTTGAAAAATTAGCTAATTTCTGGGAATTTTCAAACCTGAGATCCCGAATGTCAAATCCTTTTTGAGCATCGGCAAAAGAGCCCATTTTTCTTTGAGATTTGATATTGCATTAAACAATTATTTCTTGTAGAATGCAGAATCAGCCCAGGTGGATCACTTCAAGTTGTTTCCAAATCATCCAACTACAACGCAGTGGCAGAGTTTAGATGCCCACAAAATCAATACGTAGCTTATTCCAATAAAACACGAGTTTTCGCAAACAAAACCAAATGTCTTGCTACAGCTCAGTGGAAAGATTCCGATCTTTTCCAATGCTGGACAAGTGAGTGTTGTTAGCTTAATGTTTTTGTATTAAAATGAAAGTAGTTTAAACTTTAGTCTTGGGGCGTTTTCATTTAGAGCACTAACTTTTTTGTAGGCTGCAGCATTGGTTCCGGCAGACCACTTGAGGTTGTTTCTCAATCATCCGACTATAACGCAGTGGGAGAGTATAGATGTAGTAACGACGGAAGTTTACATTATTTCAATAAAATAAAAGTTGTTTCAAACAAAACTAAATGTCTCGCTCAATGGGAGGATTCCGATGTTGTTCAGTGTTGGACAGGTGCTGTGTTTTCGCTATTAGTTATTTCGTTTTGCCTGCAGCAATTGTAGGAGCTGTGATTTTCTCTGCATGCTGATATTTATCACGTAGGCGTTTTATCTGAACCCAAATCCAGAAGACCTACACTACAGGGTGATCAATAAGTCAGGTAACATTTTAAAGGTAGAAAAAATAGTATGATCTATTACAATCTATTAGTTTAATATTATTTGTTTAAGTATTTGAGTGTTTGTTTCGTTTTATATTGTAGTTGATAGAAAGAAATGGACAACAATTATTAATATAAACATATTTCATGTTTGTTTCGTTTTATATTTTAGTTTATGGTACTTAAATATATGTATATTGCCCACATTATTTTTTCCTACTTTAAAATGTTATCTGACCTTTTGACCACCCTGTAGTTGCTTGAGTTAATTTTACCATTACTGATGTTTATGTATTTGTGAAATAAAAGTGGTTGCCTTAAAAACTAATTACTGCATTATTAAAAGTGTTTTCCGAAAATATGCCACTTCCATGCGGGCACGTGGATGCTTGTTACCCGATTATTTGTTTTCATGCCGGGTTTGCTTCCTTGAAAATCACCACTTAAATTTCTTAAGCAGTGAATGGGTCAATCAACTATTTTGCGCGTTTCATTTGTAGCATTAACTAATTGAGTGATTGATATAAGCTTTACACTTTCTTTCCTGCTTTGCGTTTCGTTTGAAAAACTTTTTCATTTGCATATTTTTGCAACCATTTTAAAGAACAATGCACCTATCGTAAGTGTTGCAGATATATATTAGCTCTTCATTTGGTGATTGCAGTGATCCAACATTTAACATGATATTATACTTCCTAAAAAATGGCTTGTGGCCGTAAACTGGATAATCTATAAAAATAACCAGCTTACGCTTAAAAAATTTTGTATATCTTTTGGAAAGTAACACACAGTTCTTGATTTACCGTTCTTCCTTGTCTTCTCCTCTTTCTGTTTTTATTGGTCTACAAAAGGTCACGTGCTGCTTTTTCCTAATGAATTTTAATGCTAACTTACAAGGACAAATTATAAGCTATTGTAGAATTTCACAACATAAAAATTTGAGTTGCCCAAGGACATGACCCAAACTGTCTTTGTTGTTTCTCTGTACCACTTTGTGTATTTCATTTGATCAGTTTTTGGTTCTGAGGGGGCCAAATTCAACCTACATGTAATTCAGATGCAGCTTGCCCACATGACGTAGCCATAAGTATGGTTATACTGTTTAAAGGTGAATTGTTGTCATTTGTCAGTTTTTGCAAATAAGTACAGTTTACTTTTTGAAATGTGTGATTTGGGTAATAAATTTGAGTGGCTTCAAATAGATCAAGTGCATCGTGACTTTTCACTGGCGTAAACAAATCTCATGCATTTTGATGTGATTGTAGCTGTGTTTTTACCCATGAAAATTTTCAGCTCCTTCAAAAGTTTATATCTCTGGAAATTTGAATGTAACAGAAGGTGATAGCATCAGTTTAAAATGTGAACATCAATCAAGTTTTCCGACTTCAAATGGTTCTGTTTTCTTCGTTGGTGGTGCACGAACTTACGTTGAGGAGGTAAAAACGTGGGTGTAAAACGTCTAGTTTGTCATAAGAATTGGCTTCGTCATTTGCAATAACATTCGTGTACTCCTGTTTCGTTTTGCATTGTTGGAGTGAACAACGCACTTAAGTGAGCTGATATGTCGTTTATGGCAGCAATGTCGTTAAGTTCCGTGTTTAAATTTCACTCTAGTTACGTTATTTTGACTATGAGAAGGAAACACATCGTCAATTTTGTCACCTGGATGTACCGCTAGGATAAAGATTTACTGTGCCAGCAGCATTAGTAAAATACAAAACGAGTCACCAACTGCACTGAAGAGACCTGATAGGTCGAAACTGGCCTCTTGCATTACTATACATGTGAGTCTAAACATGTTTCAATAAAATTAACAACATTCATTTGCTGTTGCTCTAGAATCTATATATATAAAACTCAAAGTTTGTCTGTCTGTCCGCTATAGAAATAAAACTGGAGACATTTTGATACAAACAAACATATGAATCTTATATAACTTTTTCCAGGGAAGCCAAGTACGGTATTTTGATTTCGATCAGAATCGTCAATGGGGGGCGACGAGCCTATGGGGCTCTACTATAAATATTTGTTAGGTACCACAAATAAACAAATATTTTTTGCAGTATATAGCAGATTTACCCATCGTTGATCGGGTTAAATGTAAAGACTGCAAACTTCCTTTGTCACGTAATAGTGCGTCTGTAATTTTAATTTTGATCGCCTCATATCAATACGACCGAAATTCCGCACTTTGCTATTCAGAAGGATTAGACTCTACATTCAACACGAATTCAAATATAATTGCACCATTTCCTACATTACTCTTAAAACTGAGCGCCAAGCAGATCTGTAAATGTCACAATTAGTTACCTGTCGTTGGTCGGGTAAAATGTAAAGACTGATTAAATTTTTACATTGAATAACCATCTATATATATAAAACTCAAAGGTTGTCTGTCTGTCTGTCCGCTATAGAAATAAAACTGGAGACATTTGGATACAAACAAACATATGAATCTTATATAACTTTTTCCAGGGAAGCCAAGTACGGTATTTTGATTTCGATTAGAATCGTCTATGGGGGGCTACGAGCATATGGGGCTCTACTAGAGGCCTATTTGTACTGTTGTACGATGAAATAAAAATCATGAAAACACATTAAAATATGGTTATTCAATGTAAAAATTTAATCAGTCTTTACATTTTACCCGATCAAGGACGGGTAAATCTGCCAAGTACGGTATTTTGATTTCGATCAGAATCGTCTATGGGGGGCTACGAGCCTATGGGGCTCTACTAGAGGCCTATTTGTACTGTTGCACGATGAAATAAAAATCATGAAAACACATTAAAATATGGTTATTCAATGTAAAAATTTAATCAGTCTTTACATTTTACCCGATCAAGGACGGGTAAATCTGCTAGTAAAAATATAAAATTCAATTCTCTGCTGATATTTTCATTGCTTAACTTTGTTTAAAAGTACAAAATATTTGATTTCTGTTGGGTTGCAGTAACGCAGGTCGCTATGTATAGTAATGAATCTCGTTTTGTTGTCGTTACTTTTTCTTTCAGCTGTTTTGATTGGTTGTTTAAGGCTGTTATGCATGGAAACAAAAAAGTCTTACTCAAGTGCTTGCTCATTGTGTAGAATTGCATTTTGCCGGTAGCGTATCGTACTATTCTGCCATGCCTTTCTGTTTTGATCCTAGAACGTTTTTTTGAAACGATGACTGAGCTTGAAACAAATGCTTTCTGCGGATAAATTTAGCCTGGCTTTAAAAAACTTTGGCATCAAAAAAATTCTTGAATTGGCTTTTTTATATTAACGCTCCTATTCTTAAAATTTCTGCTCGTTTTTTAGTGATGCACACTTTTTGTTTTTGCCAATAACTATCGGTATAAGTTCTTGCAGCATATTTTAATTTTATCAAAAAGACTTTCAGATTTATAAGATGTGGTTTTTGTTTTTTAACCAAAGCTATATCCTTTGTCGTTCAATACTCTTTTAATTAAGCTGCTTCGTAGATCCATTGTTAGTATGTGTAAAATTTGGCTGCATGGTGCGATGGAATGTTTCCAGGCTAAAACTGGAACATCTGCGAGCACAACGCTTAGAACTTTCCGTAACATTCTGCATGGTCAAGCTAAACTATGATATGCTTTTTCCGATTATGGCAGCTAACTAAACTCTGTTAGATCATTTTTGTAGTGGCCCAACTGTTTCTCCCTATTGTGTTCAAAGAGTTGATTAGGATTTGATGTATAATCATTTCAACTTAAAACATCGCTAATGTCTTTAGTTTTAAGTTACACTTTGCTGTGCAAGACATGTGGGTTTACTTGGCTGAGGCTTTAAAAAAATTGTGTAAAATTTTACCTCTAATTTGGAATGCAATGAGGGTTTCGTGTATGCATTTTTGTATTTATTATTGTTTAGAACGGAATATTTATAATCAGCAGCTTACAGAAAGCAAAACACAACCAATCAGTTTTTTGTCAAGTTCAATCTTCTTACGTAGAACTTGTTGATCCGTTGTCTGGTCGATCACAGCAACATTTTATCAATGTTTTGTGTACGTATGATCAATTAAACGTTTTCCTTGAGATCTGCTCATATATGCGGTATCCAGTAAATCAGTCCATTTAACAAGTTGAAATATAGCTGACTCTTATTCATAAGTTTAACATCTGTTTTAAAGCAGAGGTTTAATAAAGTTCATTTAAATTACTTAAGATTTATTTAAATTACCATGAACTTGTCTGAAATGAAATGTTGATTGAAAGTCAAATAGGTTTTGGCTTATTTTTTTAATTTGAATTTTTGTGGTGTCGTACACTTTTAGTTTTATAAGCGGCATGTTGTAGTTTGTTTTTTTAGTTAGAAATTGTATCCTTTTAATTAGTACCGGTTGAACATCACTAATCCGGCTATCAGTTAGCCGGACAATCAGTTATCCGGCACTAATTTGACCTAAAAAACAGTACCTGTACCCTGTACTGTAATTTCAAATTTCCTGGGTTACCGCGCCAGCTTTGTACTGTACTGTACTGTACCTGTCCCAATTATTTTACCTGTATTGCATTAACATTTCACCTTTCCTTTCTTTATTATCCAATTTGAACTGATTTAGAGGATATTTTAATTTTAAGATAAGTTGGTTAGCAACTGAGTTTATGTATTCTAAGATAATAAATGACTAATCCGGCACGCCTCAGGTTTCAATGATTCCGGATTAGTGATGGTCAACCTGTAGTATTAACTCTTATAACTGTTTCCTGCGCTTGCAAATGTCCAATGGCATATTCGCATGGAATTTTTTATGGTATTATTGTGCCATGCCTTTCGGTTTTGATCCTAGAATGGGTTTTTTGAAACGATGATTAAACTTTAAAGAAATGCTTCTTGCCAGTGAAAATCCGGCTCGCTTTTGAAAAACTCCTTGAATTAGATTATTGCCACAAATGACCTTTTTTAGTTTAATGCTCTTTTTCTAAAGATCTCGGCATGTGTGTTAGTGTAGCGTACTTTTTGTTTTTGCCGGTAGCTACTATTATGTAATATTGCAGCATATTTTAATTTTATCAAGAAGGCTTTCACATTTATAAGATGTGGTTTTTGTTTTTTTAACCAAAGCTATGTTTTTTGTGTTTCAATTTACTTTTAATTAAGCTCTTATGCAGATCCATTGTTAGTATGCGTAAAAGTTGGCTGAATGGTGCGGTGGAATGTTTTCAGACAAGTAGATGGAATATTCCTAGACATCTGCGTATATAACGCTTAGAACTTTCCGTAACATGCTGCATGGTTAAGCGAAACCAGGATATGCTTTTTCCGATTATGGCAGCTAACTTAATACTGTAAAATCATTTTTGTAGTGTCCCAAACTTTTCTCCATCTTGTGTTTGAAAAGTTAAATAAGATCTTATGTATAATCATTTCATTTTAAAGCATCTTTAGCTTTTAAGTTACACTTTGCTGTACAAGCCATGCAGGTTTGCTTATCTGAAGCTTTAAAACAATATGTGAAGATTTCCCTCTGATTTGGAATGTATTGAGGGTTTGGTGTATGCATTATTGTATTCATTATTGCTTTAGAACGAAACATTTATAATCAGCAGCTTACAGAAACCAAAACACAACCAATCAGTTTTTTGTCAAGATTAATCTTCTTATGTAGAACTTGTTGATTGATCGTCTGGTCTAGGGATGGCCAAACAGCGGCTCTTTGGGTCCTGGATTGCGGCTCTTTTGACCCAACTTTGAGTTCAGTGATTGAGAGCGGTGATGTGTAAAGTGAAGGGGAGCATGTTAAATTTCTAGGCCAGAGAAGTTCACACAAGGTTAATACTGTCTTAGAAATTGATTCCAAAAAAGAAGCTGGTCATTTCTCTACCTTTAGGATAAAAATATAGCATTTGCAATGTTGAGTAGACCGATCCCCAAAAGAAAAAAAAAGGTCAGCACCCTCTGCTCGCGCGAAAAGTGCGAAAGTTCAGAGTAACAGCCGTGTTGCGGCTCTTTTAGTGATGGTCTCTATCGATTTTGGCTCTTCGTAAAGCACCAATTGGCCACCCCTGGTCTGGTCGATCTCAGCGACGTTTTGTGTTCGTGTGATCAATTAAACGTTTTCCTTGAGATCTGCCCACATATACAGTATAAATCAGTGCTTTCAACAAGATAAAATATAGCTGACTCCAATTCATAAAATTAAAAACTGTTTTAAAGTACAGGTTTAAATTAGCATGAACTTATCTAAAATACTATGTTGATTGATTGTCAAATAGGTCTTGTTTTTTTTCTTGAACTAAGATTTTTGTTGTGCCGTACACATCTAGTTTTGTGAGCGGCATGTCATAGTATATTTTCTTAGTTAGAAATTGCATTCTTTTAATTAGTAGTATTTAGTTATATAACTGTTACCTGCTATTGCAATTATCTGATGGCATATTTGCATAGAATGTTATTTCAGTTCGTCCATACATCACTTCACTTCAACATTGCTCGTGGGAAACGAATGCTGTTTAAAAAAGCATACGCTGTATTTATTCCAATGTGCCTCATAGTGCCGCTGTCGTTTTCAGAACTTTGTTATTCAGGGACTAACGTCACTTATTTAAACGATGCAAATAATTTGGTTCACTCATCCACAACTCAACAATATTTCATTTTTATGAGAGACCAGGTAATTGGCTTTGTCGATTATTTCTATATGTAAATGTGAAAGCAAACAAGGCTTTGTTTTTTAATTTATTGAAAAGCTACTGCTTCAAAGGTTGCGTGTTTGCCACTAATCATCTTTTATGTGGTCATCTATTTATCATTTATTTAGAGTAAAGTTGTCTTATCTAAAAAATACTGATGACTTTTGCACTGGTGATAAACTGTGATAAAAACTGCTGAAATTTTATTTCCTGTTGCTTATACAAAATGGTCATCTCATGTAACATTTTGTTGGTTGCTTTATGCGACTTCGACGACTGTAGCTTCACCCCGTAATTGTGGCAAGCTCTTGAATCCAATTTAATACTCTGCACTTTAAAATATCAACATTTATGGTAGTATCCGTGCTTTGTCACAAGTTGATAGAAAAAAAGTGCTGCAATGCGTAATATGCAATACGTAATAAGTAATTTTCTGCGACGTGAGAATATGACAGATATCTTCGTGCAGCCAAAAATTTGCCACTAATGTACTATAGTCGTGACACTTAAGGTTATGCAGTCTAGTTAATACCGGTACGTGAAACCAACAACTTGTTAATGCTGAAGACACTTTTCTATATAAAAAATATAAATTTTGGTTTACTAGGTTAACAGCAATTTAAGTGGATTGTACGAACTGACTCTTTACTCAAATGGATTTGGTGAAACAAATATATCATTCCAAATTTATGTTGTTGAGAAACTGCCGTTAAAGCAACAGTGCACTACATCTGCAATGTCACAATCGACACTTTTTAATTCATTTATTACAACCATTTGCTTAGGTATTGCAGTTGTATTTTCGATTATTTCTGTTATACTGCTGATCGTATATTGGAGAGAGAGATATTTCTGGAAAGTATAGAATTATTTGCAATGGTGGTGTAAGGATGAGTTTCAATGTTTAGTTATTTATGTATCTACTTACTGTATATCGTTAGGTAATAAAGAAACGTCATTAGTTATTGTCACAATCAGCTGTGAATTTTTTCATGTACTGCAACTAATGCTAAATTGAAATGTAGATGGAAAGAAGTGTACGTGTACCCGGTCCTGGAAATTAAAAAAGTGTTCTTGAAAACACAAATTTTAGAATTAAAAAACATCATAAATTATGTCTTTCAATTTACTTTTAAAGTGGAGCTGAAAAAAGATGGTTGTAGGTGACATAGAAGCCCTTAATATTAGAAAAGCTTATCTTAAGAGATAAGGTTACGATAATGAGCTAAAAAGCTTCGCAAATATGGGCCAAGTTAAAAACTGTTTCTTAGTTTTTAGTCAACTCGCTCTCTTGAGGATAAATAAAAATGCGCCGGGCCCTCCTTAGGTTTCCTTCAAGAACGTATCAACAGAGAGCTCACGAAACAATTATATTTGAGATCTTTTCATTACCATATCAATAATTTAATAACTTTGAGCTATAGTTGCCAACGACATCAATCATTGAAAGGAAAACTTAAAATATAATTTGAGTATAACATAGCAACTCTTTTAGTGTGGTTCAATAAAAGAATCTTTAATCCAATCGCTATTTTCATGCATATGTTGTTAAACGCTATTTCCTCTTTCCACCTCATACTTCCTCCTATACAATCACGTCATATTTCCTTGCGTAGGCATATTAAATACTAACTACTTAATCTCATTATTGATGCAATGTTGCTATTTTCTTTGTACATTTACAATTACAATTCTATTTGTTTATATTTTAATGGAGTGTCGCTGCTTTTCATTATTTATTTTTTGAAACATTTCTGTGCAAAATTGTCTTCCGATGCAATGTAAGCCTAAACATTAGAGTGATATGTAAAAACTATTTAAGCGACATGTGACAATAATTCATGTTTTATATTGTATTTACACTTTGCAGGCTCACAAAATATTAACGGTGAGCTTAATATTGGACCGCTTGTTCAGACCTGCTTTGTAGTTACCAAACCGGCAAATTCTAGTTCATTTGTAGGGAATTATGGTAAATTGTCTATTTCAAGATCACAGCAAAACTGCAATCGCTAAGTTTGAACTTGGGATTATGTGATTGTAAAGAATGCAGAAACAGCTCTTTCTCGCTCGACCACGCTGCGAAAGTCATATGTTTGCTTTCCGTAGAATTTTAGTAGGAATTCAATCTTCTTTATTTCCTGACTTGTGTTTCTACATGATTTTCTAATTTCTCATTACAATATTTACCTTTTGTTTCAGCTTATTATTTCGTTGTGAGTGCAATTTTGTATAGGTCAATCGGGAGTGTTTGTTGTTTTTTAAAAAACAGATATCAAGATTCTTAACATTTAGATTGATATTAGCTGTTCTCTAGCGCCACAAAATGATTTCAATTCATATTACTCCAAAATTAGTTTGTGCCTTTACAAAAAAAGTAAGTTTGCCATTTCATTGCGACAGTTTGTTGGTGACCAATTGCAACCAAAAATGGTTTTAAGACCGGAGATTTTCCTGCAGTGCTTTTTCTTAGCCGTCATGCTTTAGTGAGTTCCTGCCACGCCACCGTATTGACAACCCGAGTTAGCCAAAATTGTCTAAAAATCTACTTCAGTAAAATTAATGTCATTTTTTCAAAGCAGTACCAAAACAAAAAGTAAGAGGAGCCGAAATATACTTTTTGTTCCGTAATTTTTTGTTTATGGCATCGTTATTTTTGGAAATGTATATTTCATTGTGGACTTTTTGTACCTCAAATGATCGTATTTTGTTTTGGAGCATTAACGTTTTCTTGCTAAATGCATATTAATTGGAACAAGCTTTTTAACCCATTTGTGACCATCGTCCTTTTAAAAGGACGCTTATAGTTCTCACGATTGCGTGAAAATCGCGAAACACTTTTGAATATAGGAGAGTATTCATTCTCGAAGCTTTTCGTCTGACACTTTTCAAGAGAATCCGTCAGAAATGAGTGAAAAGGTGAAGTGAGTCATTTATATAGAGACATAGTTGACGAAAAAGAAAAAAGGGAAAAAAATAGCCACCATTAACGAACGGAAAGAACGAGAACTTTCTATCAAGAATGAACGGAAACTCAAATTTCTTTTCCAACAACGATTTGGCAACATGGCAAAACCAAACAAGGACACTATTATTAATCTCTCGAATTACAAACTCTCCCCATCGGAAGAATTTGTTCTCTCCCATGGACTAAATTTTTGTCTACCACCTCACAGTGTTCAACGGGAAGAGATCTTTGCCGAATTCGAAGTGCTCATTGGTCAATTGCTACATCATGTCCCTCATTCCTCCGAGCAATTTTGAGCCTTGAAAGCCAGATTAAGCGACCTCGCCCATGGTTATTGCGGTAATCCAATTGACATGGGCGACTTTCTGATTTTAAAAGAGTGCATCCAGGCCACCCGATCCCTCAGATGCAATAAAAATATCCATATCACTAAACCTGACAAGGGTTCTGGGGTTGTCATAATGAACAAGATTGATTACATTTCAAAAATGGATTTTATTTTGCAAGACAACTCTAAATTTGAAAATCTTGGCCCTTCTTCCGAATTTGACAACACTGCGAAGAATGAATCTCATATTCAAAGACGGTTGCTTCAACTCAAGAAAGAAGGCCTTCTTCCATCCAAGATTTACAGCAGGATTCGACCAACTGGTTCACAACGGCCCCAAATGTATGGTTTGCCAAAAATTCACAAGCAAGATGTACCCTTACGTCCTATATTATCAATGACTGGCTCAGCACAGCATCAATTAGCGCAATGGCTTACATCAGTTATTGATCCTGTTCTTTCACTTTATTCTACCTACTGTATTTCCGATTCTTTTACTTTTGCTGACAAAGTCAAAACTTTTAACTTTCCTCCTTCTGTCTTTCTCTGCTCCTATGACGTCTGTAGCCTTTTTACCAATGTTCCACTCGCAGAAACTATTGATATCTGCGCTAATGCTCTGTATGATGGCGAGCTTACTCCGCCTCCTTTTCCTCGTGCAGTTTTTGTTGAGCTGATGCAAACGGCTACTTCCTCCGTAGAATTCAGTTTCAACAATATAATGCACCGACAGATTGATGGCGTTGCTATGGGTTCACCTCTTGGCCCATCTCTTGCCAACATCTTTGTCGGATATTACGAAGCTTTGCTTTTCAAAAGAGTCAACAAACCACTTATGTATTATCGATACGTTGATGATACTTTTACAGTTTTTAACGATGAAGACGAATGCAATGAGTTTTTCTCTCATCTAAATTCTCTCCATCCATTGCTTCGTTTCACTTTTGAAAAGGAATGCAATCGGACTTTGCCCTTTCTTGACGTCCTGGTAGAAAAGAATGATCACGAATTTGTTACATCGATCTACAGGAAGCCGACTTTCACTGGCCAATACATTCGCTGGAACTCTTTTTGCCCCATGAAGCGGAAGACTAATTTGAATTCCACTCTAGTCCACAGAGCTCTAGTTATCTGTTCCAAATCTACTCTTGAAAATGAACTTTCCAATATTCGATCAATCCTTATGAACAACGGTTACCCTGAAGCTATAATCAATACTGTTATGACCAAGAAAATGAATCAATTTCGCAGACCAACGCAGTTCGGTCCGAAGAAATGCCCAGTTTATCTTCACTTGCCATGGCTGGGCAATGTTTCGATGAGGTACGAAATGCAAATTAAAACAGCCGTCAAACGCTGTTACTTTGCAGTTGAACCATGCATTGTCTACACCACCAGACAACTTCTGCCTGTAGCCAAAAAGGATGTACTACCCGCTTTTCATCAAAGCAACATTGTTTATCAATTTCTGTGCCACTGCGATAGTCGGTACGTGGGTCGTACGTCTCAAAGGCTACAACAGAGGATTAAGCAGCACGTGCCGAAAACCATACTCCAGAAGCATATTTCTCAGGACCGAAGCACATTGGCCCGCTCTTGCAAGCCAATCAGAAGCTTTAAAACTGAAACTTCCTTTTCTGCCATAGGTCAACATCTTTTACAAAACCCTACATGCGCACACGAATATAATGACAACAAATTTTCTATTCTTGCCCGTGGCCGTACTTCTTTTCACCTTTCCACCCTTGAAGCCACGTACATTAAAACATCCAAACCAAATTTATGCAAACAAAAGGAATTCGTTTATGGTCTAAAAATCGCACATTAGTTTCCGCTCCTTCTATTGGTTGCTTCTTTTTACCAATCACGATAGAGCCTTTTTTTCCCTTTTTTCTTTTTCGTCAACTGTGTCTCTATATAAATGACTCACTTCACCTTTTCACTCATTTCTGACGGATTCTCTTGAAAAGTGTCAGACGAAAAGCTTCGAGAATGAATACTCTCCTTTCTGCAATTTTCAAATTCTGTACCACAAATCAACTCTTTTGAATATACAAAATTGTCTGAAAGATTATAAGGCTGTCTGTCTTAGAAAAACTGGTTTTAGTTCAGCTTTATGTGTTGAGTTGGTAGTAGCTGAGAAGCGATTATTAAGAATTTTGCTTTTTGAAAAATGGCAGAAGCAAGAAAACTAAAGTAAATACATTTTCTATTTTTTTTAGTTCTATTATTTTTGTTTATAGTGATTCATTGTTGCTAATGATAGAAGTATGTAATTTAATTTTGTATTTTATCTTTTTTTTATTTTTTATCTACTAAATTTGCAAACAAAATGTGTTGTCCTTTTAAAGGACGATGAGCGCGTGGGGTACATAATAATTCCAACCACGAAGCCAAGTCACATTAGGCTTTCGCATTGCGTTTGCTGCTTTGAAGACAGCATACAGGGCATTTTACCTGCGTTCTTGTTTTACTGATGGTAATAGGACTTAGTGCATTGCTTAGTGGGTAAATTATGTATAGATTTTGGTGGTGCTGGTTCAAATCCCAGTACTGACATTATTTACTTTTTTTATACAACCAACAAATTAGCATAGAAAACAAAATTTTACTTTTGCGTGAATATTTGCTAGGATCAATACTTTTACCGCTCACAACAAATGACAGTATACAATGCAGTTTTCATGTAACTAGCATTTTTGTCATTCTGTAGCTAATTTAGGACCAGATTGTTTGTAGTACAGTATATTCAAGTTGAGTACATACAATGTCAAAGTATAAGGGTGAAGTTACACTGCTTTTTCTTATTAGACTACAATGTTTATTCACAGGTTGAATGTCAATGAAGCGCTGGCTCGCCTGGAAAATCATATTCAACATATCTCGTCGGCTGACATCTATACGGAGCCACCGTGTGACTCGGGATCAATCTCTGAAGAAGACTCAGACAATGAAGATCAGCCTTCTGACCTAACTCATTAGTCTGGAAAGCAACTGGATGCATCAGTGGAATTTGTTCTTCATCAGCCAATTAATGCAAATTCTATAGACAACGACGAAACGGAGATTAGAATTACAGAACCACTGCCCAAGAAAAACAAGAACTACCATAAAAAGTCCATAAGACAGTGGACATTAGATGATCTGATAAGTGAGCCGCCCCAATTAGCAGATCCGCCAAAATATTTTGAAAAACAGTGGTCACCTGCTGACGTTTTGGAATTATTTTTTGATGACGAGGTAATAGAACAAATTATTCAATTTAGCAAAAGTTATGCTGCTGACAACACTTCACACCAGTTTCATGTGACGAAGGAGGAGTGCTTTTTTGGCATTGCTGCTTCTGAGCGGTTATGTTTCTCTGCCATGACGAAGAATGTATCGGGAAAAGTTACCAGAGGTCAACAAAGAAGCTGTTGCAAGCACCATGTCTTGGCATAGATTTGAAGAAATACTCCGCTTTCTTCACTTGGCGGACAACAATCACTTGCAAAAAGAAGACAAATTCGCGAAAATCCGTCCACTTGTTTCGCTATTGAATGCAAAATGGTTGGCTCATTTCCCGAAGGAAAACTTTCTTGCAGTAGATGAAGCAATGGTGCCATATTATGGCCGAAATGGACTGAAACAACATATTCATGGGAAACCAATAAGATTCGGTTATAAAGTTTGGTGCTTATGCACAAGTACCGGCTACCTTGTGCAGGCAATACCTTATCAAGGAAGCACCACAGGCTATTCAAATCCTGAGTTTGGTATGAGTGGGTCTGTTGTTCTGGACCTCATATCCGAGTTGCCGTCTGAAGTCGAGTACAGATTGTTTTTCGACAACCTTTTTACTTCCATTCCGCTAATTGACCACTTGAAGCAATCCAATATTGGAGCAACAGGGACAATTAGGGTAAATTGCCCTGGTAAAACACCGCTGTTAGACCCCAGTTGGATGAAGAAAAAGGCTCGCGGTACCTACTGCCATGCAAAAGAAAAAGATTCTGGAAGCATCCTTATCCGCTGGAATGACAACAGCGTGGTTACCTTGGCATCCAACTGCTATAATGTCAACCCTGTGATATCAGCTTCACGCTGGTCCAATGGAGAGAAAAAGAGAATCTCCATCGATCAGCCGGATGTGGTATATCAATATAATCAGTTTATGGGAGAGGTTGATCGATTGGATGAAAATATTGCCAAAGTACGTGGGGCGATAAGGATGAAAAAGTGGTGGTGGCCAATGTTTAGCTGGCTTTTGAATGTTTCTGTCAATAATGCATGGCAAACATATCACATGTTTGCCCGCTCACAACAACTTGAGTCACTAGACTTACTTGGGTTTACCAGAAGGATCGTCCTGACTTACGTGAACCGATACAGTTCATTCAAACATTCAAAACCAGTAGGAGGAATTCAAATGCGGGTCATTCCCGAAACAAGATATGACGGGCTTCACCATTATGTTGCTTCAACGGAGAAGTAAATCAGGTGTGCACTCTGCCACAAAAAAGTAAAAAGACAATGCACGAAATGTGGTGTTGGTCTTCACGTGGACTGCTTTTTAGGATATCACACAAAGTAGCTGTAATTGATTGTTGTTTGATAATTCATGTTTCTTATTTGTTATTTTTCTGGTGAAATTTTCTGCAGTAAAAAAATGCAATTGTATTGCAATGTGTTCAGTTCTGCCAGCAAAGTTCAGTTATTGCGTCAAAAGGCAGAACAAAAATAATGCAAAGAAGTCAAACACATTATTAATGCAAAAAAATTACCAATAGATACGATTTTTTCAGCAACATATTAGCGCAAATGATGCCCTCGCTTGCTATCAAATTCGGTACCATATCTGCTCAACTGCTCATCGTCCTTTTAAAAGGACGGTGACGTAACAAAAAAAGCAAACAAGAAATTAAATTTTTTTCATTTTTTCAAATGACTTAAGAACTATATCGCGAAAATTAAATTTGATAAAAATATTTGAAATCCTTCTATGTATGGACACTAATGGGTTAACTTCGTAGGATCAAAAATTTTTTGAGTGGGATGTGATACTTTTTTTGGTTTCTCCAGGCTACGCCAATGAGAAGGGGCTGTTATTCTATGCTCTCTCTCTTCTGAGTCGGACAAAATCATTAATCTTAGAAATGACTTCTAAAAACCTCTTCAAAAATTGATCAAAAAATATAAATGATAATGAAAAGGTTCATCATTCACCAACTAAATTGAAAACCTGACGATGCATCTCTTCCCTTTTTCACAAATGCCTGGTGCTACACTGGACCGGTAATGATCCCAATAATTAATAGCCCACTTAATTTCATGTGCTGATTATTTCTTTTATGTTTTTGATTCACAGTATTTCTTTTAATCAAATGGGTGGTGATGGTAAATCATCACCACCAAGCCCTACTACCAGCGTCCTCGTCGTGGCGGATGGAAACAGGTAATGCTGACTAATTGGTAGAGGACGTCGGGGTAAGGCAATGGCAAACCAACCCCGCATTATCTTGCCCAGGAAACCTTAATGCAAATGTCAAAAATAGGGGAAACAAACAACAGGGTGAAGGAGAGTCTACCTTTGGAGACTGTTTCGCTGGGTCAGAAAAGTGGTGTATTATCTCAAGTCACTACTTATCGTCAATCAGCTACTGCGTGTCTTAAGAAAGTTAACAAAAAACACCTCACAACGCAAAGAATTGCTACACGGAATGTTCGCACTCTATATCGAAAAGATCAACAAGAAAATGTGATGAAAGAAATGCAACGTCAGGAAATTAATATTCTGGGTTTATCAGAAGTAAAATGGACTGACACAGGTTCATTTGACAAAAACAAGGACATCACATTATATGGTCAGGTGGACAAAAGCATGAACTTGGCGTTGGTTTTATTCTTAATAGCAAGAGCAAAAGATCGTACAAGGATCATTTGGCTGTTTTAAATAGAATCACTTTACTCAAACTTAAATCTCAAAAGATCGATATTAATTTGATTCAAGTGTACGCACCTACTGTGGATTCAAACAAAAATGCCATTCAAGAATTTTATAAAGATCTTGATGCAACCAAAAAAATGTAAATCTTGATAAATGCTGTTGGTCATGGGTGACTGGAACGCAAAAATTGGTGGTTGTGTGGAGCAACCCATGGTTGGTGGTTATGGTCTAGAAAATAGGAATGAAAGAGATTTACTGGCTGACTGGTGTCGTGAAAATAGTATGGTCGTAACAAATACTTGGTTTAAGAATCATCCGAGACATTTATATACATAAAAACGTCTAGGTGATTTAACCAGAAACCAATTTGATTATGTTTTGTCATCAAAAAGGTTTAGAAATTCCATCATTGATTGCAAAACCTACCCACAAGCAGATTGTAACACTGATCACATTTTGCTGGTAGCAACTTTGCGACTGAAACTTAAAACTTGTACAAAACCTAGGGTAACATTGAAAAAAGATTACAGCATATACAAACAAAAAGAAATCATAAAGAATATCTACATCAAAACGGAAACTGCTTTATTAAAACAACAAGTAGTGGACAACAACGGTGTAAATGAATGTTATGAACTCTTGAAAAGTGACAACCATAGCAGAAGAAGTTCCTTTACTTGCCAAGGAACAAGAAAGTTGGATGATCCCTGAAATCCAAAATTTGCTGAAAGAGAGAAGCACAAAACATGACTTAGTTGAATTCAAAAACCTCGATAAACTAATCAAACCAAAGTGTATTTGTGCGTACAGAGACTTCTTGGATAAAAAAATGCGATGAAACAGAAGCACTTTATCGATTTAATCCTAAACAAGCACATAAACGTATTAAAGAACTGAAACGTAAAAAATTTACGAATTCATCTGAGATTAATATCATTTTCTTCAAACAATTTTGTTTGAATTTTGTTTGAAGAAAATGATATTAAACGTCGCTGGTTAAAATATGTTATAGAGCTATATGACGAACTAAATAGATCTGCCGCTCCCTTATATTTCAAAAAGCCATTAAATGGACCAACAATTTTGAAAAGTGAAATTCAAAACGTACTTTCAAGTATGAGAAACGGGAAAACTCTTGGCTCAGACAAAATATCTGCTGAAAATATCGAAGAATCAGATCATTTTGGTCTGGATCTTTTACAGTTTATTGCAAATGCAACTTACAATGAAGGAGTATTTCTTGATGAACTCTATAAATCAACTTTTATAACTCTATCAAAGAAATCAGGTTTTGTCGACTATGAAAATTTTTGTACAATCTCATTAATGAGCCACGTGACCAAAGTAATACTCCGGGTTATCATGTTCAGAATTAGAAATAAAATACACCCGGAAATCTCCACTGAACAATATGGATTTATGAAGAATAAAGAAACAAAAAACGCCATTTTTGTGCTTCGCATGCTGAGCGAACGGGTAATACAAATACAACAAACAATATATCTCTACTTTTTTGACTGGAAAAAAGAATTTGACCACGTAAATCATGAAAGACTTCTTCAACTTCTTAACAAAATTGGTATTGATAGCAAAGATCTTAGGCTTACCCAAGCATTGTGTTAGATATTTATTCTGTCGTTACCGCCACATTTTCTGTAAGCCGTCTTTACGTTAAAATTGCTGCCTCTTGTTGATCACACGATCACGTGACCGTTCAAGCACAGCGCAAAATTCGTTTTTTCACTGTACTGTTGTTTTGTAATTTCAGTAGCAAGCCAAAATAGCTGGCAGTTGTATGTAGATTAGATTAGGTGTTTAGTAAGTTGGAAGTCGGAAACTTAACTATTCTACTTGAATTTAGATGAAGTCGGTAATAATAAAGTGTGTTGCTATAATTGTTTGATAGAAGTTTGGCGCAATATTGTTTCTGGTACGTATTAATTTTCCTTAAGTATGACGTAATCATATTGGTAGCAACTGATTTTGGTATGTTTCTTTTATAGAAACCGTCTTGTACTGTCTCGTAACACCGCGTGTTTGAACGGTCCTCCCCACCCAACTTTCGCTCTTGGATTTCAAGTATCGTTATTATTTTGAATCATTTATCCTTTAACTTCGTTTATATCTAAATAACATTTGCTCGTGTCAACGTCTGGAGATATAGAGAGGAAGCCAGTACGAGACGCGTTGCAGAAATAAATAATACTATATCAACAATCAAGTCGTAGCAGCCATAGTTTGGTGCGAATAAGGCGTCGCCAAAGCGTTTTAAAGGAAAGAATTCGCAACAAACAAAAGTTTCAGAAACAATAGTTTCGTAGCAAGACAAGATATCCTCTGCATAAAACTCAAATTTGAAGCCCTTGTTAAAGTCGAAGAAAGAGTCTGTGCTATGTCTTCTAGATCTACGCAGTCTTCATCAAAGTTTTCCAAGCAGTCTAGCTGTTCGAGTTCTAAGCGCAAAAGTCAAGTTGATCTAATGGTAGCTCGTCAAGCAAAGTTGATTGAGCAACGCAAGCAGCGCGATGAAAGGGCAGCTCGCAGGGCTCTTGAAGCTGTACAAAGAGAAGCAGAAGCAAAAGTAGAAGAAATAACAAAGGAACTTGCTATAAAAAATCTGGAAAGAGATATAGATTTGGCAGAAGCGCGGGTTAAAGCTTGGGATGAAACTTCGAGTCGAAAGAATGCATCAGTACGTTCAAAAGGATCTTGCTTACAAAGCTCATGCAAGGATGAGATGTTAGCTGGACCAAGTAAGCAGGAAGCAGATCCTTTAGTCCCAAGTGTGAACGTTAGATTCAATCAGCCTGAGGTTCTTGAGGTTTTCCAGCAAAACGATGCGCTACCACAACCAGCTAGTAACCACCAATTTAGTCAACATCGCGTGGTTAAGACTATTCCCGAATTAGAAAACCCTGTTGATCAAACTCGAGCCAAATGTGAATACCCTTTTCCGATGGATGTGGATTATCCCCCTCCACGTCCGGTGATTCCGGATTTTGATGGTGATCCCTTGAATTACAGTGCCTTTGCCGCCACTTTCCAAGCTCATATAACGAGCAGAATTACTTCCGATAGTGCCCGTCTAACCTACTTGATTCAGTATTGTAATTCGGAAGTAAGGAGTTTGATTGATCATTACGTGGGTACAGCATATGGTTTCGAACGAGCGTGGGAAAAACTGTATCATTATTACGGTAGACCATTGATTGTAGCGAGTCGTTGTGAAGAAAAGCTAATGGCATATCCAAGAATTAAGAACAGAGATAGCGTTAGTTTGAGAGACTTCGCAAGGATTATGGACAAAGCCCTTGTTCAACTTGAAGGGATTGAGCACTTCACCAGTCTAAATTCTCTTGGAACGTTAAAAGGCATTGTTGAAAAACTACCAGAAAAGCTGCAAGATGATTGGTTGCAGTGGTCCTTTTCAATCATAGAGGAAACGAAAAAAGAAGTGACGTTTCGAGATCTGGCTGCCTTTATCCGCCGAGAAGCTGACATGGCAAGTTCGGTCTTCAGCAGTTGTCGGTGGCCTGCAGCTACGGGTAAAGGAGATCTGAAATTAAAACGTTATGTGATCTCGAATACAAATATAGTGAGCAACGAAAAAACACACGAAAAGTCATCAACTGCAAACTGTAAGTTGTGTAAAGAACCCCACCATATTAGTCGATGCGACAAGTTTCTAAAGTTGAATTACTTTAGACGCCTCGACTTGGTTAAAAGAAAGGGATTATGTTTTCGTTGCTTAAATACGGGTCACATGATTGGATCGTGCTCTGCTAAAGAAGGTTGTTCCGTAGATGGATGCAAAAAGCCCAACCATCACTCGTTGTTGCACATGCCTTTAAAGGACTCTGAAGGGGAAACAAGGCCAGCTGTTTTGCACTCTATCTGCAGTAGTAAAGAAGAGAAAGGAAGACTACCTTATCTTCCTGTTCTACCGGTGAAAGTGAAGAGTGGCAACAAGACCTTAACCACTTATGCTCTACTCGACACAGGATCGCAACAAACTTTCTGCTCGTCAAAATTGGCTGACTCGTTGGGTACTAGTGGTCCAAAATGCTCAATGGAAATTAAGACGATGAGTCAAGAAAATAAGTCTACAGTGGTTAAAGGAAAAATTGTTGATATCCTTTTGCAAGCTTATGATTCAGAAACGCAAATTAGTTTAAGTAAAGTATTTGTGGTAAAAACTTTGCCAGTAGAAAAATGCTCGGTTATGGAGCCAAGCATGCTAAACTCGTGGAGTCATCTTAGAAATTTAGATCTGCCGCAGTTAGACGATAAGTCTGTGGGCTTGTTAATTGGTACAGATCATAAAACAGCAATGACACCTTTGGATTGTATTCCAGGACCAGAGGACGGCCCAGATGCGGTGAAGACGCCGCTTGGATGGATTATCTACGGACCCAATTCTCATTTCCTGTGTGAAAAAGATGACAGAGCGATTTCAAAAGTTTTGAACATCAAAATTGAACAGATTTATGATGGACCTCCATTAAAAGACCCAAATGTAAGTGAGATTGACTGTGGCCTAACCACAAAGAACTCTCGAGAAGACCGCGAAGCTTATGATAAGATGAAAAGATCAGTGAAATTAGTTGATGGTCATCTTCAACTACCCTTGCTATGGAAGGCAGAAAAAGTTGTTTTACCAGAAAGTCGAAAAATGGCGGATATGCGACTAATGCATTTGAAAAGACGATTGGTTAAGGATGAAAGTCTCCGCAAAAAATATGCGGAAGTTATGCAATCGTATTTTCTAGAAGGATATGCCGAAGTGGTTCCAGCGAACGAGTTGCAGGATTCAGAACGTTCATGGTTCCTTCCTCATCACCACGTGATCAATCCCAAGAAGCCTGAAAAACTAAGAATAGCTTTTGATTGTGCTGCGGAAGTAAAAGGAGTGTCATTAAATAATTCATTGATTCAAGGACCTGACTTAACAAATTTGCTAGTCGGGGTTTTGACAAGATTCCGAGAAGGTCCAGTTGCACTTGTAGCTGATATACGGTCCATGTTTCATCAAGTTAAAGTGAACAACGAAGATAAGAACGCTTTGAAGTTTTTGTGGTGGAAAGAATGTGACTTTACTAAGCAGCCTGACGTCTGCCGGATGACAGTTCATCTCTTTGGATCTAAATCATCGCCAAGTTGTGCGTCGTTTGCCTTGAGACACACTGCAGAGTTATTCAAGGACCAACATTCAGCAAGGGCTGTGAAAGCAGTTCAAAGGAATTTTTACGTTGACGATTTTCTTTTCTCAGCCGCAACTCTCGAAGAAGGCAGATCGACCGCACGAGAAGTCGCCCAAATGCTGTCTAAAGTTGGGTTTGTCCTGACCAAGTGGATTACAAACACACCAAAAGCACTGGAAGATTTTCCGACAGATGCATGCGCAAAATTTGACAAGTCAGTTTCTGTTTCTAGTGAGCGCCGAGAACAAGTGTTAGGGATTCACTGGAATGTTAAGTCAGACCAATTTGTCGTTGAAGTTCAATTGAGCCAGAAACCGTTTACTAGACGAGGATTATTATCGTTGTTGTCATCCATTTTCGACCCCCTTGGATTTGTAGCACCAGTGTTAACTCAGCCAAAACAGTGGTTAAGAGATCTTAAAGACCAAGAGTGGGATGAAGAAGTTTCCCAAGAAATAAAGGAGCAATGGCAAAAATGGATGAATTCGTTTCTCGCGCTAAAAGATCTTTCAATTAGTAGATGCGTAATGTCTGCAGATAGTGAACCAGTAATTTGTGAGCTGCATCATTTTGCAGACGCTTCTCAGATGGCTTATGGCGCTGTATCTTATTTGCGAACTGTTCACGGAAATGGAAGCATTTGTTGCTCTTTTCTCATGGGAAAAGGGTATTTGGCTAAAGATAGAAGAACAGTTCCTCAGCTAGAATTGCTAGCTGCTGTGGTTGCCGTGAAATTGAATGCTTTGATCAAAGGTGAACTTAATCTTGCTATTACACAATCATATTTCTGGTCAGATTCAACGTCGGTTTTGCTTTCAATAAGAAACCGCAAGCGGCGATTTTCTGTGTTTGTGTCCAACCGCCTTGCTGAAATTGAACGTGGAAGTGATCCCAATAATGACTGGAAATATGTTCCTTCCGGTGACAATCCAGCTGATGAAGTGACAAAAGAGATGAGGGCCACCAAGTTTGTGAAATCGGGCAAGTGGTTAAAAGGTCCTGATTTTCTGAAACTGCCAGAAAAAAAGTGGCCATCGCAGAATGTCATTTTAGTGAGCGAAACTGATGGTGAAGAACACAAAGATATTGATTCGATTGAGCTGAAGCCATTGAGTGTTTCCTTGGTGATGGCATGTGCCAGTGAGGATTGCCCCGTGATACAATTAATCAATCACTTTTCCTCACTTTATCGACTAAAGAAGGCAACGGTGTGGCTCCTTAGATTCGGACAGTTTCTATCGGCCAAAAGCAAGGGAGAACAGTTCAAGTTGTTGAATCACCCTACTATCAGGGAGTTGGAGTTAGCCGAAAGATCACTTATCAGGTTTGATCAAAAGAAAAATTTGTCTGTGCTGTACAAAGCGTTGGAAAAAGAAAGGACACTGACCAACTCTAATTGCCCTAATGCTTTGTTGAAAGGAACTCCTAAGATGCTGAATCACGCCATAGTAATGGTAGGCCGTTTGGCAAATGCTCCTGTGGCATTTTGTGCAAGACATCCGTTGCTTTTACCAGCAAAAACTCATTTGACTAAGTTAATAATTTTACAAGCTCATCGTGATTGTGGTCACGGTGGTATTAATCATACTTTTTCTACTTTAAGGCAGAGATTCTGGATCCAAAAGGGGTGCTCCTCAATCCGAAGCGCCATCGGAGAATGTTTGGTGTGCCGCAAGTTGAACGCTAAACCTTTGAATCAAATCATGGCAGAATTACCAGCCGCCAGATTGCAAATTTACGAACCACCATTTACTCACACGGGAGTAGATTATTGTGGGCCTTTTATGGTAAAGCAAGGTAGAAGTAAGGTCAAACGTTATTGTTGTGTGTTTACTTGTCTAACCACAAGGGCTGTCCACATAGAGCTTGCTTTAGATTTGACTACGGATGGTTTTTTAAATGCTTTACGTCGGTTTATTTCCAGACGAAGAAGTGTCAAGCATCTTTACTCTGATAACGGTACCAACTTCGTTGGGGCAGAGAAAATTTTACGAGATGAATTCTTGAAGTTTGATCAGGATCGTGTACACGAGCACATGAGCAATAAAGGAATTGAATGGTCGTTCAATGTACCAGCCGCAAGCCATCATGGCAGCGTATGGGAACGGATGGTAAGATCTATTCGTAGAGTTCTGAGTATTTTAAACCCTGGTCCTATCTACAACGAGGACGTCCTTCACACGGTGTTGACTGAAATAAAAGCGATCATTAATTCACGACCCCTGTTCCCAGTCACATTTCTTGATGTAGAAGAGCGGCCATTGACACCGAACGATTTGCTCTTACCTGATGCCAACGTATCTTTGTCATCGCCACAACCTGATAAAAGGGACCAATATCTGCTGAACACATACAAGCGTACCAAGTTTCTCATTAGTAAAGCGCGAGAGCGATGGATTAATGAATATCTACACAATATCGCCGATCGAACCAAGTGGTTTCGAGAAAAACGAAATCTGTGCGTTAATGATGTTGTTATGCTGTCCACTGATTCTATGACAAATGACATGGAACTCGGACGTGTAATTGAAGTTTACCCCGATAAAAGGGGTTACGTCCGCAAAGCCCGATTACCATTAAAGAATCGTGAACTGTTAAGACCAATAACAAAATTGAGACTGTTGATTCCTGCTGAAGAAAGCGCCACAGAATCCATTCCGCAGTGGCTTAAGACTGTGGTAGAAAAGGACAAAGATCAATCACTGAAATCATAATATTGTGATGTTTAGGCCTAGATTTGTGTGTAGATTTTGTGTTTTTGCTGGCTTGTGTTAATCGTATAAATATCTTTATTGAGGTAAAATACTACGTTAAAACGTGTATTTTAGGGGGGAGTGTGTTAGATATTTATTCTGTCGTTACCGCCACATTTTCTGTAAGCCGTCTTTACGTTAAAATTGCTGCCTCTTGTTGATCACACGATCACGTGACCGTTCAAGCACAGCGCAAAATTCGTTTTTTCACTGTACTGTTGTTTTGTAATTTCAGTAGCAAGCCAAAATAGCTGGCAGTTGTATGTAGATTAGATTAGGTGTTTAGTAAGTTGGAAGTCGGAAACTTAACTATTCTACTTGAATTTAGATGAAGTCGGTAATAATAAAGTGTGTTGCTATAATTGTTTGATAGAAGTTTGGCGCAATATTGTTTCTGGTACGTATTAATTTTCCTTAAGTATGACGTAATCATATTGGTAGCAACTGATTTTGGTATGTTTCTTTTATAGAAACCGTCTTGTACTGTCTCGTAACACCGCGTGTTTGAACGGTCCTCCCCACCCAACTTTCGCTCTTGGATTTCAAGTATCGTTATTATTTTGAATCATTTATCCTTTAACTTCGTTTATATCTAAATAACATTTGCTCGAGTCAACGTCTGGAGATATAGAGAGGAAGCCAGTATGAGACGCGTTGCAGAAATAAATAATACTATATCAACAATCAAGTCGTAGCAGCCATAGTTTGGTGCGAATAAGGCGTCGCCAAAGCGTTTTAAAGGAAAGAATTCGCAACACATTGTATTATGAACAAATTGCTAATGTTAAAATTGGTAGTGACGTAACTGGTGAAACACAAATCAAAAAGGGGTCCGACAATGCTGTGTTCTCACTCCAGATCTGTTTAATCTATACAGTGAAATTGATTTGCGTGGCATCAGTAACTTTGAAATAGTAAAGGTGAATGGAGTTAATTTAAACAATATACGTTACTCTGATGACACTGTCCTCATTTCAACGTCACAATGGCAGCTACAAAAAAATGCTAAATGAAGTAGAAAAAATTTGTGAACAATATGAAATGTCAATCAATGTCAACAAAGCAGAATGTCTTGTAGTTACTAAACTAGAAAAGGTACCAAGACTCACACTTTCCTTGAAAGGAAACTTAATTAAACAGACAGAGCATTTTCGATATCTTAGTTCACTTATCTCAAGTAACGGAAAGTGCACTAATGAAATAAAGAGAAGAATTGCACTGGCCAAACAAGCATTCATAGTCTTGGGATATAGCCTCCATAACAACAAGATGAGTTTCAAAATCAGATTTTGTTTGTTGAAGTGCTATTTATGGTCGGTTTTCCTCTATGGTTGTGAGTCTTGGACTATGACAAACGAAACTATCAAGAAAGTTAACGCATTGGAAGTTTGGTTTCTACGGCGAATGCAACGCATTTCATGGACTGCTCACGTTACCAATGAAACTGTTCTAAAACAAACCTGCCAAGTTAGACAGCTTCTTAACACCATCAAAAATAGGCAGTTGCAATTTTTTGGACATATTATGAGACAAGAGAACTTGGAGAAAATTTCAATTATTGGACGTATAAATGTAAAATGTGCACGGGGTCGTCAAAGGTACAAATATTCGGATCAATTAAAAGCATACACAAAGCTTAAAACAGAAGATCGGGTGCATTCTGTCAAAGACAGAAGAAAATCGAAAAACATTTGCATTAATGCCGCCGAGGCCTGGAACAGGCGTGGAGCTTAATGAATGATTTCTTTAAGTTTAAACGTCGTTGAAACGTAAAGCAACTCAAAAATACCTACGTTCTCTTACTTTTACTAAATCTAATCAAAATTTTGGATTTAGATCGTATCTAAGATTTACAATAACAAAAAGCGAGTTGCGTAAACAACCGAACAGTTTTTGAATGGGTAGGGAAAGACTGGAGAGGGAAAAAGTTATATGCTTAATGGCATTTCTGTTGAGGACCTAATCCTTATTTTTTTCAAAGATCTCACAAGATTTTAATAAAATTCCAAGAGTATTTCGCAAACTTTAGACACGTTTTTTGTGGTTAAGCCTATGAAGTGCCGTTCATATGATGATCCGGGCTCAGTACCAAAGCTTTGAAGGTCAGAACAAATGGTGTGAGAAAATGAAATGCATTTAAAATGCTCGCAGCTGGTTGAAGTTGTTGGAGAACAAGTGCTTGAAAGCGATTTTTTGCTGTTTTTCGATTGGAAATCTTTTTTTGCATATCAACTTTGCAAATCTTGGGCTATTATTGTGCCATTTCTAAAGGAGGATTGCAAAACAACATACTTTTGGATTCCCTAAAATTTTTATGGTCATGGTTTATAAGTACCTACTAAATTCCCGTCAAACTACTCAACCCAATGACTTTTTCAAAAGGAACTATTAATTCAGCCAAGAACGGAATTGCTATTTTGTCGTCAGAAGTTTTGTGAACTATAAAATATTCCATACGCTTGGGGTAAAGTTTAATCACGCAGAAAATATATAATATACTTCTTAAGATAAACATATTTCAAAAACAAAAAAGATTTAGAGACAACTCTTGTTTACTATTGACAGCTCACCGTATCTTTCCTGATTAGCATTAAATAATAGCGCCATTTGGTTTCGAAAATTTAAACCAAAACCCTATTCATCAAAAGATTTACAAAAAATACTAACTTTCATTTGAAGTTGTTTTTTGTGCTAGCATCTGGCATTTTAATGTAACAGATAGCCTATACAGTTTTAAGCATTTAGTTAAGCATCGATATCAGTTATAACTACTCAAGTAGCATTACTTCCCACCTTATTGACACAGGTAAGAGCAGAAGTAGTAAAAATCAAAACTACTCAAGTGAAGAGTTCATGAAAGAAAAGCCCGCTTAAATAGTTTACTCTTGTGAAACTACTTTACTAGTGATCACCAAATGTAACCGAGCACTGCACTATTACTTAAACATAATAATTTTGATGAAATCTTAACGTATCGTTAGTTAAATATATTTACGCATGGTGGCAAGATATCATAGTCATTATTTTTCCAAGATGTCGTATCGAAGTATATACATCTACTGCAGACAGCTCAGACAAATGTTCGGAGAAATTTTTATGACGATCTCGATATTCCAAAAACACAAAAAAATTGCAAGATATTAGAATCGTCAAAAGAGATTATAAATAAAAGGTAGGGATGTAACAAAAAAAGCGAAGAATCAATCAACATCTTCGGCCCTTTTGATTTTGTAGAACGAAATCATAAAAGGGAACGTGAATAAGTTTTTGCCAAGCAAATAAACACATCATAACTAGCACATAGTTTAAGCAACATCTTTGACTGCTTAATTTGGAGTTTAAAACACCTAAATGTGCGTTGCCCAAGCCAATATTAGTTTTTTACGAGAAGTGCAAGACTTTGCAGAGCTGTTCTTTATCTGAAAGCTATTTAGGAGCAAACTGGGAAAAATATCACAACTCATTTTAACCCATATTTTTTTCCATGAATAGCTTAAACGCTCTAAACCAATGCTTTTGTAACCAATGTCCAAGTTGAGACATACTCCACATCTTGAGCTAGAGTGAAGTCAGAAGCATTTGTTACTCCCCAAATGTTTTTCAAAATAGACCTTACAA
This sequence comes from Trididemnum clinides, assembly GCA_963675345.1. Taxonomy (NCBI): domain Eukaryota; kingdom Metazoa; phylum Chordata; class Ascidiacea; order Aplousobranchia; family Didemnidae; genus Trididemnum; species Trididemnum clinides. Next base: position 27,922,339 of record OY776294.1, read on the forward strand.
TTTTTCTTAATATGATAGCAAACAGCACTTTGGCATCAAGCAAAATTGCAAAAACTATGCATTGCTTTTCTACGAAAAAGCACAAGGCAGCATAACGTAAGCTATGACAGTATATTTAGTGAGTAGTAAATAGTGGCAAGATGGGAGTGGAAAGCTCATAAGCATTCAGCTAAACATAAGAAAAAACGATAGAAATAAGAGCAGCTGATTAATAAAAAAGCAAAATTTTCAAAAATGATCTGGCAGGCCCATCCCTATTGGCCTAGTGCTTGTTCTAGGAATGAAAGCACGGAGATCTGATGAACACTCCGAGTATTCCGTGCTCCATTTAAAGTCAGTCCATTGAGCTGCACGAATATCCAATTTAGTTAGATCTTGCAGTAACTTCCGTGCTGCGGGCACAAAGGGGCGTCTAGATTTTAGTCTCTCTCTGTAGCCGTGAGTGGATGCAGCCAATAATTCATAGAGAATATGGCCAGGGTCCAGGCTGCCACGATATGCCAGGGAGAGCGTTGCTCCTAATCGGCGAAGCTCAGCCGGCTGGATACCCGCGAGAACGGGTAGATAGTCTGTTGGAGTTGGACGCAGGCATCCAGTGACAATGCGCAATGCATCGTTGAGAACACTATCGATGAGGCGAGTGTGTGCACTGCGACACCAAACTGATGCACAGTACTCCGCAGTAGAGTAGACCAGATATAGGGCGGCTGTACGCAGTGTTTTAGCTCCAACGCCCCAACCTGAGCCTGCAAGTCGTCTCATCAGTGCAACGCGCGTTGTTAGTTTTTTGCGCAATGCCTCAAGATGGTGACAAAACGTGAGTGATCTGTCCAGTTTAACTCCAAGATAGGTAGGGACTGGACAGAATGGCAGGCGTTTGCCATTGTTGTAGACATTAAGCTCACGTTTGGCCTCTCTGTTGTTCAGGTGAAAGGCCGTCGTCACCGTTTTAGTGTGGCTGAGCTGTAGCCTTCAAGTCTGGAGATATGTTGAGATTGTAGACATGTCTTGGCTTAAGACCCCCTCCAGGTCCTTCCAGTCATCAGAAGAGTATAACAGTGCCATATCATCGGCATAAGCATACCTTCTGGAGACCGTTAAAGGAAGATCGTACACATAGATATTTAAAAGAAGGGGTGCTAATACCGATCCCTGTGGGACGCCGTTTTACAGACGTTGCAACCTGCTTCGCTTGCTGTCATCGGTAGTAAGGGTGAAACTTCTATTCCGGACAAATTCCATGATCATACGAACTATGTGCTTATCCGGGAGAAGTCTCAGCAGCTTGCAGGTGAGGCCACGATGTCAGACAGTATCATATGCAGCTGTCAGATCTACAAACACAGCACCGGCCTTCTTTTTTGCCTCAAAAGAATCCTCGATGTTTTGTGTTAGTAAGACAACTTGACCCACTGTCGATTTACCATGTCGAAACCCAGCCTGCTCGCCTGGAGACAAGAGGTCGACAATAGGTTCAATACGAGCGTAGATCAGTGGTTTGAGGATCTTGTAGGGGACACAGAGCAAGGAGATGGGACAATAGCTCTTTGGGTACTCTACAGGTTTCTTTGGCTTTGGGATTGCAACTACAAGTGCTCTTCTCCAGACTTTGAGAATTTTGAGTTGGCGCAAGCAGGAAGAGAGGAAGCCACGTAACCAGGACTTCAAAGCAGTTCCAGAATGGATTATAAGCTCCGGACAAATAGAGTCAGGGCCCGGAGCTTTCCCTGGCTTAACGTGTTGGAGAGCGGCAGCGAATTCTCTGGGCGAGAAGTCGCCAGAGAGATTCATTGGAAATGGTATCAAAGCCCTCCAACAGTCAGATATTTCTTGATAAATTAGTCGAGACGACTCACGATCAACACCCTCGTATTTCCCGTTTTTTACCAGCTGAGCAGCAATGGCGTTAGCTCAAACGGGACAGTTACGGGGGCTGTGTCGCGACCTGCCAGTAAGGTTGTTAAGTATGCTCCATGCTTTTCTGCTTGAGTGTGAGAAGTCGATGTTTCGGACTGCCTCCGACCATCGGTCTCTTGTCAAGCCAAGTTATTAGGGCTGTAGCAGCCCTGCTTGACTGGTCTCCAGCAAGAGATTGCAGAAACGTTTGGTAGAGGGCCTCACACTTAGCGTCCCAACACGGTATGTAGGTGTTACGACGACCGCATGGGATAGCTTTCTTGGCTGCTTTTCTGATGGTATTGCAAAGGTCCTGGTAGGCCTGATCCACATTTGTTGAATCAGGTGATGGCAAATTCCTTCCAAGCTTGTTTGTCAAGGAATTATAGTGGCTCCAGAAGGCCTTGCGGAAGTTCCATCGCTTTACAGGCCTTCCCGGTACTGGAAGGGAAAGCCTTGGTGGTGTTATAAGCGAAGGTCGATGTTGTGACCTAGGAAACTTCTCCAAGACGCGTCTATAAGGCAAGCGACTATCAGAACCGACGGTGGTAAAGGCAAGATCCGGGTTAGTGCCAGTGTTCCAGCGCCCAGAATGAAAGCTAGGTTCATCCTTGGGATCATGGAGAAGGGCAAGATTATTGGAGCTTGCCCAGGCCAGTAGGCAGTCTCCATCCGCGCTGTTGGTGTTATAACCCCAGTCGACATGGGGGCAGTTGAAATCACCCACATACAAACAAGGGTGAGTAAACACTGGAAGGTCGGAAACTTGCAACCGTGTTGGTGGAGGTTTGTAGATGTTAACGATTTTATAACCGTCAACATCCACGCACAACCACTTAGTCTCCGATGTTGTGGGAGACTTTCCAATTGCTAGGTGTACTCACGACCCGCGCTACGTGAAAGCATGTGCCATGCGGGCCATGAGTACAAGTATCTGATCATGCTCTTCTCCTTCTTCTTCATGGGAGGCTGTGCCCCCTTCCTTTTTAAAATACCATTTTTTAAGCTTGAGCTTATTTTTCTTTTCCATACTCTCGCTTTGACCCAAAATCAAGGTTAAGTTCTGTGATCTTGCCTAACTAGGCTCTTTACCAAATCAAGATCTTATAATTTAGATTGATGTTTTTGTTCCTACTCATTCGCGATTAAAGGCTCCTGCATTCTTGCCAGTTGTTCACTCTTTGGCAATAACGTGATTCTTTTGTTTTCATCTGGTCTAGTTTGCTCCAGTTGTTCTGCTGAAACTTGCCACGCTTTTTGGCACATACGATATCAAAACTTCTTTGTTTATTCTTTTTCTGTTTTAGGCTGCAACGTGATCATGGTCATTCGATTCTTGCAGTTAACAGCGTGGCAGATGCATTCACAAATTTAGCCGTCGTCTTGCAGCCTTTATCTTAGTATTCACTTATCTCTTCTTTCGAACTGGAAGGCACAATCTTATCAGTATTTTTGGTCACACAGGTTCACTTAGACTCTATTGAAATCTTGTACTTTATCATTATGCTTGTTGTGTCCGCTTTTGCCTTTTCTGCTGCAAAGAACTCAAGTTCCATTGAGTAGTTATCTACTAGTCTGAAGAAAACTTTGTGCAGCGCTTGCGTTCATGCGACAAAAACCAACAATAAACACTTTTGATAATGATGCTATTGAAAAGTTATTCAACTGATCTGACACTGACTAACACAGAAAAAGAAAGTTTAGGAAACAGCAAAGTGACCTGACGGTTTTTGAGAGAGCATTCCAGCCACCCAGACATTGAACAGAGCGACGCTTTCTTCGCGCTCAGTATCAAGCACCGAGGCTTCGTCCCAAAACCTGGTTTATATATTTTGGTAAAAAGTTTAATTCCTGGTTACGAAAACTGCTGTATGCAAACCCAAACTTAATCTCGAGAGGTAGATGACTTCGTTTTGGCAAATTTCTAGAGTAGATACAGTTTGAAAATACAACATTACGTTGTAGTCAGTGATGACGTGAATGAAACTGATTTTGAAGACAAAGTTGCAAAAAAAGCGGTGAGAAGAGAATTTGCAGAAATACACAACACATTTACCCAACAAACAGAGAGTGCTTTCTTCTGAAAACTAGCAAAGTAATTTATTGTCTTGTCTTCTACTACTTGGAGGGGACACCTCGATGAAACAAAAGGTGATATTATTTAATTCTTGTCTTTAAAAAAAACTTCGAAGTATGATGATTGATGTAAACACAATGCGACTTTTGGAAAGCTAAATAGTTTTGTTATGCAGCTTACTATGTTTGTTGGCACATAGTTTATTGGAGTAAACTGTAACTCAATGCTTGTTGACTTGCTGATATCGGCTCAACTGAACTTCATTGCAAAAATGTTGGCCCATTACACCTAACTCTACATGTCATCTTACCCCGAGTGCTATGCCATTTTTATTTTTCTAATTCTGTACCGCTAACATCTTCATGCATGATTGCGAGAAAATCAACATAACCGGTATAAAAGCAAGTATATGGCTACAATTGATGTAACTGTGAGAGTGATAGCGTCTTCGTGCCAGAAAATACGATCATTTAGGTGATACTGTGGTCGACTTTCCCGAGTCTAGTTTACCAGTAATCTCCAAAAAGACCTTTAAAGAGCCAGAAGTGCAAAGCAAGTATTCGATTTACATTGAAAATACGAATTTTTTTCTAACGATTGATTAGCAAATCAAGAGCATGCAAGAACACAATATAGAATAAAGTATCTTAAGTTTTACCAATGACACAGAAACGCAGCAATCAAAGATGCATTAATACTTCTATTCTTAAAAAAATGGACAAACGTCGTAAACCGAAATATCATCAACAATTCAATAAAAATATTAACTCATGTACGCTCAATGAAGCGTTTTCGCAAAAAAATAGCAGGTTGCTTTCTTTTGTTTCGATATCGCAGAGCACGCGGATTTCTGTAATGTGATTACGTCAATTTTATTAATTGGTATCAAGGCGGCTAGCTGCAATCAATTGAATGAAGCACCACTTCCACTCCTGGTTTCGTTTCCATCACAACTCTTCAGGTGGACTCATGTATTGAACCGCCGATCACATGAATTACTCCACGCAGTTTATACCATTCCGCCATCGGTTTCGTCAATTGAGGCTGTTTAATTTAAGCTTATATTATGCATGCTCACTACTATAAGCTGGATGCGATATATACTAGCCAGCTCACCAGCATCCAGCTCACAGTAGAGAGCGTGCATACTATAAGCTTAAATTTAACAGCATCAGCTGTCGGAACCGATGGCGGAGTAGTATAAACTGCATGGAGTATTTATGTGATCGTCGGTTCAATACATGAGACCAGCTGAAGAGTTGTAATAGGAACTAAGCCGGTGATGAAAATGGTATGGCGGTTAGCCTTTAAGATGCCTTAAAATTAATTAATTAAATTAAAATCTAAATAGGCTAACACCAACTCCTATAACTTAAATGATTAAATCAGTTTGTTGTTTTAGTGGTTTGGTCACTGTAGCCAGCAAGTTTGACTGAAAGGCGACGCTTACTTTGTGTTACAGCAGTTCCAAGTTATGGGAATTTTCTAAAAACTGCAGTTATGGAAAAAACGAGGTGAATCTTCAAACACAATGAATAGTTGTGAATGTTTTTCATTTTGACTGAGTAGAATAGTTCTACAAGCGTTGTCTGATACTTTAAAAGGATATATGTGTACACTGTAACGTCTTTTAATTTTGTAGATGCCTTAAAATTAATTAATTAAATTAAAATCTAAATAGGCTAACACCAACTCCTATAACTTAAATGATTAAATCAGTTTGTTGTTTTAGTGGTTTGGTCACTGTAGCATGCAAGCTTGACTGAAAGGCGACGCTTACTTTGTGTTGCAGCAGTTCCAAGTTATGGGAATTTTCTAAAAACTGCAGTTATGGAAAAAACGAGGTAAATCTTCAAACACAATGAATAGTTGTGAATGTTTTTCATTTTGACTGAGTAGAATAGTTCTACAAGCGTTGTCTGATACTTTAAAAGGATATATGTGTACACTGTAACGTCTTTTAATTTTGTAGATGCCTTAAAATTAATTAATTAAATTAAAATCTAAAGAGACAAACACCATCTCCTATAACTTAAATGATTAAATCAGTTTGTTGTTTTAGTGGTTTGGTCACTGTAGCATGCAAGCTTGACTGAAAGGCGACGCTTACTTTGTGTTACAGCAGTTCCAAGTTATGGGAATTTTTTAAAAACTGCAGTTATGGAAAAAACGAGGTGAATCTTCAAACACAATGAATAGTTGTGAATGTTTTTCATTTTGACTGAGTAGAATAGTTCTACAAGCGTTGTCTGATACTTTAAAAGGATACTCGTATATGTGTAAACTGTGACGTCTTTTAATTATGCTTAGAAGTCTGGCACTTTGATATGTTTCGTAATCGCACCAATGGGTATTCCTGTATAAAAAGAAAGCATAAGTTTTTTCACAAATCTAGTGTATTAATCAATTTTTTTCAATGCTTGTTGTCAATCTCACTGTTGAATGGTTCTAGTCATGTGATAAGGAACTTTTAAATTATATTCTTACGAATTTATAGAAAAAGGGCAACATAACAAAGTATCTCCATCTAGATCCGAACTCTGATGAGCTAGCTGGTCACCAAAAAGCTGGCTAGTGCAGAAAACCTATCTACCTTCGCCTTAGAGCTAATGCATAAAGCTGTGCAGAAAAAGACTAATTTGCTTGCTTGGGTGTGCTGCTAGCTTATTAAATTAGGCAAGTCGAAAATCGGTGGGTGGACCGAGCATACAAAAACCATCAGAGATGCATCCCTGAGTTTGTTGTAATAGTCTCACTTCGATAAGCTCAGTAGGCAAATCGGGGATTACTTTACTATTCATTTGTATGATGCAGATTCAAATCCCACTGCTAGCACATTTGTTTAATACAATCATTGGGACAGGTTTTGGGGTTATCAAATTGGTGCACAAATCAATATTTTATTGCTTACAGCGCGTAGCTCTAATTATGACCAGTTGATGTTTTGTCAAAAGCATATTGCACCAAAAAGACAAAACGAAATGTTTGTGAAAATCTAATCGCAATTGTGGCATTTCAATCTGCAGTCAATGATGTGTTTGTTACAGAACGATGGCATTGGACGAAGTTTTGGATGAACTTGAAGAAATATTGCCCAGCGGAAATGAAGGTGAAAATCAACTGCTTGACAAAAACGTGCCAATAGAAAAAACTTCAAAGGAAGTATTTACATATTGTTGTGAATTGTAGCAATTGTAGTAGTAGACATAACGCGCTTGTAATCAGTGCCGGGCCGTAAGCCTTTTTGCTCGTTTTTCTCTTTGCTTCGGTGTTTGCTTCATCTAAATGAATGGGTTGTCAGTTTGAGATGATAGTACTGTCTAGTTTAGCTACTGCATTGTTAAGCTTGATATCACTTACGTTTTCTTATAAATATTTCTGTTTTTAGACAGTAGCTACATTTTTAGTGAGTTAATTTCTTTTTTTGTGATTAATAAACAAACAATATTACACATATCCCCTCTAAAAAATGGTGATATTACTGACGAGGATTCAGGGAATGAAACAGATGCTCAACTGCCCAATCTAATAGGAAAGCAGTATTAATCATAAGCATTAATAAACTCATTTACTGTAACTCCACCTGCACCATCCATTGTACAAAAATCAAAATCGAGAGATTGATGTAAGCAACAAGACTTGCCACAAAGAGATAGACAAAATAGTTTATATAAACCAACCAGCCCAGATTTTCCTCGAAGTTTTGCGGAAGAGTTTAATCTTTTCTTAGATGATGATGCCACTTTTTAGAAAAGAATGAGAAAATCTTCGTAATCAGGTGGAAAAACGATGGATTGGTGTACGTGGCATCAGATGGGCTTGGTCTACGACCTCTTGAAAAGTGGACCGCTGTTCTGCAACAGAAAAAAAGAAAATAGCGACGTCTAGGCCTAATGTTATGAGTATGTGCAATCTCCATATGGTGGAGATGACCGACTTGATGAAAACATTTCTCTTTAACGCATTGCAATTTGAGGGACAAAAATGGTACTTTTTGCTGTTTTGCTTTTTCTTGAATATGTGTGTGAATAATGCATGGCTGATAGCACCAGCAGATGATTGTACTGACAATATGCTGGCTATCTCTCACTCTATTGAACAATGTCGGCTAACATATATGGAATATGGAATTTCTGCGAATAATTCAAGCGAGCAAAGATTGAGTGCTACCTTCCTCAGCAGAGCTGCACAGTTTGACCAAACAGGCCATTACATCATAAAGAGTGATCCGCAGATAAGGAAACGATGCAAGCATTGCTGCAGCCAAACTATATTTATTTGTAAGAAATGTTACCTTGCTTTACATTTAAAATGCTCATTGAAATACCACACCGTCCAGTAAATTCAGGAGGCTTGGTTTGAAGATGTTTTCTTTGCACAATGTTCTTATTCACTGCATAAATAAAATACGATATTTTCTAAACTTAGTCTTATATATAGTCCACAAAAAGCACACCCATTACTTCTACTTAATTCAAATCTGTTATAATTGCCGTGTTTGCACAAAAAATTTAGGTCGCACGAGTTTGCTGCATTTTCGCGATGGATTAGGACTGCAAGCTTTGCCCAATGGTGCTTTTTTGCAACAGCGAGGGCGAGTGGAATGCTCAGTAGTGCGCCTTCGCAACAAAGCATTATCCCATTTTATCAAATATTCCATTATATAAACAAGGTAAAAAAAATTTAGTGACCGATTCCATCTGCAACCTCAAAACAAACAACATGTAAACTAAGCATATTTTCTGAAACCTCAGTTTTTTTAGGCATATATGAGTTAAATAAGAATCTCATCACGTTGAAAGTGGATTTCAACTGTTTGCAAAAATATGAAGAAGCTAAATCATGTCACCTGTTGAATACAAAATGATATTAGAAATTACTCACAATTATACAATGGCTACATTTTTTTAGCGGAAAGAGCCGTTTTCGCAACCTACCACACCGTTTCAGATCTATGAAACAATACATTTCTGAATTGGCCAATTATTGTATTAAACAAAAGCCATGTCAATAATGATTTTGTATGACCACCATTAATTGACATAAAAATCATCAAAACTTTAAAACATGCCAGAACAAGGAAAGTTACTATACAAGGCGGAATCATAACCGAACTGATTTCTGCTCTTAATAGTTTTGAAGTTGAAAAATTAATGTTTAGAAGTTAGAAGAATTCCAAGCAATCTGTTAAAATGAATGTTTGTAGCAATACGAAAAGACACAAGAAAGCTGAAATGCTCAGAGCTATCAGCCTCATAATCCCATCACAAAAATTTGCATGACCATGCCGTACGCTACAAATTCTTTGTGCGTTGAGTTCGCAGAAAATCTACTACGAATTTAGAAGCAGGCAATTACATCATGCTGTTAACTTTTACACAAACTTATCATGAATTTGTGGTACAAAAGAAAGTGAAAGTGTACCGATCGTCAGAAATTATAGTTTGAAGTACACAATCAAAAAAGCACTTTATAAACTCAAGAACTCGCTTGTCCAAATTAGAAAATGCTACAAGAGTAGTTGGTTAAGGCAATCACAAAAAACGTCAGCAACACACATGAACGAAATTAGAAGTTTTGAAGAAAGCATAATCACTTCCTAAACGCGTTTACACTTGGATCACATCACATACGGAGTGTTAGAGGTTAGAAATTTCTAGGTAAACCAATTAAACGAGCCTGAAACTGACAATAATATTTGAGATAAAATAACTTTTCTGCTGATGCAATTTTTCTCTGTTAAGTCATAGTGAAGATCAAGTTCGGTTTCAAGCGCATCTTGCATTGACAAGTCACTTGGCTAGAATGAATTTCTTATTTCTGCATATCTATGAGCTCACACTTTATTTGAAAGTGTGCTTAACCACCGCGACCGATAAACTGTTTGACCGCACCACCTGTCTGCTACATAAAAATATAGGAATTCCGTTAAGTGGCCTACCCAAGAACACAACAAATGAATTTGCAGGATTGTTCCTTTTTCCATTTTTTGCGCATAGTGTCAAGCCGGAGGTTGCGAATAACTTTTTTAAAGTTTTCAATGCGACTCGTCAATGGAATTAAATTGAGGTCTACCGATTGCAAAGCGGGCAATCTAAACACCGTTTCACGGCGCAGGTAAAAACACTGCCAAAAATAAGATTCGAATCCATAACCACAATAAACAGTCGAGCAATGACCATTAATTTTAAAATGTTAAAGTCAAGTCGTGTCCTACAACAATGAGCCAATAATAATTGTTTGACTATGGTTTGTATAGTTGGGGTTTTGAAACCAATTTTCACTCCTGTGTGTAACGATTTGGGGATTAAAAACACAGTAGTAAATTTCAATTATTAAAACACTAAATATACACATAGCAATAGATTTATGTGATAGAATTAAATTGTGATCACTTTAACGTCACTGGGCAAGTCGCTAAACAGACGGAATTAGTCATTGCTTGTAGTGTTAGCCCGTGATACACAAACTTTATTTTAGGCTACCAAATGTGAGCAAAAGCCAAAGCCTGCTAGTATTTTGGACCGCTAATTTCGAGTCCAAACAAAATTAAAGACGTATATATACGCTACTGGTACCTACTTTGCGGACAAAATTGATTGTTCAAACACCAACAACATAAAGTGTAAAGCATCATATACATATCAAAGCGGATAAATGGTGCAAAAACGTATGGGCGCAAAACACGCACAATATCAAACAAAAATTGTACAAACCTTGACAAAAATGTAAACCATGTACAGCAACTGCAAATACTTAGCCAATCAAGTCAATTTCAAAAAAAGCCATGGGGGAGGTTATTAAAGTTAAAGTTGGCAAAACACCAAAATTAATGGCTTTATATGTACAGAATCATAATTGCATTCGAGAGGAGTCAGTTCCAAAGCATGTCTGCCATGCTCGAACTTTTTCCTGAAAATCACAAACTGGTCTGAATGAGCTTATTGTTTCATGAATAGAGTGCAAAAGTTTAAAAGTAGAGCAGTTGAAAAGGAAAGTAGGATAGTAGCACGAAAGTGAGTGTAAACCCACGATTGGTAATATAAAGCCGGAAAATATAACACAACCAGTAGTTAGCCCACTAAATTAATATCTGGAAAGTTTAAGTGGTGACTATAATTTCAAAAGTCTAAATGCAGGCACAATTGTTGATTCTAAATAATCAATAATAAGCGTTTACGATTTATTGCATAGCACAAACAATATCTCAAACAGTGCAAAAACTTGCTTTTCATGAGGTTATGTGACTAATAACACTGATAGTGAAAAGTTAAAAGTGCCATTATAGATGCCCAAAAACTATTGTTGGTGGTAATTCATTGCAGAAAGAGCAAACCTGTCAATATTAATGAGCTCGGAGTATCCGCCTATTCTGTTCCAGAATTTTGCCTAATTGCGTAAAAACTTTACTCTCGACAATCAGTCAGAAAGCAACAAAATATTCAAGTAAGAAATACGTAAATACGTTTGTAGAATTACTTGATCATAATGAAGAAAAAAATTAGCCCCGTAAATGTGCCGTCCCAGTGCAAGATCCTCTGTAGACACAAAAACTGCATCTGCGATAGCGTTTTTTATCAAAACTCACTTTTCTAGAAATTTTATTAATCACTAGCAGATTTACCCGTCCTTGATCGGGTAAAATGTAAAGACTGATTAAATTTTTACATTGAATAACCATATTTTAATGTGTTTTCATGATTTTTATTTCATCGTACAACAGTACAAATAGGCCTCTAGTAGAGCCCTATAGGCTAGTAGCCCCCCATAGACGATTCTGATCGAAATCAAACTACCGTACTTGGCAGATTTACCCGTCCTTGATCGGGTAAAATGTAAAGACTGATTAAATTTTTACATTGAATAACCATATTTTAATGTGTTTTCATGATTTTTATTTCATCGTACAACAGTACAAATAGGCCTCTAGTAGAGCCCCATAGGCTCGTAGCCCCCCATAGACGATTCTAATCGAAATCAAAATACCGTACTTGGCTTCCCTGGAAAAAGTTATATAAGATTCATATGTTTGTTTGTATCTAAATGTCTCCAGTTATATTTGTATAGCGGACAGACAGACAGACAGTTTTATATACAAATGTAAAAATTATATACAAATAGATGGTTATTCAACGTAAAAATTTAATCAGTCTTTACATTTTACCCGATCAACGACGGGTAACTAATTGTGACATTTACAGATCTGCTTGGCGCTCAGTTTTAAGAGTAATGTAGGAAATGGTGCAATTATATTTGAATTCGTGTTGAATGTAGAGTCTAATTCTTCTGAATAGCGAAGTGCGAAATTTCTGTCGTATTGATATGGTGCGAGCAAAATTAAAATTACAGACGCACTATTATGTGACAAAGGAAGTTAGCAGTCTTTACATTTTACCCGATCAACGATGGGTAAATCTGCTAGTTAGTTATATACTGCAAAAAATATTTTTTTATTTGTGGTACCTAACAAATATTTATAGTAGAGCCCCATAGGCTCGTAGCCCCCCATTGACGATTCTGATCGAAATCAAAATACCGTACTTGGCTTCCCTGGAAAAAGTTATATAAGATTCATATGTTTGTTTGTATCTAAATGTCTCCAGTTTTATTTGTATAGGGGACAGACAGACACACATTGAGTTTTATATATATAGATAGCCGGCTTTGCCGGCGTCGCCCGTCAGAGGCCCTCCATCAGTAATGTCCAGATTTAGTATTTCGATTCAACCGGCCAAGCCGGCTTCACCCATCCAGCTGTTGTGTGAGCAGTAGCGAAAAGTTAATGAATTGTATGCACTTTCACAATTCTTGTACACGGAATTGTGATTATCATATTCTTTTAATCATGACTGGCAATGCTCACAAAGAATCTTGCCACAAATTATGACAATTAATACTTGTGAGGGAGCAGGGATTGTATTATATACGTAATCAAAACTGATTGTAGCGTCAAAACTGAGCTTGGTTTTCTTGATTCCCCATAAAATAAATTTGTAAGAATTGCCAGTTTTCATTCTCTTCTGGTAAAAGACTTCCAATTCTACGATAAACTTGACCTTGAACTTTGAAAGTTGGCATAAATCCCCCTTGTGTAACAAATTTAGCTCCAAAAGATGTCATTTGAAATGCTGAGTTATACTTTTGAATATGCTGAAGAAAATGTTTTGAGTCAGAAGTGGAGCCGGTAAGAAGATTTTTTAAAGGTTGTGGTGGTTCTTGAAACGTTGCCAATTGAACTTTACCGTTAGAACAGCACACACCAGGAGGTTCATTATCCCATTTTTTAGCTCTGCAATAATTGCAGACCTTAGACATAGAACCAATAGTGTTTACTTCTTCAGCTGCATAATCATGTTTTGGATCATAATGAAATGCACCTTATTTCCATTGCCTTGTAGTAAATGGTTGAAACCTCAATTCACGTTGCCTGCTCCTACTTCTCAAAAGTCTTATTTGACGGTTTTCTTGTGATTCCTGCTGTCGAGATATAGCATGTCTTTCAGCATCAATCTGTCTCCTGGTTTGTTGTTGTTCTTGAGATTCCCGCTGCCTGGATATAGCATGCCTATGGGCATCCACTTGTCTTCTGCTTTTGCTACATGTTTTCTTCGTGGATCTGCAGATTTTCCAAATTTAAGTGTCTTCTTAGCAGGTATCTCAATGTTTTTCTTGTTCTTGAGATTCCCGCTGCCTGGATATGGCATGCCTATGGGCCTAAACTTGTCTTCTGCTTTGCCTCTTGATCAACGATGGGTAAATTCCCTAAATGTGCAGTCTTGCTAATCACCATAAAATTTGGATTTTTATTTGTCACAAATTTTTTCTGTTTGTGGTACCTAACAAAAACTTTAGACAACTCTAGTATTTTAATATTGGTTGAATAAATATAGCCTCGTAGCCCCCCATAGACGTTTCTGCTCGAAATCAAAATACCGTACTTGGCTTCCCTGGAAAAAGTTATATAAGATTCATATGTTTGTTTGTATCTAAATGTCTCCAGTTTTATTTCTATAGAGGACAGACAAACTTTGAGTTTTATATATATAGATTTACAGTATATTTATCTAACTTTCTTGCAGGAGAGCGGCAGTAGTAAATAGCTTGAGACAATTATACAAACCTGCTTTGAAATTTTTAAAGTTTAACATATCATTTGAGTTGTTTGGATTAAAAAAAACAGTAAATTAAATATAATTTTACGAAGCAATTCAAGTAGAACGCTGAAACTTGAAAATTCTGAAGCAGGTCTGAACGATTGTTCTATGCATAGTCCTCTTGTTGCTGTCCAGCGAATCAATAGGACAAACATGCACTACATCATAAATTCATTGCTTGTTTAAATCCGCCAAAACATACCATACCATCGTAAATGCATTTGTTAAGAGCATTACAACACGGTTATCGTGGAGTTTTGAATTCTTGACCATTGGAACTTTGTCACCATAAAATGGCACTTAAATCACTCGACCTTAATGTCTCAGTTGTGTTACATGTTAAAAAACATATAGATATACCGGTAATGATAATTATTTTTGTAGAATGATATGCTTATTATTATATGAAAAGATAATTCTGGCAACAAGTTTAACTTTGCTTCGAAATGATTTCAATAAAGTTTTTAGTTGATAGAACCCAGTAAGTAGAAAACGTCCCCATAATTAGAGCTTCCTACATCACCCACAGCAATAGTTAATATTCTTTTAATCACGGTTTCTGGCGGTAACCTAACGTTATTGGAGCTAACAAACAAAATACGCTCGCAGTACGACAACATTTAGGTACGACGCCCACAAAAGACCCAGGCATAACATAATAAATAACTACAAAGAGCACAACACCAGTCCAGCACCTGACAACTTCAGAATCTTTCCCCTGAGCTATAGAAAGACATAACTTTTCGTGGCACTCCCATCAATGGTGGTATCGCGTCAATAGGAAAGAGACAGAGTGGGTGTTTTATGTAATTAATTTAAACGTTAGGCAATTAAGACAAATCAAAGATAGCGCTGATGTTGTAAAGTGCGCCAAGTAAGATTTTGCAATAGCGAAATGCTAAAAAAAGCGCAGCGAGAGGCCAAATATGAACGCAGCGATGATCGAAAGAGTTTGAGAGTGTAAACAAACTCTTTCTGTCTGCATAATACCGGGCACCGGGTCTTGATACAAGCAGACTCCAAGAGATTAAAATGGAAAGAGCTGCGGCAAGGATTGAAAACCGCTTGTTATCATAGTTTAATGCACATCGATCATTTTCTAAAAAATGCTGGTCAATGGCAGAGTCAAAGTCCGGTTTGTTGTCGTTTCGTTTGCACGATCTAGGTGGTTAAGATCGGCGTGGACGAGTCAATTGTTGTCATAACCATTGCGGAACATCTTGCTTAATGTGATCCTGTAGTCGTTGAGATGTTCGCCCTACGACCAACTATCACAGTGACACTTATATTCATATATGACAAAACTTTTCTGAGTGGTCGATAGAACATCCTCGCGGGCCACAGGCAGTATGCGCTCTGACGTAAAGACCAAGCCGGTGCTGACGGAACCATAGCAGCTTTCCACGGTGATTTTGACTTCTTTTTCCAAGTTTGTCGATGGCTCAAGTACAAAGGGCAATTTTCTGAGCCGAATCGCTTAAGGGTGGAGAATTGAGCAATTTTCTTGGCGATCGGAGCGCTGATGACGTTTTTAGGACAGCCATTGCCCAGCAATATTTTCTTGATCCGTTCTATTTCTCCATTGAGTCTACGCTTGGTGCAAATCATTAGAGCTCGATACACCAATGTAAATATTAAACTTATTTTACGTTTGAGAGAACTAAAGGACTCCTAACGCAAATACTGGCCAGTGAAAGTGGGTTTCCGGTATACACTAGTTTCAAAGCCAATGTCTGTTCTTTCGACGTAAACATCAAAGAACGGTAGACATTTCTCTTTGTCTTTTTCAAAGATGAATCTGAGGGAAGGATGAAGGCGGTTGAGTTTGGTTAGAAATTCATCTGCTTCAGCTTCGTGATCAAAGATGGCAAACGTGTCGTCAACATATCTGAAGTATGTTGGAGGCTTGTGCGTTTGAGAAAATAGCTTTCCTTCATAATATCCAACAAAGATGTTAGCCAAAGCCGGACCGAGTGATATTCCCATAGCTACTCCGTCTGTTTGCTTGTATA
Organism: Trididemnum clinides; assembly: GCA_963675345.1. Taxonomy (NCBI): domain Eukaryota; kingdom Metazoa; phylum Chordata; class Ascidiacea; order Aplousobranchia; family Didemnidae; genus Trididemnum; species Trididemnum clinides. The sequence goes on from OY776294.1 coordinate 27,938,478, forward strand.
TAGCGTTATTGAAGCTGAACTTAACTGACGATGTAGCGCTCTTGATCAATTCAACAAGTATGTCTTTTGGAATGATTAATTGGGAATCAGATTCGTCAAAGAGAGCTTCTGAACAGATTTTGATGGTTTCATCAAAGGAAACGTTGGTGAATAAGCTGGGCACATCAAAAGAACACATGAGGACATTAGGGTCGCTGTCAAGATTTGGCTTGGTCTTGGCAAAGGTAAATGAATCTGATATGTAATGTGACAAAAACCGCACCAACACAAGCTGTAATAGGCTAGCCAACCACTTGCCAAGTTCATGATTGGATGAACCTGTCATAGACAGTATCGAGCGTTCTTATTTGGCCTCTCGCTACGCTTTCTTTAGGATTTCGCTATTGCAAAATCTTACTTGGCGTGCTTTACAACACTAGCGCTTTCATTGGCTTGTTCTAAACTAACTCTGCAGTTGTAGCGAACGGACGTGTTTTTTTTGCACTGATCTGGCAATATGAGCCCAAAAAACAGAACAAATCGAAATGAATTGAGTTCAGGTTTTAACGACGAGGACAGACAACAACTTACTGAAATTAACCTAACAATTAAAAAACTAGTTGAAGAAGTCGAATACTTAAAAGAAGAAGTAGAAGAAAGCAAACTGAAGTATGAGGAAATCAAAACTGAAAATGAAAAACTAAAACGAATTGTCAACACAACGTTTTTTAACCCATTTTCTCCTAGTGGGGCCATATGGACCCAGGCAACTCAAGTACAATTTTATTTAATTTTATGTATTGTTTATCAGATATTTTTTATTTTATCTTGTGATATATTGTACCTAAACCTAAATACATACATTACCAGCATTAAATATCCCCAATTCTATCTAGTAAGATTTTTGGAGGCTTTTGAAGTGACCTTCTATTACAAATCAAATTTCACAATGACCGAAATAAAAAGGTAAGCCATTATTTCCTTTATTTAGATTTCAAAACGCACGATTATTATAACAAAATATTTATTAGTAATGACTCTTCACTTCATATTAAAACGAATTTAATTGTCCTTTAATTAATTTCCCAATGATCTGTTGAATTTCATAAAATCTTAGTGGGGCCATATGGCCCCACTAGGAGAATCCGATTACAATTTTTCAGTTTTTTATATTTTAGTTTATTACACTTTTTTATGTATATATAAAATAACTATTAAACCAATTTAACGATATACAATTATTTACTGCTTTATATATAATATAATATTAACTATGTTTATAAATACATACACACACACCCACACACTCATATATATATATATATAGGTATTTTATACAAATAATATATACTGTATTTTAGGCCCATGAAATTGAATGCAGTTCTGGACTACCTAGAAGAACTTGACAACCCTGATGCATCAATAACTATTTGTCCACCTGATGTTCATGAACTCACAGATGAAAATTCAGCTGACGAAGAAGGAGATGTACCGATTGGACAACACAATTTAAATCCGAATCACCTTTTGGCTCAGGCTGAGATTGATTTATCATCCGATGATGAAATAATTCAGCAACCCCCTTGTAAAAAGTAGAAAACTTTACAACCCAAATGGGAATCTTCAACAAGCGTAGCGCCTTATTTTCCCGAAGGTGATTGTTCAAAATACAGAGATTTTAGCCTTGCAGAATTATTCGAACTTTTTTTTTGATGATCCGATTATAGATCATATAATAGAACAAAGCAGAATAAATGGTGTCAGAAAAAATTGGAAAGACATTCAAGTAAGTCAGCAAGAAATGAGAGTATTTCTTGCTACTTTGATCATTAGTGCGTACAATCCACTACTGAGCAAAACTCATTACTGGGAAACAGAAGAGGATTTTCAAAAGAATATTTGTCAGCTGATTTTCAAAAGAGAAATTGCCATGTCATACGTGAAAAGATTTCAAAATCCCCCGAAGAAATCTGGTCAAATACCAATGAATTTGACCAGGGGGTACCAGATTCTAGGTTTGATGGTCTGCATCATTATGTTCAGGCAATTGCCAATGGTTCTAAAAAATGTGCTGGAGAATTATGCAAATCTAAAGACAAACTGAATGCAGTAAATGCAATGTAGGAGTTTGTGTCAGATGTTTTAAAGTTCACCATAAAAAAATATTTTTCCAAGTGAATTTTCGATAAAATATTCAGTATCATCACTTTTTTCAAATAATTTAGTAGAGGAATTATTTTTTCTCATTGAAATATGCTATTTGTAATGTAAAAAGAAAATTTACCAATTTGTTTGTTATTTTAGGCAAAAATGTGAATAAATGTCAATTTGATCAAAAATGTTCATTGTTTCTCCTAGTGGGGCCATATGGACCCACCCCATTTCTGGTAAATTATAAGTGTGACAAAAAAAATAAAGTTCAATTTTCAAATGTATAATATATATGGTTATTATATATCAAAATCAAAGAAATCGGTTAAAAAAAAAAATTCCAGGAGATAATGGGTTAAAGTAGACGAACTTGAACAATACGGTAGACGAGAGAATATTAGAATCCTTGGAGTTGCTGAAAGAAATGATGAAAGGGATGATGGTGAAGAAGTTGTAACAAATGTGGCCAAAGCCCTGAATGTTGAGCTCAACCCTGAGCTGGATATTCAGAGGGTACATCGACTTGGCAAAAAAAAGAAAGGTCCAAAAGCGAAACCACGGCCTGTGATTGTGCGCTTCGCTTCATACAAAAAAAGAATGGAATTTATGTACAAAAAATCAAAATTGAAAGTTCATCCCAACTTCAATGGTGTTTATCTTACGGAAGATTTGACTTCCTTGCAAGCAAAAATGTTAAAATATGTAAAAGAAGTTGCTAAAAATAAATTTATTCTCTTTCATACCATCAACGGAAAAATACGTATGAAGCGGTCAGCACGGGAAGCAGGAACGATCACCAACAATGAAAGAGACACAGGTACGGGAAATTGGCTAACAATCGATTCACCTGACGACTTATTTAAATATGGAATGGACATAGATTTTGATAAACTTAATTATACCCCATTGAAATTTAATATTGAATGCTCAGCGAAATCTGACTTTAAATAATGCTTTTCGTATTCAAATTGCTTATCAAGATCGTTTTTTTTTCTGTTAAATTATGGCCTCTTATAAATTAAAAAATGACTGTGTTGATGATAACAATGGACCTGTACATCATTGCGCAATCTTTGACAACAACAATGAGTGCAATGCAGCTGCTGAAAAGCTTATCAGATTGCCTACTGATAAATCCCATGCTGACAACGAAAACGACGTGACCTTTTATGATGTTACTGATAATAGTAGTGGAAACTGTAAATTAAATCAAAATTACGCCTCTGTAACTAACAGTTGCAAAGCAGGTGTCAATCAATGCAACAACAGTTTAGGTTACAGAAACTGTGTTGATTGCGATCAATTTTTTGTAAATAGCAATTACAAGAATTCTTCAAACTCGTTTTGCTGCAATCAAACACATGTCGATCAAAGCCCAGGTTTGCCACCAATTTTCGGTTGTGCTAGCACCATTGTTAACACCATTGAAACTGAAAATCCAAACGTATCAAATAATTTACCTGATGTAGATGCAGAGCTAGATTATAACGATTTATATTCTATGCCAAGTGATTACTATGACGATCATAACTCTATTAATAATTTGCTCTGCTCAAAAAATAAATCTAATCACTTGTTCATGATTCACTTTAATGTGAGAAGTTTACAAAAAAATATTGACAAATTATCGCACTACCTTACTGATTTAAACCGTAAACCTGATGTAGTTGCAGTATCTGAGACCAAACTTAAAGAAAATATGATTTACAGTAATATTGAACTAGATGGCTACCAATTTATTCACCGTAATAGTCATACGTCTGCTGGCGGTGTTGGAATTTATGTAAAAAGTTCTATTTCTTATAATTTAAAACCTACTATTAACATTGATTTGTCTTCGGTTGAAAATTTATGGATAGAAATAGAAATTAACAAAAAAAAACTAATTGTAGGCGTTGTTTACCGCCATCCTGTCCAAACAGTGGAGCAAATTGAGCTATTTTCCAGAGCATTGACGAACATCTTTCATGAACTTAATTCTAAAAAATCTGAATTCTACGTGTTAGGAGACTTCAACATTGACCTAATTAAAATAAAATCTAACAATCGCATCAAAACATATGCGGATGATTTAATAGGCAGCGCGGTAAAGTGTCTAATAAATCAACCAACAAGAGTGAGCAAAAATTCAAAGTCATTACTGGACCATATCTATTCCAACAACCTAAATAACCAGCTTATGCCAGGCATAGCAATTAGCGACATTTCTGATCACTATCCTGTTTTCGCTTTAATTCCTTGTGTAAAGCATTTCAAAAACAACGCTCGCCAAGTATGGAAACGAGATATGAAAAATTTTAAAGCTGAACACTTTATCGAAGACTTAAACCAAACTCTAAATGCATCTTTATCGTCATTTGACTCTACAATGCATAATCAATTCGAACAATTTATTAACTCTTTTACGAGTGTGATAAATAAACACGCCCCGCTTAAATTAGCTACCAGGAAAGAAAGGAAACTAAAGACTAAACCATGGTTATCCTCTAGTCTTCTCTGTTCAATTAAAACCAAACATAAGTTGTACAAATCGATTTGTAAAACATATGACGAAACAAAATACAAAAACTATAAAACGTATCGTAATGTTTTAAATCGAACGATTGAAAAAGCGAAACAAAAATACTATAATGAATTAATAATTGAGAACAAAAGTAATAGCGGTAAAATCTGGAAATAGTGAATGAATTAGTAAACTTAAAACCTTCACAACAAGTTGACATTAACCAACTCAACACAAAAACAGGTGAGGTGATAACTAATCCTGCTACTATTTCTGAAAATCTCAATGCATACTTTGCCAACATAGGGAAAAAAATGGCTGAAACCATTCCCGAAGTTGACATGGATACGAATGGAACAGCGCCGACAGGCATAATCAATTCTTTTTTCTTAACTCCAACGTATCCAAACGAAATAAATAATATTATCGACTCGTTTAAAGATTCAAAAGCAACCAGGTATACAGACGCCGAAACTAAATTTATAAAAATTAGTAAATCAGTAATATCTCCTTTTCTTTGCAAATTGATAAACGATTGCTTTAGTAAAGGCGTCTACCCAAACTGCTTGAAAATTGCTGAAGTTATTCCAATTTTTAAAAAGGGTGATCGTAAGGAAGCTTCTAATTATCGTCCCATATCAATTTTATCACAATTTGATAAAATTTTAGAAAAATTAATTTACTCCCGCATCATTAATTTTATTGAAAAAAATGAACTGCTCTGTGAAAATCAGTTTGGCTTTCGGAAAAATTCTTCAACTATATTCGCAATCAACTCAATATATGACAAGTTTATAAACAATATTGATCAAAATTTATATACATGCTGTTTGTTTTTGGATTTATCAAAGGCTTTTGATACGGTTGATCATGACATTCTTTTAGATAAATTGTATCGTAACTTTGGAATTCGTGGTAAACCTCTGGATTTATTAACCAGCTACTTAAAAAATAGATATCAATATACTAATGTACGTAAATTTATGTCTTCATATACTAAAGTATCATGTGGGGTACCCCAGGGATCTTGCCTTGGGCCGCTACTTTTTTTGTTATACATTAATGACATTTCGTTGATTTCCAATTTTGACACCACATTATTTGCCGATGACACCTGCTTGATGATGGCTGATAACAATCTGAAAAACCTGGAACACAAAGTTCAAATAGAACTCAAAAAAGTTAACTCCTGGCTCTGTCAAAATAAGCTATCCCTAAATTTTTCAAAAACTAACTACATGTTAATAAACAAGCAACCCCTTAAAACTTGTCATTGTAATTTTAAAGTAGCTCTTAACGGTATTACTATTAATAGAGTGCATACTGTTAAATACCTTGGGTTATTCATTGACGACGATCTCAAATGGACGTCGCAAATAAATTATTTGTCTACGCAGCTTGCCAGATGCAGAGGACTCTTTTACAGATTGCGCAATTTTGTTTCAAGAGAAACCCTTTGCATGCTATACTATAGTCTTGTATACAGCAGAATTCAATATGGAATTACTGCGTGGGAAACAGCAAATAAAACTTCACAAGAAATAATTCGAGTAAGGCTTAATAAAATTTTGAGAATAATATTGTTTCAAAACTTATATACGCCAACTTCACAAATGTATAAAGAACTTCAAGTATTAAAAGTAGAAGACATATATCAACTTGAGTTAGCTAAATTTATGTATCAACTCCATCATAGTCAATTACCTAAAAACTTTTACCATTCTTTTCGTAAGTTAAATACTATTCATCAACATGAAACGAGATTAATTAATTCGACTACTTACTACCGCCCCCGAATAAATAAATTATTTAGCCAAAAACTATTTTCTCACAGAGGTTCAAAGCTGTGGGGTAACCTTGAATCCGAATTAAAGAGCATGCACTGGGTTTCTTTTAAAAAAGCGTATAAACTAAAGTTAATAAATGAATATTAACGCTTGCAAAAGCTTTTGATTGTGTAAAGAATATTTATGGTTATTGTTTGTTCCGTTTCCTTTTTTTTTCTATTTTTATTTTTTTTTATCATTTGATAAAAACTTGAACTCAACTCTTTTTTTTTACATAATGTACTCAAATTATAAGTGTCACTTAATACATCTCGCTTATATCTCAATCTGCTGAGATCAGGGAGTATCTCGACTCGATAACCGAAAGGTTCCTCGATGCTCCCTGGCTTTTGCTACTAGTGATTTTTTTTTGTGTGTATTATCAATCTGATTATTGTGTCGGTGCGCAAAGCAAATCAAATAAATTCTCTCTCTCTCTAATTGCCTGACGTTCATATTAATCACATAAAACACACACTCACTCTAGATCTTCCCACTTGACGCGATACTGCCACTGATGAGAGCGTCACGAAAAACTTATGGCTCAGACAACTTTTTTCAAAGCTTTATTAAAATTCTGTATCGCCAACAAGACTTTTACATAGAAAGTCAGTTAGTTTTGGTGGAAACTAATTTTGTTTTACAGGAATAAAATAGGATTCCATGGTTTAATTAAACTTTTTCACGGCATTATTTACGGATGACTGAAAAACAACTTTTGGTAATCCAACTAAACTGACATTACAGTCTACACTCTACAACAAATGTCTAATAGTAATACAATAGCAAATTTCAGAAATAATTATCATTGTGTTTAATTATAGGCTTTAAGCAGACTTTACATTAAAGAACCCAATTTTGGAAGTTTCCAGGTTTAATCACTCTTTTGACTGACTGAATTATTTTTGTTTTAGACTTAATAGAATAGTTCCCAGTACTTTTTACATTGTTACATTACGCTACAAATTCAAATCTACACAGCAGAAAGCCAGATATTCCAATAACAGAAAGTAGCGTTCTACCTTTTTGACAAACAGGGCACCACCACCACCAAAAAAAAAAATTCGTTACCAGTAAATGATGAAAATTAAATTTGTAATTTGAAAATCAAAATAAATGCAACAAAAGAAAGTTGTTACAAATGATTAGCTTTAAAATATTGTACGATTGGTATATACGGACAGCTCATTAGATTTGTCTACTTACCACGAATCTTGATGTTAATGGAAGCTAGTTGAGTTTGTCTTAACACTGGAACGGCCGGTAAGGTCGTTTTGACCGTTTTGGACTTTCAAGGTAGGATATTATTTTTACAAAAATCGCATTGGTATAAAATTTTTTGAGTTTTTCTAATTAATAGGCAAGAACTTTGATGCTGAGTATCAAGCCGAAAACTGCTTTCACAAATATTTTAGAAGGTGGTTTACCTCCAACGGCCATTAACGGTCATTTTGACCGCTATACAAAAACCATTGTTCCTGAACCTCTTGCTGAACTCTTATAAGACCTTATCGTTTCTATGACACGTGTGACTCATTTTCCAGCATTTTCTTTCTATTTTCCGATGGATTAATTTTATTTGTGACATCATAGAGCCACCAGAAAGAAATGCGCAACTCAGAAAGCATTTACAATAAATTTTCCCCGTTATCAGTTAGCACTGGAAATAGACTGACTTCAGATTATGAAAGAGTTTACAAAACCAAATTAGGTTATTTTATATTGTTGACAACTACGGGCTTTCATCCGCATTCAGCTCACGGTGCTTGTCGGGTATCCTCCCCTAACAGAACCCAGTTGACATCCTCAGGTAGAAAAAGCAGCAAAGCCTACAGGCAATGAGCCGTTAGCATAAGGTAGTAAGTTGGTCATAACTTTTTGTAATAAAAGCATTGTGTGCACGTCCTATTAATGCTATTCTGGCTCCACAGATGAAGTAAACTGCATAACTAAGAAATATAGCATAGTCAAATCTAATACATCATGTCTAAAAGAACAAGGCATTACATATCTGAGCAAAGACAAGTCACGCCCATCCGTCCCAAAGGCTTAGTGACAACGTTTTTATGACTCTCGTGGAACCATTTATGGGTAAAGGCACAAACGTTACAACCGATAACTTCTTCACGTCGTTTTTACTTCCCAAAGAGCTAACAAAAGAAAACCAGCGTTGCTGGAACTATGAATAAGCTTAGACGTGAGCTGCCTGCATCTGTAAAATGCTTGCAACGCGTTATTCTAGTAAGCTCATGAAGGCAAGCGATATGGCAACTCTGACTGTGTATCAGTGTAAGCACAGAAAAACGTTTGTGTTCTTAGTTTTCTGCAGATGTCTGTTGCGCTTCGCGAATCTAAGAAAAAGAAACCGGAGACAGTGGAATTTTATGACAAAACCAAACGTGGTGTTTACGTGGCTGATTAAATGGCCAGGCAGTATCCAGTCAAAGCAGACACATGTCGGTGGCCCGTTGCTGTTTTCTACAACATTCTAAATTTGGCAGGCATCAATGCATTTGTGCTCTATAAAAAACGAACTGGTGACAAGGTTTCATAACGAGATCTGTTCAAGCTTGCTACAGAACTATGTGAAGACTACATCGTTGAAAGATCAAGGAGAAATGCTGTTGTTGCTAAATCTCACACACTATCGACATCTCCTTAAAAAACCACAACCAAGATGCGTAAACAGTCTCAAATAATGCAAACTGCACTCAAAACAAAACCTGCAAACTTTGTTTCAAGTTCAACATAACTGTAGGTGGCAAGTGTTTTGCAATGAAGCTTTCCAAATTTGTTATACAGTATGTGCGACAACGCAAATATGAAACATTTTCCGATTTCTGTCTAGTTTTTCTCCCTTCCTTATAAATAAAACTGTTTTTTATGGATAGATTGATTGAGTTGCGTGACCTAAGTATTCGCTCAACACTTAAGTTGCCATTACACCACCCATGTACCAGTAAAAACGTGTTTTCGGAGAAACGGTCAAAATGACCGCTACTGGCCGTTGAGGACTTATCGCAACTCCGGCCGTTCTAGTGTTGATGATCTTTGCACCACAGAAAATGTAATATCTTTATCAAAAGTAAACGTTAACGTCAAAAGAATTTGTTGTATAAGTTGATTTCTTGCGAGAAGCTTGTTTGCAAGTAACATAAAAGCCATTTTCAATCTTTTTTTTGACACGATGCAATTTTAGTATAAACAATTTTTAAAAGAATAAACAGGATGTAATAAGTGGTACAAATCATCAACCACCAAAACTTGAATCGTCAACTTTGATCCATTTATATGTTTAGCCAATTAAAACTGATACAGCATGAGTTGTGTTTGATGGATTTGAACATGCAGCTGATAAAAATTCTTTTGCTTAAGACAATGATTGGCAAACTGTAGGCCACGACCCAATTGTAGGCTTAGTGATACTTTTAGAGGAGCCGTGTTTGGTTTAGTAGCAAAACTTTTTCTCAAACTTAAGAAAATTCATCTTCAAAAAATTGATCTTGAAATAACGATTTCCAACTGACAAATCATGGTCAATTTGTAAACTAAAAGTTTGTCTTGAACATTTATCACAATTAGCTTCTTGTAAGGTTTAGTTGGACTTCAGCAATGATTGAAAAGCTTGATTGGAGCAATTGCAACAAATATTTACTGACTACTGGCCTAGAACATAGTTGTAGCTTACGTAGTCAAACAAAAGATAAATGCATATCAATTTTAAGCTACATAAAAGTGATAAAATTCGGATCAAATTAATGTCATAAAAACAATTTTTCTGATTATATCTTGCTTTAAATAGCAAACCCAGAAACGTGCTTTTATATTACAGTGAAGGCAAATCGTTGCTCTTTTCAAAATCTCTTCCATGTGTAACAACACAGGTTGGACTTCAGCGGTTAGCAATGTTTTGCCTAAAAGATATAACAAAGCTTTTAAGAGGAATGTGTATTAATGTATTTGTCAATTAGCCTTGTAACATCACTAGTTTATTATCAAGAAACACAGTGGCGCATCACATTTAAGACATCGCACTTTTCATTTTCATGCAAAAACTTAACCATTTTGATCAAAACTAACGCGAGAAAAATATTTTGGATAAGCGTGATTGGTTTGGTTCATTTGCGGTTGTCAATGATACGAGCAAAGATAGAAAGCAAAACAACAAATTCATGATTTTACAAAATTTTTCTCAAAAGCAATACTTAATGACCTTCAAGTCATATAAATCTACTATTTAAAAAGAATTCTTTTTGTTTGAGAAGAGCTTGATAGGCGTTCATAGGAATTGGCTGTATGATTTATGGAAAAGGCATGGCCCCTTTTCATGCTATGGCCGAATTAAATCAAACAGCGCAGCCAAAAGCCTTGGGTCACAAGTATAAATACAAAAGCGAGGCCATCAAATCGTCAAATAGGTCTACCACTAAATAGCTCATTTCCTTAGCTCTGAAAACGCCCACCATTTGGTTGATGCCACAAATTGTAACTATGTTTCACCTAACCCCGTTGCACTTTTAAAACTTACGAATGGTAGTTTGTGACATCATTCTTACTTTTTGAATACTTTCGGTCTTGATTACTAAACCAACATGATAACCATTACGTGTACAGAATTACGACTTATATTTACTAAGGCATTTCGTTGCTGCTCTCAAAAATGTTTGTACGGTGAAGCTGGCGCAGCTGCATTAATTGATACGTTTGAAATCGGTACGGTTGATGGTATGCCCTGCCAGGATAAAATCGCATCACATTTGGAAGAAATTTTTTCTATTTAGCTTGGTAATAGCTTTATAGAGCTAACGAGATCAAACCTAAAAACTTGGGAAAAGCAAGGACTCTTTTAGCTTCTCTGAGCATACCTAAGCAAGGAAAAACAAACATGAATCATCAGAGACGTAGCAGCCGCCCCCCAAACCCCCCAATTGGGGGAGCCCAGGCCAACTTCGGGGGCCCAAGTTAGTCTGAAATTGCTTTTTGGCTACGTGACTATTTTCAGTTCAGCAGACTTGTTTACAACCGATTTAAACTGTAGGAAGAAATTGGCTCGTGACATCATAAGTGAATGCTACGTCATTTTATCTTGCAGAATCTAGAATATTTCGATTGATTTTCTGGTAGAATCTTGAATATTCGATTGACGTAACAATGCCGTTGTTACGCAACAATCATAGAATGGTCTGGAATTCTGTTTGGCTATAAATACCGGGACAATATATATACACTGCAGAGTGCAGATAAAGTATTTTATTGACATTGTATAGAATGAAACGTTCAAAAAGTGGTGCTCAAAAGAGAAAAGAAGCAGCCACTGCTCGAGATGCTGTAGCGAAATTGCCCAAGATGACAGATTTTTTCAAGATTACTCAGCAGAGTAGACCTGGCACTAGTACTGAGAGGGATGAAGAAAACTATAGTGTACAAGAAAAAGAAGACTATGACGATCAACATCAAAGTGATTGTGAATTTCCAGAAAATGTAAGTTGTGATTTACCTGCCAATACGCAACCTTCAATATCAAAAATAACTGAATCTTAATTTACCCCTATCCCTGATGACCCATGTAAATGGCCTGAAAGTATTTCTGATGCTCAACGATGTGATATAGTAAAGCGTGGACCACATCAACTAATAATGAATTTTCCATATAATAACACAACTCCAAGGCGACGTTTTTCCTCCAACCATTATAAACGTGTGTTACCTAATGGTGAAAGTGTTTCACGGTCGTGGCTAGTTTATTCTGGGGAATGAGATCAAGTTTTTTGCTTTTGTTGTAAGCTATTTGGAAAAACACTAAGCCCCTTTTGTAGTGGTATAAATACATGGGAGGGTTTTTCGAAAAAACTGAAAGACCATGAAAACGGCATTTCCCACCAAGAATGCTGCAGTCAATGGATGTTGCTAGCTGAAGGGATAAGAAATTCATCCACTATCGACAAACGCGAGATGAATATTTTTTTCAATGAAAGACGTTTTTGGAGAAATGTTTTAGAGAGACTTATCGACATTGCCTTGTTTCTATCGGAAAGGAATCTTGCTTTTAGAGGATCTCAAGAAGTCTTAGGATCTCCTCACAATGGAAATTTTCTGGGTATATTTGAGCTTTTGGCAAGAAGAGATCCGATCCTAAAAGAGCTTCAAGACAGAATCAAGAATAAAAACACTAAAGATCACTATTTGAGTCCTACCATACAAAATGAACTAATTGAATTGCTAGCGACAAAAGTTGAAAAAGAAAATTTACAGCAATTGAAATTGGCAGAATATTTTTCTATAATTTTGGACTGCACTCCAGATATGTCACATCATGAACAAATGTCTGTCATTCTCCGTTATGTACTATGTAATGAAGAAGCTGCTGTTGTTAAAGAAACATTTTTTGGCTACTTGAGAATAAGTGACAGTACTGGGAAAGGCTTGTTGGACGCTTTCTTAGAAAAAGCGACCGAACTGCAACTCGAATTGTCTGATTGTCGAGGTCAGTCATATGATAATGGTGCTAACATGAAAGGAAAACATTCTGGGGTCCAAGCAAGAATGCTAGACATCAATCCCAAAGCTGTTTACGTGCCCTGTGCAAACCATACCCTTAACTTAGTTGTTGTTGACAGTGCTAATTCATCGACGGAAGCATTGACATTTTTTGGAGTACTTACAAGGTTGTATGTGCTGTTTTCTTCCTCTGCTCAGCGTTGGGAAATTTTGAAGAAACATGTGGAGCTGTCCATAAAGTCACAATCTGATACTCGTTGGGAAAGCAGAATTAAATGCATCAAACCTCTTCGATACAATTTAAAAGAGGTGTTGCTGGCACTGAAAGACTTGGAAGCCATTTCCATAGAAAGAAAAGATGGAAGAGCTGCCTCAGAAACAAAATCGTTGATAGCTCATTTATCAAAATGGAGTTTTCTTTTGTCGGTGTTTATTTGGTATGATATCCTATTCCAAGTCAATAAAGCAAGCAAGATTCTTCAATCGTATGGAGTCTCCCTTCATACAATGGAAACGGAAATCCAGGCAACTGAAAAGTTTTTGCAAAACTATCGCACAACGGGTTATGACAGTGCCGCAACATCTGCTGTTGAAATAGCACAGGAATTGGATATTGATCCTTCTTTTCCTCCGTCAAGAAGTGGAAAGAAAAGAAGATTGTTTGATTACCAAGGTGAAGAGGAACAACGAGCTACTCCTGAACTGAAATTTAAAAGCAACTTTTTCTATCCATTAGTAGACCAGGCTATTATGTCAATAAAGGAGCGCTTTAATTTGTTACGTGAGGTTACTTCCGCCTTTTCGTTTTTGTACACACGAGACAAACTTTGGCTTGTGCAACAAGAAAATGCTCTTCTTACTTGCTGTAAAGAGTTCCAAAAAAAGTTCGGTGACATTGATTCTGATGAAATGAGCGCTGAGCTACAGCGGTTTGTTTTAATTTTACAAAAAAACGCAATCTCAATACGGCTCACGACTTTCTGAACTATCTTCTAAAGACTCATTTATTTGAATTGTATCCGAATGTGTAGATCGCACTTCGAATCTTACTAACTTGCCCCGTGACTGTTGCCAGCGCTGAAAGAAGCTTCAGCAAATTGAAACTGATCAAAACTTTTAATAGAACGTCTATGACAGACAGTAGACTATCTTTATTAGCCATGTTGTCAATCGAAAATGACTGCGCCCGATCTCTTGATTATGACAATGTCATAACAGCATTTGCGAACAAAAAGGTTCGCTCCAGACTATTTAAATGATACTGTGTTTTTATAACTTTTTCATGTTTTTCAGTGTCATTGCTTTCGTTTCGCAGTGTCTGCATAAATGTCCTACTGAACTCTGGCATCGGTGCCGAATTTTTTATGACTTGCACCTTCGGTATCGGCATGCTTTATTCTGACATTAGCCTGTTTACTTATGTACAAATTGTGGTGTATTTTCTTAATGCAGCTTTTCAATTTTACACCTCTAAAGTGATATGACCTGTGCGCAGGAGCTCTTGCGCTTACTTTGGGGGGGGCCCGAAGTTGGAGTGCTACGGGACTGTGAATCATATTGCGTAGTCAGCAGAGTCTTGAAAAATTTTGAGGGGAGACCAAAAAACACAACGTCACTGTGTCAAATTGCACAACATGAAATACAGTATATTAATGGCATTTCGTTTTACAATAGCTTTATAGAGCTACCGGGGTCAAACGAAACATTTGGGGAAAAGCAAGGACTCATTTAACTCCCCAGGGCACGTCAAGCACGGAGAAAGAAACATTCTACATAATGCGTAGCCAGCGAGGACTTGAGGAAGTTTGCGGGACAATAAAAAGAAAACAGCGTCACTGTGTGAAATCGCACCATACGAAAGACATTTATGCTATTTTGCTTCCAAATAGCTTAATATCACAAATGTGTTTTCTACTTCTAAACTACGGGAAACGCAATGCCTCCTTGGGCTCGTGTAAGCAACATACAGAGCACGTAGACCTAAGGCATAACCTGGACCTTGAAATAAAAAATTCTATTAGGAAAAGGAGCACACAAAGTCGTCAAAATATCTGCAGAATATACATAAATTTTTGGTATCTGTTCACACAATAACTTGATAGGTGGATCCGGCTTGGCCGGCTAAACCGACATTTCCAATCCCGGCGTTACTAACGGGGCCCTGCGGGCGATGCCGTCGTATGTACTATAAAGCAAGAATTTTTTCTTTTGCTAATATGCTGCCTGTTGAGGTATTTATGTCTATACTATAGAGCATTGCAATGAAATCCCAAATTTAAGAAAAAATCAACATAAAACCATAACAATTTGTAAAACTGAATTTAGAGAATACATTTGTTTAAATATAACTTGGCCTGATGGGCTTTTCCTAAATTGTGGTGAAAGATTTTGAGGAAGCCATAGCCACTTTTGTCGCTATGCCGAAAATAAGACAAAAAGCGCAGCCAAAGAACTTAATATCACAAATATAAATAGGAAAGGGGCAGCATCACATCGCAAAATAGGCTTACCACTAAATAGATTATTTCTGTAAATGTGAAAGCAACAACCATTTTGCTGCTACCATCAGCTTTGACTGCGTTTCAATCCCTTTTTCCTCATAAGTGGTAACGTTAATTTGTGGCAAGATTCTTAGAGAGCATTATTATCAGTCATGAATAAGAGAATACGATGATCACGATTTCGAGAGCAGGAATTGTGAAAGTGGATAAAATTCGTTTACTTTTCGCAATTGTTCTCACAAAAGCCCGATGGGCGAATCCGGCGTAGCCGATTAAACCAAAATACTAAACCCTGACGTTACTGATCGGGAGCCCCTGCCGGGCGACGACGGCTAGTAGTATTAAATGACTTGAAAGCAGCGATAACAACATTTATTTAGTCTATTTCAAAGGATCAATCCTTGGCTGTGTTTAGAAACAAATTGGAAAGAGTCCGTCTGTGTATTGACGCCAACGGAACTCATATTTAGCATCTATAATAATAATTGTAATGTAAATGTAATGCATTGTATTATAATAAATGAAAGAGTGCACATTGACTTTCCAAACACCCTGTATAAAACCGAAACAAGTATCAAGGTAAGCATAGGAAATTTAAAGCCTGGCTTAATCACCTTAAATATCTCACAGTATCTAACAGGAAATGTCAAGTATAAAAAATATGAGCAACACAATGCTGTGCGATAGTGAAAACTAGGTCAAATAATGATTAGATCAGTGCTTTTCAACCGTTTTGGCACCAAGAAAATCCATTTGACAAAAATTAAAAAAACAACTAAAACCAGAAAAGAAAACATATATTTTGTTATCACATAAATTCAAGTTATGCGTATATGCTTGGCTTCACGGTTTATGCTCATATATAAATATCATTACATACATAATTTAATCAAAACTACAGAAATCTCTGCAAAACTTTTAAAGCTCACGGAACCCCGGTTGAAAAATTCTGATTTAAATCAAGGCTTCTTAACCTTTTTTGTGGCGACACAAATATTAAGCTCAAAATAATAATAACGAATCTAACTCTTTACAATCACTTTGCGATACATCTGACATTTAGCCGTGATCACTCGTGGTTAGGTAAAACGGCTTAAGTTGTCTTGATAGAATTTGGGTGGAAACCAGGAAAGGAGGCCAACCGATTTTTAAAAGTTGCAATTTTCTAGCTTTGCTTTCTACATATTGCTGTGCTTAATAATTTAGAATTCATAAATTTCGCTCAGCATTTAATTTGTTTGTTTTCATTAATTTGTTCAAGTTCTTGAACATAAAGCAATAGACTCAATTTTCATACCCACTCATACCTCAATTGCACTTGGCCGGCTATGGAAATTTACTATGACAAGCTACCAACAATTTTTATTTATTAACACCAAAATCAATTAATATTTACTTACTACAACTCTAATCTGTTTAACCCTCTGTCTACCATGGGGTCCAATGGACCCAAAGTGAAATTTTCTCTTTTAATACTTAAAACGTATAGCAGATACGGTCTTGAAATTGCTTGACTTTTCTTAAGTTATGTTGATCTGTAGCCAATTGGAATATTGTAAATCTAAGATAATGATATGTTGTATAAAAAAAAAAATAGCACCTTATACCAGTGGGGTCCATTGGACCCCACGCTTGTACCAGACATACATAGCGTAATTTGTAGCGTCAATGTTGATCTTTACCTTTTGTTTTGAGAAATGTAATTTTTTTGTTTAGTACCACAAACAAAAATATATTTGCTTTTATATAAATCCATCTGTTCAACTTCAATATTCAACTTTTACAGAGTTTCAAAACAGTTGTAAGAATTTGACGATATCATAAGAATTCAAGTAAAAGAGTTATTTGGTTGAAAGGAGGGACTGGAAGACATAGTCAGAAGCAGTGAAGATCGAAGAAATGGATAAATATCTGGAAGATGATGAAATACTGAACATATTGGAACAGAGCAAAGATGATGAGAGCGAAAGTGGTAGTTTGAGTGCATCATCTGATGTCGGAGAGAGCGACCATCTCAGTGTTGAAGAATTGTCTTCATCTGAAGTGTCAGATACTGATGATGATAGCCAAAACCTGAATGCTTCTTCGACATGTTTTATTTCACGAAATAAAAAGGAAAATTGCTCATCAACTCCCTGCACAAGTAATACTGGCCGCACTGCTGCTTGCAACATTTTTCGCGAAAGAACAGGCCCTTCACGTTATGCAAAATCTCAATGCGAATCAGAATCTGATTCATTCAAACTATTCTTCAGAAATACACTGCTGGACAAGATTCGGGATTGGACAAATGCCGAAGGGTTGCTTGTATACAAAGAAAATTCGACTGCTATAGATCAATTTGAATTTGACAAATTTTTACGTGTAGTAATTCTTGTTGGAGTATACAAATCAAACAGTAAAAATGTTGTTCAACTTTGGAGTAAAGAGGATGGGAGACCAATTTCCAATAAGCTTATGAGCCGAAATAGATATCAGCAAATCCTGCGAGTACTTTGGTTTGACAATGCAAATGCACAGAGAAGCAACCGATCAGCTGACAAATTTCAGCCTATTAGATATGTTTTCGAAGAATGGGATCTTAATTTGCGGGATGCTTACACTGCAGGACCCCACATGACTGTTGATAAACAATTGGTTTGTTTCAGAGGAAGATGTCCGTTTAGGCAGTATATTCCTTCAAAGCCTGGCAAGTATGGAATAAAAGTATGGGTAATATGTGAAGCCAACACTTCTTATGCATGGAAGATGCAAGTGTACACTGGAAAAGATCCTACGATTGGAAGAGAAGTTAACCAGGGAGCAAGGGTTGTCAAAGATATGGTGAAAGAAATTGAAAATTCTGGAAGGAATGTTACTTGCGATAATTTTTTTACTAGCGTGTCACTTGCACGTGACCTGCTTCAAAAGAAGCTTACTCTTGTTGGAACCATTTGAAGAAACAAACCAGAACTGCCACCAAAATTCACACTTGCGAAAGGACGTGAGGTAACCTCAACTGTTTTTGGATTTCAAAGTGATGCTATGATTGCATCATATTGCCCGAAAAAGGGATGTGTGGTAAATATGCTGTCCACGATGCACGCACTCCCTGACATATCTTCAACCTCTTGCGAAAAGAAGCCTGAAGTAATCTTGTATTACAACAGCACCAAAAGTGGAGTGGACATTCTGGATAGAATGGTGCGGACCTACACTTCCAAAAGAATGACAAGAAGATGGCCAGTGGCACTATTTTACAATATGCTTGATGTAAGTGCTGAAAAAAGAAGAGAAGAAAGTTTTTGATTCAGCTGGGAAAAGGGCTAGCTGGAATGTTACCGACAGATATAAATCATGCTGCTCTGGCACAAAACAAAAGAAAGAGAGCTGAAACTGAAGATCAGCAGTCGAAACCAAAGAAGACAAGATGCCATCTTTGTGACAGAAGCAAAGATAGAAAATGTAAGCAAATCTGCATTTCCTGCAAAAAGAACGTTTGCCAAGAACATTCGGAAATCATATGTATTCAATGCAGGCGTGCATAAGCTGAACTCATCACAGCAGTTTTCTAAGTACTGGTACAGTGTTTATTGCTGTGTAATTGGTTTCATTGTTTGCCATTTTATGCATTTTTTACTTTCATGTGTCACACAGCGCAGTAAGCTTGAGTACATTCATTTGTGTTCCTGCGAACTGCTCGTATGAATCCTGATATGCCGGTACCTCAACTTCTAGTGAAGGCTATGTGCATGAATATGCTCATAAACGTAGGAGAGAGAAACACTTTTGGGGCCACACCAACCTGTTTGAAATTAGCATATTTTGCCCAACTTTATAAATTTGCCCGAAATCTTATGAATCTTGCTCAGATTTGTCGGAAATTCTCAAATTTGATCAAATCTGTAGGAACTTTATCAAACTTTTACAGTATAAACACTGCCCCCCAACAAATTATTTCGAATTTTGCCAAAATTTATGAATTCTGCTCATTTTTTTAATTCGTGAAGGGGGGGGGGGTTCGCACCTTTGAGTTCTACCCTCTATGGATAAGCTGACAAACATTTCATGAAATTGAAATAAACTTCTTAAAATGTATAGGCCATCCAAGACTGTTTTTGTAGGCTTATTAGTAAATTGCACCATATGCTGCTCTGTGACTGCGTGTGTTTACTTTTTGTGTATCGGTATTTTCTTTTTTATGCGTGCTTATTAGCAGATTTTTTAGTGTTAACTGCTTCATTTCCCGTTTAGCCAATAATTTTAATAGTTTCCATTGCATTGCTTGTCCTTAACATGCCTTTCTAAAATTGGGGTCCAGCGAACCCTCATGGTATAAGTTGAATGAGTTTTTTTTGGTGGACAGAGGGTTAAACGTTAGTAGCGTGGCAAAATGTCAAAAACCTGACCTCTTCTAGTCAATGTGTTGCTATGCTAACCAACGAATAACATGTAACCAGTACTAATCTCGCTTTAACTCAATCTTCATTCACAGGCTGATAACAACGCATCAAAACAGCAAGAAACAACAAAAGTTGCATTATGACGAAATAGTCTGGGCCGAGTTTAAATGATTTCCTTTTTTTCGCATCGCTCTTCAGCTACGCATTGTAGCAATACGTTGTCAAGACCTGCGTTTAGAAATCGCCATTATTATAAGAAATTGCTATTTATACATCGCTGTTCAAAATCCAGCATTTGTAGTGTTCTATGTTCACAGTGAAACTTGTTTGAGTATAAACTTCTTGCTATATGAGTTCGCAAATCAGAAACGTCAAGCGAATATGCAATAAAATTTCGTACTTAGTTGCCGAAGTTTGTTGTGTAAACTACTGCAGTTGGCGGCCCAACCGAATCAAATAGCAACCATTATGAATCGCGACCCAGTTGAGAAGCATAGTAATGAATAATGGCGGTTAAACAATAATCAGTTAGTTTGGGCCTCTTTCAACTAAATATGGCGACGAAGATCGACCCCTAGGGATCCGAAAATGAACTTGATGACCAAAAAAATGGTCTTTACCTCTCAAGTAATCAGGGCTACGTCACAATCTGCTATTTGATGTCACAAGATTCCATTACTAACTATTTATATACACGAAACATCACTACATATAAGAAATCAATACATTGAAATAAGAAATAAATGCTCGTCATAAACGAAGAGCTTTTGCGGTTCCCTCAAAAAAGCCCTTAAAACTCACGGAACACAACCACATGCTTTGAGTAACTTCTGTTGAAGAGCGCTGACTTTAGTAGCATGCTGTTAATTTTGGGTCATAAGAATACCATTTGTCGGCTATACCAAACGCCTTTGAATTTAGACTCGTTTAGGAGTTGCCAAAATGCTATTGGTTAGTGGGTTTATTACACAAACAAAGGAAATCGCGGTAAAGTAATAATAAGTGGACATAACAATATAGCTATCTTGAGATTTGAACGCGCCACCACAGCTATAATATTTGACGGTTTAAGCCACTCAACCATGATGTAAAACTAAAAAAGCAAAACGCCACTTAAACATAATAGAAAACCACAGATAAGTTAATTGCATCTACAAATAGCCGATGTCAATATCAAGCCAGCTCTAATTCAAACATTTTTTTACCTTCTCACGGTAAGCAGTTGCATTATCGAAGAAAAATAAAGAGCCATTTGAAGCAGGAATACCTCATTGATGTTCACATTTCAAACTGATATTTTCATCTTTAGCGACATTCAAATTTCCAACAGATACATTTGAAGGAGCTGAAGATTTTCGTAATTGAAAAACATTGTTAAAAGCAAAAAAAAACATTCCAAATTTTCAATCGGCTAATAGAGTGTAAACATAGGGGTACTCAGACTTTTTGCTACGCTTAGCCTGTAAGTTATGGTCACATCAATGGCAAAAATATTTTGAACCATACTTTACGCGCTGGTGCTGAAACATTAGTATTTAAACATGGCTGACGTTTCGTAAACATGTGAAAACAATCAAAAATTAGTCAGTTTTTTAAGCCAAGGCAAGGCAGTAAAGTGGATGTAAAGCTGTGTGATTAAAAAGCTGAAGCCAGAAAAAGAGGATCATAACATACAGCACTTCGACAGATTTGAACATTTTTTCACTTACAATTAATGTAATTAGTATCAAAACATGAGCTTATTGTTTTATTGAGGGTTCAAAATTAAAAAGTAGTGATTTCCAGGGAAAACGTAAGTTAAAAAGTGGATTTACGATAAATTTGTGGTTATTGATTTAATATTAAAAAATAGTGTCCTAAAAAGTAATTGGCCTACTGAGTCAATATTTAGGGAAGTAAAAATGTGATTTATATATTCAAAACGTGAAAATGTGAATAATTATTCATCACAAGTGTAAATTAGTAAGCATTAACTTCATTGCATGGTAAGGATGGATGCAACTTCAGGAAACATTTTTACTACTGCGATTCGACACACGATTTAAATGGCGGTGTTGATGATGTTACAGATGACCGAAAATTAAGTAAAAACTGTATTGAGTGGCGCAGTGTAACAATTTAATCCAAAATAGTGCGTTTTGTTTAGCCTGGTAGCCTAGTCTATTTTAGCGTGCCATCCAATTTGTGAGATAAACTTTAATTTCAATAATTCTTTGTAGCAACAAATAGTGAAGATTCAGTAAAATGATATTCCGAGTTAGCTAAAGAATTCACGAAATATCCCACATTTCTAAATGTGCCGCTTTAGACAATGTTACCGGCACGACACAAGTCAACAACGGCTGAGGAAACGTGCCTTTCTCATAAGCGCAAAACACAGAAATCGCTCAATTTTTGAATATCGCATTCAAGTGGAAGCCGGATTATTATCAAGTTGATCCTTTTTTTTGACTTAAGCTGACTCAAGCTGATTTATGCTGCAACATAAAATTTTAATGTTATACCGGGGATGCTAAAAAAGTAGTGACCTTTATATGCCATTTGCAGGTAACAAGAAAAGCTTTATGACGGCACAAATAGCAATGCTAGTCCAGTTTCGCTCCGAAGTTCTGCTTAATATTGTTTCCAATAACTTGGCTAGAATCCAGTAACCAGAAACACTCATTGAAAAATGACTTTGCCTAATCAATGGCTAACTGCGCTACCTTTCAATCACGTGTGACGAACTGTTTCTGCTTCCTCCAATAACCAGGACATCCTGAGATTACAATCGGTCTCACTTGAGAGTTAGACATATCCGATTCAGGCCGAGAGTTATATCGTTTTTCACTAGCTGCAATTGCGGTTGTCAGCAGCAATTCTCGAGGAGGTAGAGGGTGCGCAGTTGTAAATCGGGAAGGACACATGGACCATAACCTCCCATTAATTTTTTTGAATCTGATCAAGGAATAAATGTATATTTAGCTGAAAATAAAAAAAAAACAGTCATCTTCTAATAGTTAATTTCAAAACAAATATTTACCTTCGTTTTGGAGTGAAGATAGAAAGATGTTCTCTTTAAAAACGTTAATCTCTCAAAAATGTCATCCAACCAATTCATAATTCCTCTTCAAAAACTATTTGTATCTGGCTATGCTACTGGAAAGACACAAGCGTTCTGCCACACAAAAATGTCAGTTTTTAGTTTAGTGCCTCACATTACGACCCAAAAAGCAAACTTGCCATATCGTTTGATAATAGCCACCACTAAAATTATCAGTTATGTTTGCAGGCTTTGATATAACACCAAAAAATGGAATAAAGGCATTAAGCTACTTTGCAGCATTTAAACATACCACCTAGCTACTGTACTATTTCTCCACGCCAAGAGCAATTAATAACAACAAAAACACCAGCAACATTCATATGTTTAGATCTAACTAAACTCATCTGTCCAGCACTGAACAATGTCTGAATCTTTCCACTGAGCGGTACATAACTTTTAGTTTTGTTTGAAATAAGCCTTGTTTTATTGGAATAGAACAAAATTCTATTGCCACGACATCTAACCTCTCCAACTACAATATATTCGGATGACCCAACAATAACTTTGAGTGCTCTACATTTGCGTTGATACTGCAGCCGACAAAAAATATTAAGAATGCTATCGAAGTATCCTTTTCTTGCACTCAGAGACGTAGCAGCCGCCCCCCAAACCCCCCAATTGGGGGGCCCAGGCCAACTTCGGGGGCCCAAGTTAGTCTGAAATTGCTTTTTGGCTACGTGACTATTTTCAGTTCAGCAGACTTGTTTACAACCGATTTAAACTGTAGGAAGAAATTGGCTTGTGACATCATAAGTGAATGCTACGTCATTTTATCTCGCAGAATCTAGAATATTTCGATTGATTTTCTGGTAGAATCTTGAATATTCGATTGACGTAACAATGCCGTTGTTACGCAACAATCATAGAATGGTCTGGAATTCTGTTTGGCTATAAATACCGGGACAATATATATACACTGCAGAGTGCAGATAAAGTATTTTATTGACATTGTATAGAATGAAACGTTCAAAAAGTGGTGCTCAAAAGAGAAAAGAAGCAGCCACTGCTCGAGATGCTGTAGCGAAATTGCCCAAGATGACAGATTTTTTCAAGATTACTCAGCAGAGTAGACCTGGCACTAGTACCGAGAGGGATGAAGAAAACTATAGTGTACAAGAAAAAGAAGACTATGACGATCAGCATCAAAGTGATTGTGAATTTCCAGAAAATGTAAGTTGTGATTTACCTGCCAATACGCAACCTTCAATATCAAAAAATAACTGAATCTTAATTTACCCCTATCCCTGATGACCCATGTAAATGGCCTGAAAGTATTTCTGATGCTCAACGATGTGATATAGTAAAGCGTGGACCACATCAACTAATAATGAATTTTCCATATAATAACACAACTCCAAGGCGACGTTTTTCCTCCAACCTTTATAAACGTGTGTTACCTAATGGTGAAAGTGTTTCACGGTCGTGGCTAGTTTATTCTGGGGAATGAGATCAAGTTTTTTGCTTTTGTTGTAAGCTATTTGGAAAAACACTAAGCCCCTTTTGTAGTGGTATAAATACATGGGAGGGTTTTTCAAAAAAACTGAAAGACCATGAAAACGGCATTTCCCACCAAGAATGCTGCAGTCAATGGATGTTGCTAGCTGAAGGGATAAGAAATTCATCCACTATCGACAAACGCGAGATGAATATTTTTTTCAATGAAAGACGTTTTTGGAGAAATGTTTTAGAGAGACTTATCGACATTGCCTTGTTTCTATCGGAAAGGAATCTTGCTTTTAGAGGATCTGAAGAAGTCTTAGGATCTCCTCACAATGGAAATTTTCTGGGTATATTTGAGCTTTTGGCAAGAAGAGATCCGATCCTAAAAGAGCTTCAAGACAGAATCAAGAATAAAAACACTAAAGATCACTATTTGAGTCCTACCATACAAAATGAACTAATTGAATTGCTAGCGACAGAAGTTGAAAAAGAAAATTTACAGCAATTGAAATTGGCAAAATATTTTTCTATAATTTTGGACTGCACTCCAGATATGTCACATCATGAACAAATGTCTGTCATTCTCCGTTATGTACTATGTAATGGAGAAGCTGCTGTTGTTAAAGAAACATTTTTTGGCTACTTGAGAATAAGTGACAGTACTGGGAAAGGCTTGTTGGACGCTTTCTTAGAAAAAGCGACCGAACTGCAACTCGAATTGTCTGATTGTCGAGGTCAGTCATATGATAATGGTGCTAACATGAAAGGAAAACATTCTGGGGTCCAAGCAAGAATGCTAGACATCAATCCCAAAGCTGTTTACGTGCCCTGTGCAAACCATACCCTTAACTTAGTTGTTGTTGACAGTGCTAATTCATCGACGGAAGCATTGACATTTTTTGGAGTACTTACAAGGTTGTATGTGCTGTTTTCTTCCTCTGCTCAGCGTTGGGAAATTTTGAAGAAACATGTGGAGCTGTCCATAAAGTCACAATCTGATACTCGTTGGGAAAGCAGAATTAAATGCATCAAACCTCTTCGATACAATTTAAAAGAGGTGTTGCTGGCACTGAAAGACTTGGAAGCCATTTCCATAGAAAGAAAAGATGGAAGAGCTGCCTCAGAAACAAAATCGTTGATAGCTCATTTATCAAAATGGAGTTTTCTTTTGTCGGTGTTTATTTGGTATGATATCCTATTCCAAGTCAATAAAGCAAGTAAGATTCTTCAATCGTATGGAGTCTCCCTTCATACAATGGAAACGGAAATCCAGGCAACTGAAAAGTTTTTGCAAAACTATCGCACAACGGGTTATGACAGTGCCGCAACATCTGCTGTTGAAATAGCACAGGAATTGGATATTGATCCTTCTTTTCCTCCGTCAAGAAGTGGAAAGAAAAGAAGATTGTTTGATTACCAAGGTGAAGAGGAACAACGAGCTACTCCTGAACTGAAATTTAAAAGCAACTTTTTCTATCCATTAGTAGACCAGGCTATTATGTCAATAAAGGAGCGCTTTAATTTGTTACGTGAGGTTACTTCCGCCTTTTCGTTTTTGTACACACGAGACAAACTTTGGCTTGTGCAACAAGAAAATGCTCTTCTTACTTGCTGTAAAGAGTTCCAAAAAAAGTTCGGTGACATTGATTCTGATGAAATGAGCGCTGAGCTACAGCGGTTTGTTTTAATTTTACAAAAAGAACGCAATCTCAATACGGCTCAAGACTTTCTGAACTATCTTCTAAAGACTCATTTATTTGAATTGTATCCGAATGTGTAGATCGCACTTCGAATCTTACTAACTTGCCCCGTGACTGTTGCCAGCGCTGAAAGAAGCTTCAGCAAATTGAAACTGATCAAAACTTTTAATAGAACGTCTATGACAGACAGTAGACTATCTTTATTAGCCACGTTGTCAATCGAAAATGACTGCGCCCGATCTCTTGATTATGACAATGTCATAACAGCATTTGCGAACAAAAAGGTTCGCTCCAGACTATTTAAATGATACTGTGTTTTTATAACTTTTTCATGTTTTTCAGTGTCATTGCTTTCGTTTCGCAGTGTCTGCATAAATGTCCTACTGAACTCTGGCATCGGTGCCGAATTTTTTATGACTTGCACCTTCGGTATCGGCATGCTTTATTCTGACATTAGCCTGTTTACTTATGTACAAATTGTGGTGTATTTTCTTAATGCAGCTTTTCAATTTTACACCTCTAAAGTGATATGACCTGTGCGCAGGGGCTCTTGCGCTTACTTTGGGGGGGGCCCGAAGTTGGAGTGCTACGGGACTGCTTGCACTCAACGTTTAGTTAACTTTGAAATTTTAAGCAAAAGTAGTATGTGATCACTACTGTTGGCAAGGTTGAGTTGCCTTTAATCTTGATATTGATGAAAGCTAGCTGTACCGGATTTGATAGAGTTTTAGTAACAGAAAACGTAGCATCTCTGCCAAAAAAACAATGAAGTTGATCTCTCACAAGAAACGTTTAGGCGAACCAAAGAGAAGCCATGTCTAATGTCGTTAAGACATGATGCAAATGTAGCATAAATAGAGTATTCTTTGAAGCTACATTTGCATCATCATTGCAAATGTAATAATTATATTCTCTTTAAACAAAGGCAAGCAAGATGCAACCAGCAATAAATATTACTATCAACAAAAATTTAGTTGTCAATTTCAATTCCCTGAAACTTTTTGCAAAATTATTTTGGATCAAAATAGGTTCAGTGTGAATATTTTAGTAGTGTTTAAGAGATTCGAGCATGTTGGTGCAAAAATACTTTCATGAATACAATAATACTCAAACTGAATGAAAATATTAGCCAAATAGGAATGTTAAGTCAAAAAACAAAAAAATTTTTGTATTTGAAAGATTTCGAAAATTTGGCGCAAGATGGAGAGTATCTACAGAACTAATTTGCTTCTGACCGTCACACAAACATTTAACAGACCGAACAAGATGCTGTAAAGTTATTTTAACCAACTAACATATAACACAATAAAAACTTAACTTCTGATTTTCATTAAGGTTACAAGAACCCAATCAACAACTAATATTAGCATTCTTATTCTTTTTTAAAAATAAATTTCTTATAACATGCACGTCTGCTAGCAAGCGCTAAAATTGGCTACCATTGAAAATAAAATGCTTTATACAATTGTAACCAAACTTTATCAAAATTTGTTCAAAAGCCATTCAACCAAATTTGATTAAGCTGTTTTTATCAGTTAATGAAACAAAAAGCAATTTTGGCTCGGATTGTTTTATATATAGTTGTAGTCGCATTAAATTGGTACCAGTATTGACGCTAATGTTTTGTTGCTCAGAATGGCCAACTGTCAAAGCAATAATAAAAAGGCAACCTTAATTTGCTTTTATTTATGAGGTTGAAAACCAGCTATAAGCAGGCCCTTCATTTTAGACCCAAAACCCGAACTCAACCCGAAAATTTATTTGAAGCCCGAATTCAGCATAAAAAATGTATTTACCCAATGAACTAAATCGGCGCGTAGACCCAAAAATCTATTAGATTGGTTAGATCAACTATGCAAATGCTTTGTGTTGGTATGTAAAGTAGAACACACTTTCACATGAGCTCTCTCCCTCTATGTAACAAACCAGGCTTGAAAGAGATGCGATTACAATTAGAGCGGCGCCCTGAGTACGATTACGTCACAGTCTCTGCAAAAGCAATGGTTCGTGCAGTGGATTTGCGTAACGAAAGTGAAATTATGACGCACATGTGATAAAGCGTCATGGCGAATTAGGATCAGAGTCAGGCCTGACAATCAGCTATGGGTCAAAACTCACCGAAAGAATAAGAAACAAGATTTATTTTCTATTTGAATCAATACAAGCAGGAAACGTGTCACCCCATATTATACAACCTTGGTTAGGTTGCAAATTACGATGAAAGAAAGCTGCTACACTTGATTATGCAATGCAATGGGTGTTTAATATCCCACAAGAATTATGTTTACCCCTAATCGTAGCCATTAAAAGCATCTACGTCGGTAATAATTGTCTAGGATATTACCCCTGGGCCACGCAAATTATGATTAACCAGTGCTCTCTTAAATGCAATTCAAAACAAAAATGTATAAAACTTCATATGCACTAAGCCACTTATTCATGCTAAGCCTTGGCAAGACATTTAGTTTTGTGTGAGCCAAGTCTTGCTTTATTAGAATAATATAAAGCTTCTTTTCTAAAAAATCTATACTCTGACACTGCGCAGTAGTCGAATGATTTACCAACAACTTCAAGTGATTTACGACACCACCGCTTTTGTGTTATCATTTACCAATGACACAATCATACTGCAAGGCAACATGCTACTGGCAACAGAATCAGCAGCAAAAGTTGTGGAACTTGGAAAAATAAACGGGCTAAGTCTACAAAAAATTAAAATTTGCTACTTCATCAAGATTTCACCTTCAAAATTTGAATTAATTGAGTGATTTGAATCAACATAACACACCAACATCAAAAATAATTGTAGTTTAATTTCAAATCGAGAACTGTTTGAGTATGTTTTAAGGTTTCATTTGGGCTTTATCGCCATTCAGCAACATAAAATTGAAATCAATTAAATTTGTGCAGTCGTTTTTGTATGTTATTTTAACATCGCTTGGTTTCAACTCGATTTTAATTCATGTGCATGTTCTAAAGTATGTACCCAGTCCCGTAGCACTCCAACTTCGGGCCCCCCCCAAAGTAAGCGCAAGAGCCCCTGCGCACAGGTCATATCACTTTAGAGGTGTAAAATTGAAAAGCTGCATTAAGAAAATACACCACAATTTGTACATAAGTAAACAGGCTAATGTCAGAATAAAGCATGCCGATACCGAAGGTGCAAGTCATAAAAAATTCGGCACCGATGCCAGAGTTCAGTAGGACATTTATGCAGACACTGCGAAACGAAAGCAATGACACTGAAAAACATGAAAAAGTTATAAAAACACAGTATCATTTAAATAGTCTGGAGCGAACCTTTTTGTTCGCAAATGCTGTTATGACATTGTCATAATCAAGAGATCGGGCGCAGTCATTTTCGATTGACAACATGGCTAATAAAGATAGTCTACTGTCTGTCATAGACGTTCTATTAAAAGTTTTGATCAGTTTCAATTTGCTGAAGCTTCTTTCAGCGCTGGCAACAGTCACGGGGCAAGTTAGTAAGATTCGAAGTGCGATCTACACATTCGGATACAATTCAAATAAATGAGTCTTTAGAAGATAGTTCAGAAAGTCGTGAGCCGTATTGAGATTGCGTTTTTTTGTAAAATTAAAACAAACCGCTGTAGCTCAGCGCTCATTTCATCAGAATCAATGTCACCGAACTTTTTTTGGAACTCTTTACAGCAAGTAAGAAGAGCATTTTCTTGTTGCACAAGCCAAAGTTTGTCTCGTGTGTACAAAAACGAAAAGGCGGAAGTAACCTCACGTAACAAATTAAAGCGCTCCTTTATTGACATAATAGCCTGGTCTACTAATGGATAGAAAAAGTTGCTTTTAAATTTTAGTTCAGGAGTAGCTCGTTGTTCCTCTTCACCTTGGTAATCAAACAATCTTCTTTTCTTTCCACTTCTTGACGGAGGAAAAGAAGGATCAATATCCAATTCCTGTGCTATTTCAACAGCAGATGTTGCGGCACTGTCATAACCCGTTGTGCGATAGTTTTGCAAAAACTTTTCAGTTGCCTGGATTTCCGTTTCCATTGTATGAAGGGAGACTCCATACGATTGAAGAATCTTACTTGCTTTATTGACTTGGAATAGGATATCATACCAAATAAACACCGACAAAAGAAAACTCCATTTTGATAAATGAGCTATCAACGATTTTGTTTCTGAGGCAGCTCTTCCATCTTTTCTTTCTATGGAAATGGCTTCCAAGTCTTTCAGTGCCAGCAACACCTCTTTTAAATTGTATCGAAGAGGTTTGATGCATTTAATTCTGCTTTCCCAACGAGTATCAGATTGTGACTTTATGGACAGCTCCACATGTTTCTTCAAAATTTCCCAACGCTGAGCAGAGGAAGAAAACAGCACATACAACCTTGTAAGTACTCCAAAAAATGTCAATGCTTCCGTCGATGAATTAGCACTGTCAACAACAACTAAGTTAAGGGTATGGTTTGCACAGGGCACGTAAACAGCTTTGGGATTGATGTCTAGCATTCTTGCTTGGACCCCAGAATGTTTTCCTTTCATGTTAGCACCATTATCATATGACTGACCTCGACAATCAGACAATTCGAGTTGCAGTTCGGTCGCTTTTTCTAAGAAAGCGTCCAACAAGCCTTTCCCAGTACTGTCACTTATTCTCAAGTAGCCAAAAAATGTTTCTTTAACACTTGGATTGCCATGGGGTCCAATGGACCCCAAAACCATTTTTAATTTGATGGATCTTCTACATCTGCTATCGGCCGGGTATGGTACTCCTTGACTTTTAGTGTATATATGAGGTGTTTATGATAGTATAAGCCCATTGCCCTAGCTCGACCCTAAGATGCTCTCAGAAAAAAAGCAGCACCTTTTACCACTGGGGTCTATTGGACCCCAATCTGATTTTGATTGAAACTCAATGCACACAGTTATTTTTTACTTGCAGTAGTAATGTGACATCACACAGGGGATTCTTCTTGAACTGTGTGACATCATAAAGTAAACAAAGGTTGTAACTAGATTATCAGTCAAAGGTTGCAACTGAACAAATTTGTTTGTCAGACCTGGTTAACGTCTTCATACCATTTTAGACAATTTGTACTTGGAGGTAATTATCTTAGCTTTTGAGGTAGTGGTTTCTATGCCATGTAGTAGTGTTTGAAAGATGCTGCGCACAGTTTGACCACATGTTGAACTTGCTATTGTTTTGTCAAGAGCTAAGTTTTGCTAGAATTGAGGTATAGGGCCAAGATACAAGTCACACTTTTGAGCATAAGCTTGTAGGCATAGGAATTTTTGATTGCAGAAAGTCAACAACTGCAACACAGTTTACGCCAGCTGTAGACTTGAAACCAAAAGCATTCAAGATTCTTGCAAAAAGCAATGAAAAATAATAATCAACATAGAGAAAAAGAAAAAGGAAGCAACTGACAGTCTAGGCTATTGTTTACTCAACTGTCTTCTACTGGATGTAAATCCTGCTATAGTATAGGCCACCTATAGATCACTGTGATCAAAAACAAGAGACCACATTCTATCAAATATAGTTTAGTTGGGGTGGTGATTCAACCGCAATGATATTGGTCTTTTTGTCTGTAGACGTGCTTAGATTTCAAGAGTAAAATTAATCTTTGAGGTAAACAAAATGGCTAATCAAACTTTGTCTAATGAAGAGATCCTTGAGCTGCTGGAAGAAGATAATGACATGGACGTAAGTGACTACGAGTCATCCGACGATGAAGGAGAGATAGATCATGTTAGTGACGCTTCTATGTCGGATTCAGAGTTATCTGTAGATGATGTTGGTGCGGGCGTTGCCCAGGTGACACCAACAATATCAACCCCAACCAACTTGCTTTCCAAAAACAAACTGGAAAATTGGAATGTTCATCCTCCCACCTCCCCTGCAGGAAGAACTGCCAATCACAACATCGTTACAACGAGACCAGGACCTACTAGATATGCTAGATCATGTTGCTCTTCTGTGATCGATTCTTTTATGTTATATCTACGGCAAAATTTGCTGGATACGATTCGAAAGTGGACAAATCAAGAAGGACAGTTGGTATATGAAGACAGATGGAAAGAAATAGAAGTTACAGAGTTCAAAAAATTTATTGGAATCATGATCCTCATCGGCGTTTACAAGTCCAAAAATGAAAGCATTCTGCAACTGTGGAATAAAGATCATGGTAGACCTATTTTCAACCAGATCATGAGCCGAAATCGGTATCTAACAATACTTCAAGTCTTGCGCTTTGACAATGCGCAGAGGCGTAGAGCACACAGGTCTTTGGACAAGCTCCAGCCCATAAGAGAGGTATTTGAATCGTGGGTGTCTTACTTGCAGGATTCTTACACCCCTGGAACTTGTATGACTGTTGATGAGCAACTGGTACCTTTTAGAGGACGTTGTCCTTTTAGACAATACATTCCATCAAAGCCGGGCAAGTACGGGATGAAGATCTGGACAATATGTGATGCTGCATCATATTATACCTGGAAGATGCAAGTTTACACGGGAAAAGACGAAAGAATTGGAAGAGAAGTCAACCAGGGAACTAGAGTTGTTCTAGATATGGTAAAAGAAATTGAAAAGACTGGTCAAAATATTACGTGTGATAACTTTTTTACTAGTCTCTCACTCGCAAGACAGCTTCTGAGCAAAAAACTAACGCTTGTTGGCACAATGAGAAAAAATAAGCCAGAACTGCCACCAGAGTTTACAAAAACAAGAGGAAGAGAGGTAATGAGCACACTATTTGGATTTCAAAAAAATGCGATGATTGCTTCGTATTGTCCGAAAAAGAATGCTGTTGTGAATATGCTTTCCACCATGCACAATCAACCCGATGTTGATGAAAATTCAGAAAAAAAGAAGCCGGATGTTATTTTGTGTTACAACGAAACTAAAAGCGGAGTCGACATTGTTGACAAGATGGTGAAAACATACAGCACCAAGAGAATGAGTAGACGGTGGCCTCTAACACTTTTTTACAACATGGTTGACGTATCAGCTCTCAATGCTTTCATTGTGTGGCAGGAACTGAACGGCAAGAACAGTCGAGTCACAGTAAAACAAAGAAGGGCTTTTTTACTACAGCTTTCTTCGGAGTTAGTCGAGCTGGTATCAGAAATTCACACTGGAACAAGTTCTGCAAACAATCCCCAACAAAGTAGCAGAAAACGACATGTACCGCCAGAGAGTGGAGATGCTAGTGCTCTGCCACCTAAAAAAGGAAGATGCTGGATGTGTGACAGATGTAAAGACCGAAAAACCAAAACTATCTGCTGTAAATGTCAGAAGAATGTCTGTGGAGAGCATTCCAACATTGTTTGCAGGCAATGCTTTCAACTGTAAGCAGTAAAATGAACTGAAGTGAATTATTGCCGTGTTCTTTAGGCCTACGTTTCGTGTTGAGTTGATTTTCGTTCATTGAAATCGTAGCAATTACAGCAACCAACAATTGGAAAACACAGATTGGTGTATTTTAAGGCATTTGAACTAGGGAAAAATAAATTTGTAAGTAATCTAGTGACTTTTCAAAGATTACGTAATTGGGGTCCAATGGACCCCAGCGGTAAAAGATGCAAGCATTTTTTTCGGTAAGCTGAGGGTTAACAACAGCAGCTTCTCCATTACATAGTACATAACGGAGAATGACAGACATTTGTTCATGATGTGACATATCTGGAGTGCAGTCCAAAATTATAGAAAAATATTTTGCCAATTTCAATTGCTGTAAATTTTCTTTTTCAACTTCTGTCGCTAGCAATTCAATTAGTTCATTTTGTATGGTAGGACTCAAATAGTGATCTTTAGTGTTTTTATTCTTGATTCTGTCTTGAAGCTCTTTTAAGATCGGATCTCTTCTTGCCAAAAGCTCAAATATACCCAGAAAATTTCCATTGTGAGGAGATCCTAAGACTTCTTCAGATCCTCTAAAAGCAAGATTCCTTTCCGATAGAAACAAGGCAATGTCGATAAGTCTCTCTAAAACATTTCTCCAAAAACGTCTTTCATTGAAAAAAATATTCATCTCGCGTTTGTCGATAGTGGATGAATTTCTTATCCCTTCAGCTAGCAACATCCATTGACTGCAGCATTCTTGGTGGGAAATGCCGTTTTCATGGTCTTTCAGTTTTTTCGAAAAACCCTCCCATGTATTTATACCACTACAAAAGGGGCTTAGTGTTTTTCCAAATAGCTTACAACAAAAGCAAAAAACTTGATCTCATTCCCCAGAATAAACTAGCCACGACCGTGAAACACTTTCACCATTAGGTAACACACGTTTATAATGGTTGGAGGAAAAACGTCGCCTTGGAGTTGTGTTATTATATGGAAAATTCATTATTAGTTGATGTGGTCCACGCTTTACTATATCACATCGTTGAGTATCAGAAATACTTTCAGGCCATTTACATGGGTCATCAGGGATAGGGGTAAATTAAGATTCAGTTATTTTTTGATATTGAAGGTTGCGTATTGGCAGGTAAATCACAACTCACATTTTCTGGAAATTCACAATCACTTTGATGCTGATCGTCATAGTCTTCTTTTTCTTGTACACTATAGTTTTCTTCATCCCTCTCGGTACTAGTGCCAGGTCTACTCTGCTGAGTAATCTTGAAAAAATCTGTCATCTTGGGCAATTTCGCTACAGCATCTCGAGCAGTGGCTGCTTCTTTTCTCTTTTGAGCACCACTTTTTGAACGTTTCATTCTATACAATGTCAATAAAATACTTTATCTGCACTCTGCAGTGTATATATATTGTCCCGGTATTTATAGCCAAACAGAATTCCAGACCATTCTATGATTGTTGCGTAACAACGGCATTGTTACGTCAATCGAATATTCAAGATTCTATCAGAAAATCAATCGAAATATTCTAGATTGTGCGAGATAAAATGACGTAGCATTCACTTATGATGTCACAAGCCAATTTCTTCCTACAGTTTAAATCGGTTGTAAACAAGTCTGCTGAACTGAAAATAGTCACGTAGCCAAAAAGCAATTTCAGACTAACTTGGGCCCCCAAAGTTGGCCTGGGCCCCCCCCAATTGGGGGGTTTGGGGGGCGGCTGCTACGTCTCTGTTTGGAACGCATCCCCCGCGATAAACGAAGGTTCACTGTACCTGGTTTCTAAAAAAAGTAAAATTTTGTTGGGTTGTAGATGAGTGAACCAGATTTATTGCATCGTTTAAGTGAGTGACGTCAGTTTCTAAGTAATAAAGTTTTGAAAACAACAATTGCAAACTAAGGCATAATGGAATACAAATAGTGTATGCTTCATTAAGGTTTTATCAACTATGTACAAAACCCATGAAATTACCATTGAGTATAACAGATTTGAATTGTGCATTTGAATTAGATTGAAATAAAATGTTACAGAGTCGAAGTGACGCATAGACGAACTGAAATAAAATTCTATGCAAATATTTTATAGAACAACTGCATTAGCAGGAAACAATTTCATGTACCATCACTGATATTTAAAAGAACACAATTTCTTACTTAAAAAGTAAACGAAGACATGCTGCTTATGAAACTTAAAGCGTACGACAAAAAAAATTCTTAGTTGAAGAAAATACCTAGCCCTATTTTATTTTTAACTACATTGCATTTCAGACAAGTTCATATGAGCTTAAATCACTGTTGCACAATAGGTTTTTAATCTTATTGATTACTTCTGGATATATTTCAACATGCTAAATGATCTGACTGATATATTTTAGCAAATCACAAGGAAAGTATTTAATTGATCACACTTACACAAAACATTGATAAAATGCTGTTGAGAACGGCCAGATGATTGATTAACTAATGTTACGTAGGGAGATTAAACTTGATAAAAAACTGATTGATTGTGATTTGTTTTCTGTATGTGGTTGATTAGAAATCTTTCGTTCTAAACCAGTGATAAATTCATCAAATTGATGTGAAACACTTAATGCATTCCAAATTGGGAACAACGTTTGCAATAATTCTTATTAAAGTTTCAGTCAAGTAAACAAAAATGCTTACACAGCAAATTGTAAGCTTAACAACAAAGGATGTAAGCAATGCTTTAAAATGGAGTAATTACATATCTAAGCTTATTCAGCTCTTCAAACGGAAGATGAAGAAAATGTTTGAGACACTACATAAAATGATCTTCATTTTCAAGTTATTTGCTCTACATGCATGTGGTTACGTTTGGCGCAAGGCTTAATTTGAAATTGGAATAAAGGTATCGTGGTTTGGTGTGACCGTGCAGTATGCCACAAATCGTTCCTAGCATTTAACTGGCACAAGTTCTACAACTATGATGGAAGCAGTCCATCACAAAATGCTACCAACTTTGACCCATTCTAACAATGAATCTGCTGTGCATTTTAAGTGGTTCGCGTTACACAGGTCGTTGCCAATCTGCTTGTCAAATGAGCTGGTGTGTATTTTTACAGAAAGACGTTTTTAACCCATTAAGGCCCGAAATTC
This sequence comes from Trididemnum clinides, assembly GCA_963675345.1. Classification (NCBI taxonomy): domain Eukaryota; kingdom Metazoa; phylum Chordata; class Ascidiacea; order Aplousobranchia; family Didemnidae; genus Trididemnum; species Trididemnum clinides. The sequence continues at coordinate 27,975,003 of OY776294.1, forward strand.
AAAAATTCAAAATTATTTTTTCACATTTGGTAGATTTGCTTAAGTCAATCTTCTTATTACATTACTAACATTTTTTTTTGAATAAATTGTTATTAAGTTGTATTTTTTAAGCGTATGATAAATCATACGCTGGGCAGTTACGTGTAGTGAGCTGCATTTTTTCTTCTACGAGAATTGTTTAGTTTGTCGTGTATAACTAAGCACTGCCATGTTTAACCTGAACCTATTCGTAGTCAATTTCGTCAATTGTAGTGTGAAACAAGATCATTTTAGCAGATTTATGGAAATAACTATTAGCATATAAAAAACACTAAAAGCAGTCTAAAAACAGTTAAATGACAAAAAAGTGTTACTGGTGAAATTTAACGAAACATCCATGATGGAGGCCAACATTGCATTTCAAACAAATGAACTTGGCACATGAACCGCAGGCAGTACATCGACGCTGGGTCTTGATTTTGTCAACAAGATATCCTTTACCATCCAGTCTCGTGGCATCCAGGATTTGATTTTTAGTTTTGGGTGCAATACCTCTCTTCTTTTCCACATTTGATGAAGCAAGCAATGCAATGACCACTTGCCTGGTGAATTGTAGCAGTGACATTTTGCTGTTTACGTGCCTATACAACAGCCACAGGCTGATCATGCTTCCATTTAGGCAAAATCTAAAAGCGGCCAATACCATTTTTGTGAACGGATTCTGATTCGATAATGACCTCTAAGTTTATCAAACAAGTCAACTCCACCCATGTTTTTATTATAGAGCTTCACAATATTTGGTTGAGGAACACTAATCTGTTTTCTCTCAGATCGCTTCCATCGTTTGCAAGAGCCAATATCAAAAACTTTATCCTTTGTCATGTTGCTGATAAGGTAACTTGGCTGTTGTCATTCCATCGAACTAATGTTATTTTACTTTTGCTTTCTGTGACTGAGCAAAATGAGCCTCGCTCTAATTTTTTGAGACCTTGCAGAGAAGCCTTCTCGATTCTATCATTCCTGATAGTACCAATTGCATACAGGTTTTCTTCTGATAAAGTTTCCATCAAAGGCAATGATGTAAAATAATTGTCCATGTATATGCAGGAATCTTGTGGAATAGTCCCAATGCACAAATTCTCTGTGTTACTGGCACCCACAGGTTTTCCTGGAGTTTTATCACTACCAGTGTAGGGTTGAAACTTCACCAAATATCCTTGAGGACTTGTCAAGCACCATAATTTGAATCCATATCTAATAGGCTTTCCTCTTATGAACTGTTTCATAGAGTGATGGCCATAATATGGTTCCATAGCTTCATCAAGACAATACGTTTGTCCAAAAGGTTGGAAAAATTGACCAAAGCAGGCATTCAAATGATCGATTATGGGCCTAATTTTGTAAACTCTATCATTGTAGTCAATGCTAATATTATCATTAAAATGCAAATATTAATGAATTTTTCAAATCTGTTTCCGCTCATGGATTGGCTAACTAAAAAGTTGTTTGCATCAGGTCTGGTTTCCCAGTACATTCTTCTGAATGGCATTTTGTTGTAGCCAGACAAGAGAAGAATGCCAAAATATCTATACAGTTCTTCCGCAGTGACTACAAACATAGATTCACCTTTTTGAGAAGCATATTTTACAGTCTCATGGCATATGTAATTCATGATTTCATCATCAAAACACAGCTTGAACAAGTCTACTGGGTTCATGCCTTCCTTTTTTATGGTATCAACAACAACTGGGGCTTCATTGTCATCTTCAAATTTATAGAATAAGGCTGTGTTTTTCAGTTGCTTTGTTAACCATTTTCGAACTGTCTTTTGTTTTTTGCTTCGGTTTTTGGAACTACAAGGTAGATCTTCAGTTGTTTCAGATTCAATATCCAAATCTCTTTTTCCATCTTTATTAATAATTCTAATTTCAGCACTTTGCGACAAAATTCCTCTCCCAATATCTTTAGAATTTGCACATGCTTCCTCATTTTCACTTGGTGCATCATCTTTGTCGCAATCTGCACCATCATTTGGTGGTTAGAACACAATTTGTAATTCTTCGGCATCTTCTATTTTTTTAGCAATTGCGGTTGTATTTTGTTCCAAAATTAAAATGTTGAAAAGTTCTTCGGCATCTTTTTGTACGGACAATAACTTCCTTTTAGATATTACACTTTTAAGGCAAAATGGACTTAAACTTTAGATATTTTTAGTGATGATCTACATGTACAATAACATATATTTGAACATATAAAACTGTATATAATACAATGTAACTTTAGAAATAAAACATAACGCAATGACTTTTGAAAATACTGTATAATACAATGCCATTTCAATGATGGTTTAGGTAAAGTTATGTACTAATTGTTGCATGTAACATACATAACAAATCATATATAATCATGTAAATTAACAGTTAATTGCCTAAAGCTGTATCAAATTTTAGTATTTTCCTAGTTAATTTCTAATACTACTGTCTGATAAAACAACTTATATGCATTATATAACATATACTTTTAATTTAGAAGTGTAAGATACATATCGCATCAGTACATACTACTTCCCAGCGTATGATATATCATACGCAGAGTTGTAAGTATTTTTTCTGAGACCATAGACAAAATTTTTATGAAATTAGAATGGCTGCAGCTTAGTTGAAAAATGCTTTACAAAAAACGCCAAAAAAATCTTAAATGTTTATGTCTATCTTGTGAAAAATAGCAAGAGTTTACTTACACCTCTTAAATCTAATTATCATAACTTTGCCCCAAAAAGAAATTTTCTTTTCACACTTTTGCTGATAATGCAAATATTTCTCATTTTGACACATGTAAACATGATAACCAGCAATACAAAATGTAAAAAAAATAAAAAGAAAAGAGTTTCCAAAAAATTTTTTTCACACAATTATAAAGTACACTCTAGCGTATGATATATCATACGCTGGGCATTAATGGGTTAATTCAATCACATGTCGATCCTTTTTGAAAGAACACATAAATAACTGTTTGCTGTAACCCTTGACCTGTATATACATAACATTTTCTTTAAAAAACTTCAAAACGTTATCTTTTTGAAATATAATAATTATTGATGAAGCTACTTACCTCTAACTTTGATTTTGATGCCAACGACTTTATCTTAATTACAATTTCACCTTATCAAAAAGGAAGCATGATAGCAAAAGAAGTTGAAATGCGGAGTAAGCCTCTATTAGAATTGTTTTGGTAAGTAACTAGGAAATCTTTTTCAGTCCTATTTGTACATGGTGCAAAAGATGGGTGACCAACAGTTTGATCAACAGTGAAAAGAATTTTTTCAAAAACAAAAACCTCAAGCTACAGAAATCTAACTGATGATCTTATTCCTCTAAAATTCCTTGCCACTATATTTTCAACCAAAACTGATTTAGTTTGAATTATTTTTGAAGAATTTGAACAAATTACTGCAAAACAAGTAGGTTCAAAATAAAAATTCAAAAGAAATAATTATGAATAAAGCAAGCAATACAAAAGCGGCGGCAACAAAAAAATGAAAAGAAAGTAAAATGATATCATTTTAAGGAAAATTATGCGATTATAGTGATCTTCAAACAAAAATGTATACCAAGTTGCTATTATTGCTACTAGCAATACACCGTTGAACATAATAATACAATATATTTATACAATTCAAACGTTTTCGGCGCTACATTTCGCCTAAAGTCACCTCTCTACCGAAATTGTATTATCGAAAAATGTATACAATTCGCAAAATTTACATTGTAGGCAGAATTCTTGGGTTTTTGGGGCTTCGACCTTTATATCTTTGCGTAAAAAAGTGAAAGACAATGCAATTGTTCTCTGGATATTTGTTGTTCTTTCGAGTACAGTGTTAAATGTTGTTGTGCTGTTGTTTAAAAGTTCGATCAATAAAGTAGGTAATAAGCAAGAAGTCTTTTAAAAGACATCAGTTTGGGTACAGGAAACAAATGGAAAGATTTTTAAAGTATATTTTTACGTTGAAGAAAAAGTTTTGCAAAATTTTTTTAAGTTTTCAGAATAGAATTTTCATTCTAATTTGCACAAAAAGTTTTGAACTCCAATTAAATTCAATTTATAAGCTATAGAATTTAAACAACGTACATTGTGTTGATTAATGGTTTCATTGTCATTCAACAGAACAATGCAAGTTTATGCATTTTGTTATTTTCAGATTACAACATACAAGCTACCCGCAATTTTACGAAAATTGTAAAGTCCAGAAAATTTGCAAACACAGCTATGTTCATGGAAAGGAGGAAACTGAGATCTTGATTTCAATACTCGGGTCAAGTCTGGTTGGAGAGTAGCGGATTTCAAGCGTAAACAATACGTAGGAGGGAGTTTTTTGGCTTTGATCTCAAGGAGTTCTTGTTTAAATTTATAACCGGGAACGGCAGCTTAAACAAATTCGATGGGCGAAAAAACTCAACATTTTATTGCAAACGTTCGCATATCTGGAAACTTGCCTTTAATCTATTTTCAGGAAAAAAGGCTGAAAAAAGATGTCATTGAAGTCTACGGTACTCGTTGTCAAACTAAAGGTATATTAGCTCCAGTTGCAGTGTTTTTGGTGCTTTATAAGGCAGGTTTCACTGTGAAAGGAAAAGCAAAAAGCAATAAAAACTTGTCTATTGCGGCAAAATATCCAATGGGGTTGTTGAACTTGCTGGCAAGGAATATCGTGACTTTTGCATATTTTTTGTTTCCGCACACGTTTTGCCAATAGTGACAATTCGCAAAGCTGGAAAATGCCTTGCGCAAGGCTCCATTTGTGACAATGACTCTGGAAAAGTTGCAGGTTTGTTTGGAAGATTTTCCTGAGTAAGTGCAGTTCGCTTACTACTTCGTTTGGCTCTTGAAAGAAAACGCTCAGCCGATTTAGATGCTTTGATACACCAAACAAAAATGCCAAATCTGGTATTTATACAAGACCTTATTGCATCGGTAGTCCTTTTTTAGAAAATACTGCCTGATTTTCACTTTAAGCAAGAAAAATTGTAACAGAGGCAATTCCCTGCTGAGCCACTTCACACTGTTGTGATTTGATGTTTTTCCGTATTTTTCGTCATTTATTTATTTATGCATATGAGCTCATCCTTGGTTTGCATGGCTTTTGACAAACTGGGCCCCCACGACGGGTAGACTGCTTGGCCCCGCCACCTGTCTGCCACATGAAGATGGAGACATCCTGTCAAGTGTCTTGCCCAAGGACACATCAAGCAAGATTACCTGCTTGTTCTGCACACTTTTGCGAAGTGCTGAGCGCCAAGCAGGAAAGCTGTGAATATCATTTTTTAAAATCTTTTAGTATGACTCGACTTGGGGAATGAAACCCAGCAAACGCTTTAAGCACTACGCCATCGCGATGGTAGATATATGGCGTAAAGACCTTGCTCATGAATAATGAAATGAATCCAAGAATATTTTACGTTTGAGGTTTTTTGAACAACTACAACAAGAAACTTATGTCAAAATACGCAGAATAAAATGTGTGATTCATGCGTGTGCATAGTGATTTTGTGTGTGTTTGTTTTCGAAGATGCCAAAACGGAGGTGTGGGACAGCTGTGCCTATTCTAAAATGACAGATTTCGAAGTTATTTCTTAAACATTTTGTTTCTGTAGAAAACTTTACAAAATCGTGAGGTAGAAATGTTGTGAGGTTGCTTTTGCATATTTTTTGGGATAAAAATTTTTTTGCTTTAAAAATCATCTTGCAGCGAGTGGTTGTTTGTCTCTTGTTTTGAAGTGATAACATTTTTGGTGATGCACTCGTGATGTAGGCTTGTAAAAGTAGTCATAGAAAAATTTCTGTGATGACCTAATAAAAATCTCAAGCTAATTCTTATCACTGGTCGGCTCTTCTCTCACTAAGACTTGAGGCATTATGTTCATTTTTAAACTAAATCCATGTTTATATACCAGTAATATATGTTTCCAATTTCAAGGTGGCTCTACTCAATAGTATATATTAGAATAAAAAGCCGTGACCCAAACTTCGTATGTGATATGATCCAACTCTAAAAGCGTTTAGATAATAATTATGTTTTCTTCAAAACTTTAATTTTCATTTACGTATGTTGCTGATATTTTTTGTGATTGCCTTAACCAACTGCTGCTGCAGCATTTTTTAATTTAATCAAGCGAGCTTTTGTACAATAAACCTCGTATGCAACGGACTCGAATATAACGGATAATGGTTTGTAACGGTTGAAATTTCAAGTCCGGATGGTCTCTTATTGATTTATGTGAATTTTAACTTTGTCTATAACGGGATCGTTGTCGTATATAACGGATCAATTTTTCACTCTCGTTGAAATAAAGCAACGTAATTTACTTCGCCTATAACGGATTTACTCTTCATTAGGAAAATCACAACTTGTTGTAAAGTTGTGACAGAATAATAGCGACTGTTTATGAGACCGACCTGAGTCTAATGAACATAAAGTTTTTATCTGAATTTTCACTCCAGTTAAAAATCTTTGAAGAGATCAGTCAAACTTTGCGGTAAGGTAGTCTACACTAGAAGGCCATTATAGCAAAAAAAGTGCCAGAACTTAAAAAAAAAAAAATTGAAAATTTTGAAGTGTCTAGAAGAAAATACTTTAATGAAAAAATGTGACATAGCAGAAAAATTTATACAAAGACGCAAACGCTCAGCGGTGTTGTAACAAACTGTGAAAAAATACAAACCAATTTGGAAACAAGAAAAAGACTATAACTGAGGAGCACAAAACGTAATACATCTGAGCTGGACCATAATGAGCTTGTTGATCGCTGGTCCCGACTTGTCCGTTATGTACGAGGTTTGTTGTATTTACAAACAATATTTTGTTGATTATGTACTTCAAACTATAATTCCTGACGGCCGGTACACTTTCACTTTTTCATGAGAGTAATTTCAATTACCATTGTATAATCAAGAGGAAACAGAATTTAGCTTCTTCATATTTTTGCAAACAGTTGAAATTCACTTTTTTGCTTGATGACATTCTTATTTAACACTCGAAGCCCGGACCGGTCATTTTTGACCGGTTTTAAATTTTGATGCTTCGTATTTCTGGCATTTTTGCTATTTGATTTTTCACACTCCTTGACTTTTCCTAACTTTGGATGATGTTTTGGTAAGTCAAACAATTTTTCTTTTATAACTTTTGTAAATGGAGCATTTTGCACATCTACCTATAAGTCCGATCCGGTCAAAAATATTCGGTTCTTAAAACGGTTATAATTTGTCTTTGAGCTGATAAATTAAAGCATAATAGAAGGGTGAGAAAAGTTTGTTTTTCTACATGCAATGCCTCACGTGGCAATAAGATTACGATTGATCACTGCTGCAATGGATAACTGATAAGCAGTAACTAAAATAATTACTATTCCTGCTGGCTTCATCGAAGTAAAGTTGAATTTTATTTGCTGTCTCGAACAATGGCTGGTCATTGAAAGTTCTAATGTCTTTCTTAGTAGCGTAGAGTTCATCAGTGGTGTGTGCAGATAAAATAGATAGTTTATTACAGCGTATTGGCACCCTCGTAAAATCTCTCAAGTTTGTTTTACAGATTTGAAGAAATGTGTATTGTATAAATAATGTTTTAGGTATAGAAATTTTGTTACGAGTTTTTCATCGTTTTTGACAAACTGGTTTTTCTAATCATGAATCGTGGCAACAATTATACTGTCCATCAAGTACTTCAGCGGTTACAAACTGATCAGCTTGATGACTCCTGTGATGAGAATGAAGAAACTGAATTGCAAGATAAAGAATTTGTTCTTAATTGTTGTGCTGGTGTCGAAAGTTGTGACAGTGATACCGACAGCGGTGAAGACGAACAAAGCTCTGCTGCTCTTTCTATAGACTTTCTTTCTGAAAGTGATCAATCGGTATCTCAAAATATTGCCGGACAGGTGAACGCACGAAACGGAACTGTGTGGAAAAACATAACAGATGCTCCAGGTCTGGGAAGAGCATCTTCGTCCAATGTGTTTTCGGAACGTCGTGGCCCAACGTCTTATTGTCACAGATCTGTAGTAAACGGTAGCTCTTACAATGCTTTTCATTTATTTATAGATGAACATATGCTCAGGTGTATTCAGAAACACACTATCAACCACGGAAAGAAAGATAATGACGATTTTGATTTACATGTTGATGAGCTGGAAAGTGTTATAGCTCTTCAAATCGCTCGAGAAGTATTGGTCGGAAAGAATACGCCAGTAAAGCAACTTTGGAGCAAGGAATGGGGACAACTAATCTTTCGAAATACAATGAGCCTTGATAGGTACCAGGAAATTATGAAACATTTGAGGTTCGATGACTTTTTTAGTCGGAGGCAAAGGAGAGAAACTGATAAATTTTGCTTGATTTCCGAGGTGTGGAATTGTTTCGTAGAAAATTGTAAGAAATGCTATGTACCAAACTGCGATTCGACTATTGATGAACAACTTTTCCCATGCAAAACCAGGTGTCCTTTTATACAATATATGGCTAACAAGCCAGACCAATTTGGAATTAAGCTCTGGTATTTGGCTGATGCTCAATCAAAATACTTGTGCAATGGCAAACCATATTTAACAAGAGATCCTAGCCGAAGCAGATGTAGCGACCTTCCAGGTGATGTGTGCTTGACCCCTTTACAACCTTATTATAAAAAGGGCTACAATGTCACCACCGACAACTACTTTACCAGCCTAAAGCTAGCGGAAGAACTTAAGCAGAAAAAACAACAATCCTTGGCACTATACGGAAACAACGACGAGAAGTGCCAAGCACTGAGCTGATAATGAAAGACAAGGAATTTTATGCTTCTGAAATATTTTCTTCGCCATCCGGTTGCAGCTTGACAATATACAAAGCAAAGAAAAAGAAAGTTGCTTGCATCCTGAGTTCAATGCACAGAAACGTAAATATTGATCAATGCCACAAGAAAAAACTGCCAGAGACAATACAGTATTACAACAAGTCCAAGGTGGGCGTGGATGTACTGAACCAGATGGCTCGATACCATACCAGCAAGAGTTCCACTAGAAGATGGCCTGTGGCTGTATTTTTTAATATTCTCGACTGTGCTTGCATAAATGCTTACATTATTTACTGCCTTACAACGAAATTGAAATTATCAAGAAGACAGTTTGTGCTTGAGCTTATAAAAGAACTTTGCAAACCAAAAAATGGAGTGGGCTCAATATCTCCTTCTCCAGCAGTGGATCACATAGTCAGCATTGAATCGCCGGAAACCAGTGGTTTAGCACACCAAGCACGGAAAAGAAAAGAGTGCCAGTTTGTAGCATGTAGAAAAAAATCTAGCTATTTTTAACAAAACTGTGGGAAAGTATGCTGTGGCAAACACACATCCGAAAGAGTAACAATTGTAAAACGCAAAAATTGTGATGACTGAGTGTCAATAAATTTGTATATCTTGTATTTCTACTTAATTAATTATAATCATAAAAATGTCAAAAAATTAATCATAAAAATGTCAAATACGCAAGAATAGTTTCTTTGTGCTTTTCATACAGTATATGTCGAATTTAGTGAAAGAGAGAACCTATTAAAACCGATTTACTGATAACCGGTCAAAAATGACCGCATCCGTGTTTATAGGTAGGGAAATAATTCAGGGCTTGTAGTGTTAACCCGAGGGCATGTCGCTGTATTGGACTAAGCTGACAGTATTTAATCATCGAGGAAATGCAGCAAACACGCACGACCTACATTTTTTGTGCAAACACGACTAATTATGATAAATTTAATTTAAGTAGAAGTAATGGGTCTTATTCTTGTTTACTATAAATGATAAGTTTTGCAAATATCGTATTTTATTTGTCTATTGAATAACAACACTGTGCAGAGAAAACATCTTACAACAGCAGGTGTAGACACTGCTATTTTTTTTCTGTTGCAGAACAGAGGTCCACTTTTTTAGGAGGTCGTAGAACAATTTCATTTAACGCCACGTACACTAATCTATTGGTTTTCCACCTCACCACGAAAATTTTCGCATTCTTTTCTAAAAAGTGTCACCATTACTTAAAAATAGGTCGAACGTTTTTGCAGGATTTCGAGGGAAATCTGCGCTGGTTGGTTTATATGCACAATTTTTATTGTCTCTTGCTGGCAAGTTTTGTTGCTTACACCAATGTCTAGATTTTGATTTTTGTGCAATGGATGGTTAAGGTGAAGTTACAATGCATGAGTTTATTAATGCTTCGCCCCGATATTGCTTTACTGGTATACTGGACATTTGAGCATCTGTTTCATCCCCTGAATTATCATCAGGAGAATCACCATTTTTTAGAGGGGATACATTAATGCTTCTTTTGAAGTTTTTACTATTTGCAGGTTTTCGTAAAGCATTTCGTTTTCACGTTTATCTCCACTGGGCGATATTTCTTCAAGTTCATTTATAACTTTGTCCAATGTCATCGCTCTGTAACAAACACATTATTCACTGTTGATTGAAATACTGTAATCGTGATAGGATTTTCACAAACATTTCGTTTTGTCGTTTCTGCGCAATATGCTTTTAACAAAACAATAGTTAGTCATATTTAGAGGTAAGCCCTGTAAACAATAAAAATATTGATTTGGGAAACAAAAAATCGGGTCTAACTTTATAATCCCCAAATTTGTTCCAATGATTGTATTGAACAAATGTGTCAGCAGTTGTATTTGAACTTGCTTCATACAAATGAATAGTAAAACAATCCCCGAATGAATAGTCTCATCAGGCGGGTGTAAAAAACACTCAATAATAAACATGCTAAAAAAACAAATTTGCCATTGGGTGCAAAAAAATGCACATGATATAGATATAGAAATAGATATGATATAGATAAATGCATATAGATAAATGATATAGATAAATGCACCCCCATGATATAGGGATTGCTGTATTATATTGTTTTGTATTGCATTTTTTTTTTGCACCCAATGGCAAATTTGTTTTTTCCGTAAAGCATGGCGATTTTCCCATCAAACACGAAAAGAAAATTTGAAAGACGCCAATAACATGTCGCGAATACGGTTCATAGCAATATTCATTCTTTTTCAAAAAGTGGGTAGTGGATCTTCCTGAAAAAATTGAAATAAATATATCAGTACGAAGCTGAATAAACATATGAAAATTAAAAACTGTTCAAGATAGTCCAAAAAACAAAATTCCAAGGTTTGGTAGTTTTTGCATTTCTTTTTTTGTTGATTACGTGAGCAAAAATGTCAACATATCAATTTTTTAAAAACTTTTTTATAAAGTTCAAACATCCATTTTTTTTACAGAAAAAAATAAAACAAAATATCGAATTATATTGTAAATTGACCACTCAACCATTCTCAATCACGACATCACTGATTTTTGCAACAGTTAAAATTTTGGAGACCAAAAATAAAGTCTCAGTTTAAACTGACACTAGTAAGATATGGGTTAAACTAGTGTTGCGCCAATTAAATTATGTTTTGGGTGGCTGCAATGCTCTCTCTCAAAAACTGTAAGAACATTTTACTGTCTCCTCAACTTTCTGTTTCTCAAGTGTGAGATGAGTTAAATAACTTTTTGACAGCATCATTATCAAAACTTTATCGTCGATCCTTGTCGCGTGAATGCAAGCCCTGGACGAAGCTTTTTGAAGTGTTGCAGGTAAACACTCAACGGAACTTGAGTTCTTTGCATAAGAAAAGGCAAAAGCGGACCCAACAAGCTAAATGATATAGTACAAGATTCTCAGTGGAGGCTAAAGGAACCTGAGTGACCAAAAATATTGATAAGATTGTGCTTTGCAGTTCGAAAAAAAATAAGTGAATACTAAAATAGAGGCTGAGAAGACAGCTAAATCTGTGCACCCATCTGCCAACCCGTTAACTGGAAGAGTCCAATGACCGTGATCACGTTGCCGTCTGAAAGCAGAGGAAGAATAAAGATTTACTACAGTATATGCCAAAATGCATGGCAGGAAGGAAAATAGGAATTGATGAAAACGCAGCAAAAGCAAAGCGAGAGTCTGACAAAAAAAGAATAAAGGTGATCTACTTGTTGGTGCTGCTTAAACTAACGAAAAGCTTGCAAAGTGGCGCAATTGTGAACAGAAAAACTGGAGCAAACTAGACCAGATGAAAACAAAAGAGTGATGACTTAGTGACAGGAAGTGAGCGATAGACAAGACTACCGGAGCCTTTACTCACAGATGGGTAGGGATAAAACCATCAATCTAAACTATAAGATCGCACTTTGATGAAGAGCTTAGCTTGATCAGATCACAAAACTTAACCGTGATTTTGGATTATGTTCAAAGCGAGAGCAAAGCATTTATTCTTTTTCTTTGAGTGGGCAATATCCTTTTTTTGGAGAAACTTATTATGCATATCAGCATGTTATCAGCACTTTTTGCTAGTCTTCAGTTGGACTGGGCCACCACGACTGATAGATAGGCCCCGCAATCTGTTTGCCACCTAAAGATGGAGACATCCCGGTAAGTATCTTGTCCAAAGACACAACAAACAATCTTTCCGGCTTGTTTTTCATACTATCACTTTTGTGCTGAGCTCCAAGCAGAAAAGCTGTGAATACTAACTTTTAAAGTCTTTTGGTGTACCTTGACTAGGAAAATCAATTCAAAGTCTACCAACTGCGAAGCGGACGCTCTAACCACTACGCCAGTGGTTCCCAAACTATGGGTCGCGACCCCGAGTGGGATCGCGTAAATGTTTTCTGGGGTCGCCTATTCTTTAACGAATAAAAGATTTTGGAAAAAAATTGTATGTAGCGAAACCTTTCGACATTCAGTGAAATTTCCTTCAGACAGTAACAATGAACTTAATACTTTTATAACTAGTCTTTGAAATAATTTGAATTTCGTTACTATAATGAATTACCCGTAACTGGTTCATTGGAAAGTTTTTTTAAATGACAATTGTGACGTGTATCAGCCGATGCGAGATTTTGCTCTTGCTCTAAATATTTTTCTCTTTATTGCTCGGGATATTCTCGAAGACGATTGCGTAATTATTGTTCAGAGCGTGTGACAGTTCACTGAAGAAGAGCTCAGTAAGTTGTGCGACACGTGGTTGTCGGTAGTAATTGTCTTATAAGAGTTCAAGGAAGAAAAGTAATTGTCTTATAAGAGTTCAAGGAAGAAAAGTTCAGTAGTAAGTTTGCATACAAATAATTGCCTTTCACAAGAGTTCGATTATCGTGTAAGATGGAAGCGAAACAAAGTTGGAAGTAAAATTCTAGCGTGTTAGGCGTATATTTATCGTCAAAGCAAATATAGTATAACCCCACGAAACTCGACAGAACTGTAAGAAATAATTTATTTACTAATACGTAATCTGGTATTACAAGATGTTATATATTCTTTTGATAGGAACACTAATTCTTACTGTTTTATATATTTCTAAATTAATTGGAATTAAACTGAATCAAAATGGCTGCTAAAAATACTAGAAAACGAACATATGATGAAGCTTTTTTAAAACTTGGTTTTATGGAGGTCAATGGAAAACCTAAATGTGTTGTCTGTGAAAAAGTTCTCTCTAAAGAATCGTTGAAGAAGAATAAACTTCTTCGTGACTTGGAAACAAACCATCCAGCTTGTGTCGATAAACCAATAGAGTATTTTCGAAGTAAATTACAAGCACTCTCATCACAAGCAAACGTTATGAAAGCATTCACAACAGTAAATAAATCTGCTGTCTATGCTTCCTATCTCGCATCTTACGAAATAGCAAAGCAAAAGAAAGCACATACAATTGGAGAAAAGCTAATACTCCCCGTAATGAAAGAAGGCGTAAAAGTAATGATAGGACATAGAGAAAGTGAAAAATTAAATTATATTTCTTTGTCAGACAATACCGTAAAGCGAAGGATTGAAGATATGTCGAGTGATGTCCTCAACCAAATTGTGAAGCAAGTAAAAGCTTCTCCATTCTATGCAATTCAATTAGATGAATCTACAGATGTTGCTAGCCAACCGAAGCTATCTGTATTTATTCGATACGTTAATAATGAGGAAATATCAGAAGATACGTTGTTTTGTAAAGCTCTGTCTTTACATTCTAAAGGAGAGGACATTTTTCAATGCCTTGACACTTTCTTTAACGAGCATGAAATTCCTTGGGATAAATGTGCTGGAATTTGTACAGATGGAGCAGCAGCAAATACCGGTGTCAACTGTGGAGTGGTGAAACGTGTTAAAGACAAAGTGCCAGGTATAACATGGACGCATTGCTTTCTACACAGACAAGCACTAGCAGCAAAAGCTCTGTCGGAGACGTTGCATGATAAGCTAGATTCCGTTCTTAAATGCGTGAACTACATAAAAGCAAGACCTCTTAATCAACGTTTGTTTTCTTGCTTATGCAATGAGATTGGCGCCAGCCACACCAGTTTGCTGTTGCATACAGAGGTGCGTTGGTTATCACGTGGTCATGTTTTAAAGCGAATTGTTGAACTACAAGAAGAAATAATCACCTTTTTGAAGAAACAGAAAAAAATGGCTTTGGCGGAAAAATTTAGTCAAGAAAAGTTTATGGCAAACGTTACATATTTAGCGGACATATTTGACTCACTGAACTCTCTTAATCAATCTATGCAAGGCCCTGGATTCACAGTCATTGATCACAACGCAAAAATTAATGCTTATTACAAGAAGTTGATCCTGTGGCAAAGTTACGTGAAAAAAAATAAATATGATATGTTTCCTCAACTAAAGGCCTACCTTTCCGAGAGAAATGTTGATGTACAAGGTATCATAACTGAACATCTTGAACAACTTATCAAAAAGCTTAAACACTATTACAATGACGCTCTAATACCCACCAACAAACAAGATTGGATGATTGATCCTTTTGCATCTTCTAATTTTCCTGATCTACCTCTACAAGTTGAGGAAGAACTCATAGAAATGACAGCTGAAGCATCAAACCGTATATCCTTCGAATCATTCAAGAAGAAACATCCAAATTTACAAGCAAATATTTATTTTTGGGTTTCAATTTACCCAGTTTATCTGACCATGGCAAAATATGTCAAAGTTTGGGAACCACTGCACTACGCCATCCCGCCGTTAAACAGTAATTTAAAGAGATCGAACCTATGGTCCAAGTTGAGCCATAGGATCAATTTATCGCAGCAGTAGTTTTTGCTTTTGTATCAGCTTTAAACAGCTTTAAATTTCCAATTGATGCAAAGATAGAAGGTAGTGCTGGGGCAAATTGATTCTATGGCTCAACCTGAATCATCAAAAAAGACTCTACTTGTCCCCATCCGTCATTTTCTCTAAAAACTTTATTTTTTGTTTATCATCTCCTCTTATTACCATTGTTTTTTCTTTTGTTTAGCTGAATTCCTTTATGCTTTTCTTCACCACCATCTTGCTACTATTTACTTAATAAACTGTCATAGCTTACGTAGTGCCGCTTTCTGCCTTTTCGCGAAAAAAGAAAGGCATAACTTTTGCAATTTTGCTTGAAGTGAAAGTGCTCATTGCTATTAAAATAAAAAATATGAAAAGGCTTGCTTTGAAAAAATTTGGGCGGCAGCAATTGCTTCTGACATCACTCTTGCACAAGATGTGCTATATGTTTCAACTTGGAAAGTAGTTTAAATCACCTGAATCTCTCTTAAGTGATTTACTTGCAATGCTTTTAAATTATACATAAAAGAAGCATAGGCTAAAATGAGTTATGATTTTCTTCACAGTCTGCGTTTAATTAGCTTTTTCATAAAAGAACAACTCTACGAAATCTTGCACTTCTTGTAATAAGATTAATATTTGCTTAGGCAATACACATTTAGATATGTCGAACCCAAAATTAAGCCATCGAAGATGTTGCTTAAACCATGCAAGCGTTGTAAAATGTTTGCTTGTTTGGCAAAAAATTATTCACGATTCTCTTCTAATCATTATGATCTCAAAGTGCGAAAGAGCAGAAAATAAATAGATTCTTCGTTTTTATTTGTAACTTTCTTACCTTTAATCTACGATTTCTTTTGATTCTGATATCTTGTGATTTTTGTTGTGTTTTTGGTATATGGGATCGTTATAAAACTTCTCCTGATATTTATCTGAGCTGTGTGCAGTAGGTGTATAAACTTGGATATGACACATTGATAAAATAATGAGTATGGTATCTCGCCACTATGCATAAAAATATTTAACTAACGATACGTTGAGATTTCACGAAAAATTATTTGATAAAGCAATAGTGCGGTGAACGGTTAAGTTTCGAGATTAACAAAGGTGGCCACTAGCAAAGTAGTTCTACGTAAGTAAACTATTTAAGCTGGTTTTTCTGCTATGAGCTTTTCAATTGAGTAGTTTCGATTTTAACTACTTCTGCTTTTACCTGAGTAAATAATGTAGGAAGTAACGCTGCTTGACTAGATATAACTGAAAACTGATACTTAACTAGGTGCTTGAAACTGTACAGGCTATCTGCTGCATTAAAAGTCTAGCACAGAAAAGTATGCTAGACCAAAAAAGACAACTTCAAAATTATGCTTGTACTTTTTGTAAAGCTTTTGATGAAAGTGGTGTTTTGGTTCAAATTTTCAAAACCAAATGGCGTTATTATTTAATGCTAACCAGGCAAGATACGGTGAGCTGTTATTAGTGAACTGATTTGTCTCTAAATTTTTTTGTGTTTGAAATATGTTTGTTTCCTAAAGTATATTCAAATATTTTCAACGTGTTTAAGAGTTTAGGATTTTGCCGTGTATTTCATCCTTCAAAGCATATGGAATATTTGATAGTCACAAACCTCTGAGGACAACGAAGCAATTCCGTTCTTGGCTGAATTAATAGTGCCTTCTCAAAAAATCACTGGCTTAGTAACTTTGACTGGGGGTTTAGTGGGTACTTACAAACCAGGACAAAAGAACTTTTAAAAAAACCAAAAATTTGCTGTTATTTTGCAACCCCTTTTACGAAGGGCACAATAATAGCCTAAGATTCGTGAGGTTGATCTAAAAAAATGCATTTTTAATCAAAAAAAAGCAAACATATTGCTTTCAAACAATTGTTTTCTAACAAAGGTGTCTTTATGTCGAAAAGTAGCGTAAATAGCAGCATGACTTTTAAATACAATTCATCTTCATACACCGTTTGTTCTAACCTTCAAAAACTTTGGTACTGAGCCCGGATCAGCATATGAATGGCACTTCATAAGCTTAATCGCAAAAAATATGTCCAAAGTTTGCAAAATACTTTTGACATCTTAATAAATTTTGTGAGATCTTTGAAAATAATAAAAATCAGGTCCTCAACAAGAATGTGATTCAGTATGGAAATTTTGTTCCCTCTTCTGTTTTTCCTAAAAATTCAAAAAAATGTTCAGCTGTTTACGTCTCTCGTTTTTTTATTGTAAGTCTTAGATACCATCTAGATCCAAAATTATGGTTAAATTTTGTTGTCACACCTGCGCCCATTTTTAACAAGAATTTTTTGACTGAATTCGCCGGGAGTTGAACTGCCGCCCTGGGAACAGCAGTCTTTTTTGCACGTTTTGTTCACCACGTTATCAATCTTTTACACTCTGACTAAAACACATAAAATTGCGTGGCTTCAGGCTTTTACTAATTATTATCTATATAAAGAAAAACAAGTGACTTTTGGATTCTATTTTTAAATTTGACTTTGCTGGTTCAATCGTTTCAGTTGGAGAATAAAATTCAATCAATTTTTTCGCGCTGACCTATTCAAAGTTTTTAATCGTTATTGCTGTCAATATACCCATTGAATTTTACTGTTTGATATTAATCGGTTGGATAGAGAACAGTGCGAGGAAGGTCGTAGCCGTCCGCCTGTGACATCTATATTAGGAGATTTATCTCCGAAGAGAGGTGAATCCTCACCAGATTCAGTAAAAGTAAAAGAACGTTGGTGTTTTTGAGTTGCTTCATGTTCAACGACTTTTAACCTTAAAAAAATACTGGTAGTCAAAAACACAAAAGCAATAATCAACAGATGAAATGAGGAAGACCTGAAAGTAGGCTATTAATTACTAGGATCCTTGCGTGTGCAGTGTAGTACCAAGTATTTGTGAAAAAGGGAAGAGATACAGCGTTGAGTTTTTTGTAAAGTTGACAATTGATGATCTTTTCATTATTATGAATATTTTTGATCAATTTTGAAAAGATTTTTGAAGTCATTTTTTAAGATTAATGATTTTGTCCAACCCACAAGATAGAGAGCATAGAATAACAGCCCCTTCTCATTGGAGTAGCCCAGAGAGGCCAAAAGAGTATTACACCTTTTTAACCCTACGACGTTAATAAGCTTCTTTCAATTGGTATCCATGTAGCAAGAAAACGTCAATGCTCCCAAACAAAAGATTATCATTTGAGATACAAAACGTTCACAATAAAATATACATTTCCAAAAATAAGAATACCATCAACCAAAAATTATGCAACAAAAAGTCGGAAAAGTATATTTCGGGCCCTCTTAGTTTTTGCTTTGGCACTGCTTTAAATAAATAATAATAGTTTTACTGAAGTAGATTTTTAGACATTTTTTACTAACTCTGTTGGTCAGTACGGTGGCGTAGCAGGTCTCAACTGTAAATATAAATTGCTTGTTTAACTCAGTAAATCACGGTGGCTAAGCAAAAGCACCGCAGGAAAATCTCCTTAGGTCTTTAAACCATCTCTGGTTGCAATTGGTCACCAACAAGATGTCGCAATTAAATGGTGTAGTTGCTTTTTCTGTAGAGCACTAATTGGTTTTGGAGTAATAAGAATTGAAATCAGTTTGAGGCGCTAGAAAACAGCTAATACCAATCTAGATGATAAGAATCTTAATATCGATTTTCCTAAAAACAAGCACTCTCGATTGATCCATACAAAATTGCAAATATAGTAAAATAGTAAATTAAAACAAAAAGTAAATATTGTAATGAAAAATTAAAAAAACATGTAGAAAAATAAGTGATAAGGGTGAAGAGGATTGAAAACCGATTGAAATATTGAGGAAAGTAAGCAGACGAATTTTGCAATGTGTTCGAGCGTGAAAGAGTTGTTTTTCCATCCTTTACGATCATATAGTCGTAAGTTAAAACTTGGCGATGGCAGTCTTGTTGTGATCTTGGAATATACAATTTACGATTCACCAGGGATAGAATAGTGAGGCTGTTCACCCAGCATAATGTTAGAGGCGCCTTTTGGGTACCAGCCTATGCTAACTAAAATTGGGAACCCCTCATGTCTAAAAACTGAGGTTGGAGGTAAGCAAGGGCATGCTCTCCGTAAAAAGATAATGCACCAAAAATTAACTCATGAAAGAGTTTGTTAAAAATTTTCCCCAGTCCTCTGCAGCTCCTAAATGGGCAGATGATGCAAAGAATCCCCAGGTTGCAAAAATTTGAGGTAAGATTTGGAAGTTGGAAGTTTTTGTGGGAGAGGTACAAAAGTGTGTGAACAGTTAAGAAAGGGGGAAGTGGATATGTGCTGTCTACAGGAAGTAAGATGGAGAGAGCAAAGAGCTCGATTTGTTGGTTGCAGAGGTAGGCGATATAAGTTGTGGTGATCTGGAAATAATGATGGTATAGGGTGTTAAAATTTTAGTGAAAAAAGAACTATGCAAAAAGATCGTAGAAGTTCGGAGAAAAAGTAACAAAGTGATGGAAATGGTGCTGGCTTTTGAGGAGGGAGTTATAAGAGTTATATGTGCATGTGCTCCCTAGGTTGGAAAATCAAAGTGCGAGAAAAATCAATTTTATAATAACGAGGCAATTGAGTGGGATTTGCAAGACCCCAGTGAAGTGGTTCTTGGTATGGGGGACTTCAACGGACATGTTGGGAGACGGATTGATGGCTTTGAGGTGTGCATGCTGGGTATGGAGTTGGCAAAAGAAATGTTGAGGGAAGAAGACTACTCGAGTTTTGTAATGAAAAGGAGTTGTGCGTGGCAAATCCACAGTTTGAAAAGAAGAAGAGAAAAATAACATGCAGTATGGGTGGAATGGAAACTGAGATTGATTTTGTATTGATTGGTACAATCTTAAGAAAGTATTTGAAAGTCGTGAAAGCCATCTCCTGGAAATTGCAACATCGGCTGGTGGTAACAGACATAGACAAAAGAAAGTTGAAGAAAATAGTCAGGAACGAACAAACTATTGGAAGGAGGGTTTGGAAGTTGAAGCAAAACAAAATGAAAACAAAATTTCAAGAAAGAGTTTGGGAATGATATTTCTATCACGGCTGATGTTGATGCTCCCAATCTATGGAATACTTTTAACCTTATTAAGGCCGGGCATTTTTTTGCTTTCTATGTCCGGGGATGGGGGGTCGATTCGACCCAACACTTTGGCAGCTAATAACTTTTGAACCGCTCGCAATAGCGATTCCGTTTTTGCTCAGATAGATGCAGAATTTATTTTTCAATCTAATTATATACTTTTGGTTATGATCAGATTAATAGCGTACAAGTTATTGCAAATTAAATGCACAGCATTAAATATTCGATTTTCGGCTGAATTTAAAATAAAGAAACGGCCAGCGAATTTTCTTTTTCCGTAGTGTTTACTCTTCGACGTTGTGGTTGTGCGATCGTCTAAGCGAAATTTATCAATGTCAGCTACCAGCTAAAAAGTTCAACAACTTGTCATCAATTTGCCATTTTGCTTTTTACGAGAAAGTTACCAGCCGTGATGTTTGTATAACATTTCTTATGTTGGACTACTCGCCATACGCCATATCTCCAGCTAGATTTTTGTAATTTGAATTGACTGTTTGTAAATGTGAAACAGGGTGTGAAATAGCATTTCAACGACAAAAATTTCATAGCTTTATGAAATTATTACTTTTTTCATTTAGACAAAAGATGCAAGCTATGCTTGCTCATCAAGCATAAATATTTTTATTGATCAAGACATAAATCTCATTCAAATTAAGGAATGCTCACGAATCATATGGCTCATTTATTCTTTCCTCTCCCTTATGCGACGCAATACGACGTTTTTGTAAGCCCCTCCCATCCTTGTATGCAGACTTAGACGATTAAATTTTTTTTAGCATTTTCAAATTAAATTAAACTTAGATATAGAGCATTAATGTTTTTCTCAAATTAAGGTAGAATAAAATGAGAGCTTTTCTGATTATCACAAATTAAGTGGAATCAGAATTAGAATTTTAGAGCATTCCAGTTTTTCTGGAATTAGTTTGAAATTTTAATTACCAAGCGAATTTTGATGCCATTTAAACATCTTCGCAAAACCACTTTGTATTTGCGACAATTCTAAGACTTTTTCATTTTGGCCATCAAATCATTGTGAAGACCTTTTTTCTTTTTGGAGATCACCTAATTTCGATTTTGATTTTCGGCCAAACTTTTCGCAAATAATAAAAAAAGTTCTTGTCCTTTTTCAGATTCGACTCTACGGTCAGGATCTTTTCTAAAATTAGATTAGAATTGAAATTAGGGATTTTTTATATTACACTAGAATAAGAGACTTTTAGTTTTTTTCAAATCAGAATTAGCGACTTTTTGCTGTAATTTACCGAATTAACCAGCTAGAATTAATCAGTTGTCCAAGTCTGCGTATGTAACGAGTTGCATAAAAAAGTGCTCAAGCAAACTTAAGTTTTGGATTTGCTACAAAAACCTGTGACATCGAATGATTGTAAACTTTGATTCTTTTTAGTAGCAAGTTTGTCCTACAACGATATGTCTATGTAGCCTATCTTTTATCCCCCTCACTATGATAACACCAATACGGCAGTTTTGTTTCCCTCTGGACGCGTTATATGATATTTATACGGTCCTTACATTTTTATATCCCACTGGGATCAATTATAATGTCACCAATTTGAGCTTTATCATCGTAACTTGTGCTTTGAGGCGTTACTGAATTTAGAGCTATTAATTAAAAAATCTCTTGCAATTAACAGAATACATTAGAAATGTGAAACAAAATAGGCTATTTCTGGATTAGCTAGTACACAGTCATGCTGTTTCTGCTCATAATTTATCGTCTAATATGAAAATACGGGAACACTACATTAAATTTACGGGTAATATCAACAATACATATATCATCGTCAAAAGCAGCAATACGCTTGTATGCTTCAAAAACAACTACGGCAGTGCAATGTTATCCATAAGTGTAAGCCTAACAGCATTTTAATCTTGCAAGGAGAAATCTCAAATGCGAATAAGACGCTTATTGCACAAAGGCTTTGCGCAATTTTGGCCCTGGCTCAATTGCTTACAAATTTTGTTTTTCTTTTCTTTTGATCGTTTTCCTTTAGTCTTACTGATACATGCATCGTATCGCCTTCGTTTTTGACTTTGATGAGGAAAAAAGCCACTTAACGTTTTTACATTTTGGAGGATATTTTTTTCCCCAGCACTATCTCAATTTTGCGAACCACAGAAGACTTTATACCAATTAAAGTTGGTTGTGCTATATGTGGGTGAATCAAAGACATAGCTAGATTAAATCCGAAATCTACAGATTTTATGTTTCGAGGCTGCAGATCGTTGTTTATTGCATATATCGTGCTGGTGTTCACTCGACATGTGTTCAAAACGTATCAAAATGCAATCATAGTCCAGCGCTTTGATTTCGATGTACAACTGTAGAACCCCATTTTTTTGGTCAATGATGTCTGTTTCGCCTTTTGAAAAGTCGTATAGTTTGCAAGTAGCGGGCTTGCTTTTGTTGTCATCTTTTGTAGTTGCAAGAAGCGGTGGCTCTGTTCACTTTTTGCATTTACCTCATACGAGTGCAGATTTAATATGACGTTATTCTTTTCCCAATAAATCTCGTATGAGTTTGTTTCTCGGTCTTTGATTTCTCTAATTTCGGCTGGAATTGTTTTTCTATTTGATTGTAAAGTTCCTACAGAAGTTTTTCCGCGGTCAAGCAGCCACAGCGCCATTGGTATTGAAGTATACAATCTGTCATATAATATGCTTCTTGCCACTAAATTTGTGTGGCATTCCAAATTTTGAATTAGATATTTTACTGTTTGTGACATCCCAGGAGTGTAGTAAGATGTCGGCTCTGCTTTTGGCTTATCAGAATACACAACAGTTGAAAAGGCAAATGGATAGCGAAAAGCATTGATTAATTTATACAGCATTCCATACTTGGCTGGTTTGCTCGGATTAAATTGTTTGAAACTGATTTGTGTTCTTGTAGGATAAAAAGTATCATCCAGCGACAAATAATCATTAGGAACTAGAAATTTCCCACAGTTTTTGTTAAATTCTTCAAAAATTTTGCGAAAAGCTGCAAATCTATCGTATTGCTAAGGAGTAGGACGCGTTGTATGATCATCAAGTAATATGTGGGCAATCAAAAATTTAAATCTATTCCTTGACTTAGCTGCACTAAAAACTGGATTGCCAAATATTTCATGGAACATTGCATTAGTGCTTTGATGTGCTTGTCCTAGTAAGCCTCGCATGTAAATCATTCCAATTAGTGCCAATACTTTCGAAGGTGGTTCTGATCCCTAACATAGAAGATCTTTTTATTTTTCACACCCGACTCTTCGGTCAGGAACTTTTTCAAAATGAGATTAGAATTGCAATTAGGAATTTTTCAAATTAGATTAGAATTAGCGACTTTTGGCTGCAATTCACCGAATCAGCCAACTAGAATTACGCATATTTTGTTGTCCAAGTCTGCGTGTGAATGTGACGAATCATATGAAAAAAGTCCTCCAGCAAACTTAAGTTTTGGATTTGCTACAAAAAGCCTGTTATATCAAACGATTGTAAACTTTAATTTGTTTTATTATCAAGTTTGTGCTACAACAATAGACCTACGTAGCGTATTTTTTATCCTCTCCCCCATAATAACACCAATACCCCCCATAATAACCCGCCAGAGCATTTTGTGCGGCCCTCCAAACTTATACAAACTTCCATGAATTCAATTCAATAAGAAAGGGTTGGCCGCACTTGCCGTATTGAAGAGCCAAAAAAGATATAAGCCACCATTGAAAGAGCCGCTACGCAATTCTTAGTTTGAACTGACGCATTTTCCGTCCAAATAAAGAGTGGTGATCTTTGTTTTTGGACGCCATCATTATCAAAGCCCTGTAATACGTCTTTGCAAGAAGTTATTGCAAGATTTTAAGCTATTGCAAGCTCTTGCATTGCATACAGCTATTATCAGATGTTACGCATTGGCCCTCGGCCAATTCTTGAATGGTCGATGCGGCCCTCGGCTAACTTTTGAATGGTCAATGCTACCCTCCAACTAAAAAGTTTGCCCATCTCTGGTTTAAAAGAATGGAAATGACAAGACGATATTTGAGTCAGCATTCAATCTTATAATGTTGTGACAGTTGACGCAAGCTGTAGTTTGAACTTTAAACGTCAACTTCAATGCAAATGCCGTTCTGCTCGGCCATGCAGCAGGCAACGTAATGCTTTTGCCAGAGGCATCTTTATAAAAGTGGATAAAAGAACACGGAAAAAATCTTCATTTGCTTTTGGAAGTGTGTAGATGTAGACTACAAACACATTGCTTTTGTCACGCGGTCAACAGAAAAATATTTTGGTGTTGGTCACAAACTCAGGAGATATTTCACAGTTCCTTCTCCCCTTAAAAAAAATTAAATTTTGTGATTCACGATTGGCTTCTTGCGTTTTGGATTTGTATTTGCTGATAAAAATTCGGTATTCAATTAATTACTAACAGCTTACTCGTAAAGCAACGGAAATCAAGTTTTATAAAACTCCTAAATTAAATTTTGCTAACTGTCGCCCCTGCGTCCTTAGTCTACCACTGCATAGTTTCCATCCAATAAAAATTGCAAGTGCGCTCGTTGCTCTCCCACCAACCAATCCCCAATTTTAATTGGTAACAGCATTACAAATCATTATGGAAAGCGCAAACTATATTATCACGCCGCCAAATTTATTTTCTGGCTTTGCGCTTGAAAACAATTCTTTTTGCTTTGTTGCATTTGTCAAGTATCAAAATTACGAAATTTTTCTTGCATTACTTTATCGGTAGGTTATGGTCTAGCGTCAAGAAGGTATTATTTATTTAACTAAAAGTTACAAAATAGCCGTGTATCTGAAAACACTTTGATGTTTTTGGCTTGTCAAATTAAGAGTTGCTATTCACAGCGAAAAGGTTTTGAGAAGAAAGATTTCTGAGAAACGTACAGTTTTACATTCAGTGCTTCACTTCAAACAAGTTCTGTGGTTTACGTAGCTCGTCACGGGTTTGCGCGTGCGCTCTTTCTCCTTTTTTTCTTTATTATACAAAAGCAATCGATGAAGAAATTTGCCCGAGTGGGTTTCGAAATTGCTATGTTTAAGTCAAAACTACAAAGAATATCTTTGTCAGTTTATAACCAACCAAAAGCCAGATAAATTTTAGGAAAAGTCAAAAAATTTCAAACATTTATCTCAAGCGGTCGCTAAGTTACATCAGTTTTAATTTGCTGTGGGTCGAATCGACACCCCCCCCCCCCCGGGCCAAATAGGGTTAAAAATAGTATGCTGCAAGCTTGTGATGAAGTATGTGGAAAGAAGAAAGATAGGAAAAAACATGGGAATACACGGTGATGGAATGAAGAGGTGAAGGAAGCGATTCAACAAAAGAAGGTAGCATGTAAGAAAATGTGCAAAAATCGATTAAAGGAAAACAAGGCTAAATATAAGTTATCAAAAATCGAACAAAGAAAGTGGTTGCTAATTCTATGAGGAAAGAAGCTGAAAAAGAGCTAACAAAACTGAACAGATACCAAATAACATTTTTACATTGGTAAAGTTCATAAAAACAGACGGAAAAGATATTGAAGGAGGTAGTTGCATGAGAGGAAAAGACGGAAGGTTAGGGTTCAGTAAAAAAGACAAAAAAGAATGCGGAAAAATCACTTGGAGGAGATTACGAATAAAGAGAATGATTGAGACCACGTGACAGAAGCTAGTATGGCAGAGGGACCTATTCAAATGTTACCCGAAAACAAATGGCGATAGCAATAAAAGTGAACGAACCAGGAAAGGCAGCTGGACCCTCTGAAGTATGTGCAGAAATGATATCTGCCGGTGAAGAAGTAGGGGTTAGTGTGATATTGGAACATTGCCAAAGCGTGTTAAACGGGAAAGGAAAGCCAGATGAATGGTAAACAAGTGTGCTGGCACCAAATTTCAAGGAAAAGGGAGATGTAAGAAACTGTAATACTTACAGAAGAGTAAAGCTGTTAGAGCACGCTATGAAGATCGTTGAGAGAGTGCTAAAGAGAAGAATTCCAGAATTAGTAAATATGGATTCAATGCAGTTTGATTTTATGCCTGGAAGACGAACGACAGACGCTTATTTGTAGTGCGAAGAATGCAAGAGAAATGTAGCGATAAGAAGAAAAGGTTGTACATGTGTTTTGTGGATATTTAGAAGGCATTTGATAGAGTTTCAAGAAAGGTGATGGAGTAGGCAATGAGGAAGAAAGGTTTGCCAGGAGTAATCGTAAGAGTGGTGATCAGTTTCTATTACCGGGCAAAAACGAAAGTTCGAGTGGGATCTGAGTTATCTCAAGAATTCGTGGTACAAGTTGGTGTACATCAAGGATCTGTGTTGTCGCCACTGCTTTTTGAAATTGTAGCGCATGTAATCTCCTAGAATGAAAGAGAAGGATTGATGAATGAATTTTTGTATGAAGGTAACTTGGTTTTATTGAGTAAAAGTATGGAGAATTTAAAAGAAAAACTTTTAAAACGGAAAGAAGCGTTTAAAAGCAAAAGGCTGAACGTGAATCTCAAGAAAACCAAAGTAATGGTGAGGGGTTCGAAAGATAAGGTCCTCAAGAGTAAACCTGATCCATGTGCCAAATGAATTCATGTGCCAAGACAAGAGGGTGATGGCAAATTCAGTGATGTGTATTGAAGTGCTATTGCGTTGAAGCGCGCAGTTTACCTTCAGCGATGACCTTTTGCATTTTGCGCGTGCAATTGCAGCAACTGCGTTGCTGTTGAGACTTGTAGAGATTTGTTATCTAGTTTCTATAAGATTATGTTTTGTTAAGTAGCTTGTTAAGTAAAGATTTGTTAATTTATGTTTTTCAGACATATGCCTTATTTTTAGTTTAATAAAACTTATATTGCGAAGTTCAGCTCATGTACAAAGTGTGGTAAATGCATACATGGCAGAGGCGCAAAAATGAAAAGGGTGACTTCAACTTTGGCGAAAGATTTTGTTTGTAAACTATGTGTTTATACAAAGGAAGGAATTCTGGAACCTGGTGAAGAATTATCATTTTTTGACCAGGTTGACCTTGTCAGAAGCTTTTGTTATTTGGGGTACAGGTTGAACGCCAGTGGTGGAAGTGAAGCAGCGGTAACAGCAAGAATGAGAATTGGATGGATAAAATTTAGAGAATGTTAGGATTTACTTTATGGAAGAAAGTTTTCATTAAAAATGAAAGGAAGGATTTATTAGAGTTGCCTAAGATCAGCAATCCTGTATGGGAGCGAGACGTAGTGTCTAAGGGAGAATGAGATGGCAATTTTGAGAAGAACTAAAAAAGCCATTACGAGAGCAATGTGTGGAGTTAAGATCATTGAGAAAAGAAAGAGCCAAGAACTTATGAGTTTGCTGAGTTTAAAGAATACTTCGGATGGAATAGCCAGGGCGAGTGGAATGCGATGGTATGGACATGTTTTGAGAAGGGATAATGGTGATGTTTTGAGAAGAGCGTTGAATTTTGAAGTGGCGTAAAGAAGAGAGCGTTGGCAGCCGAATTTGACGTGAAAGTGACAAGTGGAGCAAATCTATCAATCAGATAGGACTAAATAGGGAGAATGCCATTGACAGAGTGAAGTGGCGTAATGGTGTTTACGAACTGTCGAGAAGCACGAGGTGAATCGGGCCACCTGAGTTAAAGCGGACAAAACCAGATTTAAAAACTGGATCTCTTTTTCTCTCTCTTTCTCCCTCTCTACAAAGGAACGAGAATTTTCCGGTTTGGTAACTACAAAGCACGTCTAAATAATTAGTACAATATTTAGCATCGTTATCAATATTTTGCTAGTCTGAAAAGTATAAACGCAATACAATTAAAGATGTATTGTCACCAGTTTCTCGAATATTTGTACGTATTACCAAAATGTTGGCTCTATAGCACATCAGGAGACAATTTCTTGCAGAAACGTTTCAAAAAAATAGTCTAGATTCTTCTAAAACTATTGATTGTAGCGACAGTACATCAAAATATGAAGAAATAAAATTGTAACTCTAATGTATAAAGCAAGTAGCAACATTGCATCAATAATGAGATTAAGTAGAGTAGCTAGTATTTATTATGCCTACGCAAGTAAATATGGCGTGCTTGTATAGGAGGAAGTATGAAGTGAATAGAGGAAATGACGTTTAACAACATATGCATGAAAGTAGCAATTACTTTAAAAAAGTTTCTTTAATAAACCATACTAAAATGTTGCTATGTTATACTCAAGATTATATTTAAGTTCAACTTTTATTAATTGATGTCGTTATTATAGAATCATTGATCTAGAAATCAAAAGTTCTTGTGATCAATGTTTGCGTATGCTTTCTGTAGATAGTTTTTAAAAAAACTTAAGTATAGCCCAGTCGCACTTTTACTAATCTTCAAGAAAACCAGTTGCCTTAAAACTAAGAAACAGTTTTAACTTGCCTTATATTTGTAAAGCTTTTCAGCTCATATTTGTGACTTCATCTTTTAAGATAAGCTTTTCTACTTTTAAGGGCTTCCATATACTTTCTGCCACCTTTTTCAGCTGCGCTTTCTATTTTTATGATTTATGATTTTTTTTATATCGTAATTTTAATGATTTCCAGGACATTTTTTATTTCCATGACCTGATAAACGTACATTTTTTATCCATCTACACTTCAGTTTAGCACTGGTTGCAGTGCATGAATAAAATGCACTGCAGATCGTGACAGTAGCCGATGACGTTTGTTTATTACATAAAGATATAGGTAAATACATAAATAATTAAACAATAAAACTCATCCTAACACCACCATTGCAGATAATTTTATAATTTTCAGAAATATCTCTCCATCCTATATACAATTAGCAGTATAACAGAAATAATCCAAAATACAATTGCAATACCTAAGCAAATAGTTACAATGAATAAATTGCAGGCCAGCGATTGTAACATGGCACGTGCAGTACACTGTTGGCTTGATGGCTGTTTATCAACAACATCAATTTGGAATGATATATCTGTTTTATCAAATCCATTTGAATAAATAACCAGTTTGTAACTTCCTGTGAAACTTCAGTCAACCTGTTAACTACAAAAACATTAACACATCGAAGTATTTCAATTCTTAAACTAAAAATGTGATCATGAAACAAATTAAACCCAAGTAAATGACTTCCATATGATTGCATGTCAGGTACTAAACCAAGTGTAAAAATAAAAATAAAATAAAACATAAAAATAATAAAGCAATAGCATATTTCTTATTATTTTGTACCATCTAAGACGTTAAAACACTATCACCTTTTCTCTGATGAAAGTGAAGTATTGTTGGCTTGCGGATGATTTAAGTGCATTGCTTGCAACATTTAAGTCGGAGATGTCATCACCTAAAATATAGTACAAAATGCATTTTTAGTTACCACCATTGTTTACAGTTAAAAAAGTTCAAAATATAGATAAAATTACCATTAAAAAATAGGGATGCAAAATACGCATTAGGATTAGATTGAAAACGAACTTGACAAATCCCAGTAGTATTCGCTGCCCATGTGCACTGTTGTCGTGACGTTGAATAAGGACGATCTAGAATTTGATTGAAACAAAATGCTAGTAAATCACTGAATATAATAACAGGTTTATCTTTGATTGATGTAGTTTCTCATAAACAACAAAGGTCGTTCGTAAAATAAAAAAGGATCTTGTTGTTTAAGAGCAAATATCACTTGAACAATAAGAATTTCAAAATGTATTCATTGTAGTTGATCCATTAAGCACTAAGTATTCTATAGCAATTTTCTTTGTAAATATTTATCATAGAAAACGTTTACAGAAAAGGGTTTCTTATACCCAAATGTAGCCATTTTATGATTATTTCAAGAAATTACGCTATGACGAAATGATGCCTTGCTTGTACGTACACAAAACATTGATAAAACGTTGCTGAGATCGACCAGACGAATGATCAACGAATGATACATAAGAAGATTGAACTTGGCAAGAAACTGATTGGTTGTGGTATGCTTTCTGTACGTTCGTAATTGTAAAACTTCCGCCCTAAAAATGCCATCTAATAACAAAATTTTATGCTATTTGTTACAGTCACAACGCTTAGCTTGTGGCACACATAATATTGCTTTTCCGTTGATAGAAACTAGCCTATTTAGGGAGAGGTTGTGCGTTGTGCCATGGCCTCATTTTTCTTAGCCTTGACAGCTAATCAAAATCTTTAATTTAGTTTGCGTTTACTTAAAAATCAGCTTAAGTTATTTCTATGGGCTCACTCCCATATATGTTATTCTCGTTAAGTTATTAATGGTAAGTGAAAAACTTCCGACTCAAATGCAAAACTTTTTATTCAATACCTTTGTGTCATCTACTCCAATAACTATTCCAAACTACTGATCTGTTTTGGGGCTGCGAACTCAATCAATCTTTGTTAGAGATCAAGTTCACAAAAGGTTTACAATTTTAAGTTTAAGTTCTGCAAATTAAATCTAACAAGTTCAGGATCAGTTTCGAAAAAATTTTTGATCAGTCAGTTCCCACGAGTACATCGAACTGAGACCTTTACTTCGTTTTTGCACGGATTTTTTCACCAAATAATGGTGTTGAGCTTTTCGCTTGCTTTGTTGTTGCTGTTGTTGTTGTGATTGCCCCTTTACTTCCCTGGGATGGAGGTACGGCACGAACGGCAATTCAGATTTATGCCGTCAGCGTAATCGAAATAAGGCAAGGGGAAAAATGGCAGCCCATTACAAACCAGTCACAAGTGACTGGTATCCCCACCACCAACAAGGTCGACTGCCACTGGTGGGTACCCAAGAGTCGCCTCTTACAATATGCTGGGTTAGCAACTTCACAATTGTAACCTGGTGAAGTACGGGTGGGACACCTGTCTGCCACATAAAGGTGAAGGCATCCCGTTAAGTGCCTTGCCCAAGGACACAACAAGCAAACTTTCCGATTGTTCTCCACACTATCCCCTTTTTATGCTGAGCGCCAAGCAGGGAAGCTGTGAATATCATTTTTTAAAGCCGTTTGGTATGACTCGACTTAGGGGATGATCCCCAGATTTATCGACTACAAAGCGGGCGCTGTAACTACTACGCTATGTTGCCGGTTTTCGCTTGTTTTCGGTAATAAGTTTAGTGAACTTCAAGTATGCTACTGATTACTTTTTTAAGTTTGAGTTCAGCAAAGCGATCGAATTATTTTGAGTTTGACTTGTATTCCTGATTTTTTGCACCGCACAACAGGGCCACTTAGGATTAGGCAGCTGTTGCTCACAACTCGCTAACAATAGAGTAAACTACAGAGTAATTATAAAGTTTTATAGCATGTGTTTGCAATGTTTTTACAGCAACCATTACATTCGAGTTTATTTAGTTGATATGACACCAAGCGGTTAGCTACTTAGCAATACTAAGAAGCGTCTGTAAAGGACACGCAAACAAAGGATGTCGAAATCCATTGTTTCACCGGAAATTTGCAAACCAGACAACTTATTCATTACCGTGCGAGTCCATACATCAAATCGAACATAAAGGTGCTCGTTATGAAGCAGTATTGCAGCAAACAGAAGCAAAATTATTGCTGCTTCTTTCCATGCGTTGTTGAGGTTTCCGTGTTCTAACTTGTCAATCAACGATGGCAACTATGATATGATAACACAGCTCAACAAAAAATTTTTTTTGTCAAAAGGCAAAGGGCGTTGAATCGTTTTGGGTTTGAATCGGGAGCGCTGAGTCTGAAAATGTACTTAGTTTTGCTGAAGTGGCTCTAGTTTGGGGGATATTTTTACTTTATTTTTTTACAATTTTGCTTCAGCACGGTGCATTCTCAAGCACGCAAAGCTTTTTTAATGTAATATTACTGCTTTCCCATTCAAAGTTTGATGTCCATTTACTCCATACAATCTACTGTATATGTATATTGATTCGTATAAAAACAAGTCATAATGTTGATGATTCATGAAAGTTTGATGTGGTTTAGAGCATTACTATTAGCATATAACCATAAATTTTACGATTTACTGGTATCAAAAGTTCCTCTTTATTACGTTTATACTCCTTCTTAGAGAAGAGTTATCAGTTTTAGTTTAATTGTCCATCCCTGTGCGTTAAAACGACACAATAAGGCCTAAAAGCAACATAGTGTGCATAGCATGCATCACTCTGCTAACTAAAATGATAGATTTTGTGGATTTAAAGACATAATGAACCATGAATGGCTGCTTTTTGGCAAACTTTTTAATGGGTACTATATATTTATTGGAAGGAAAATTTAGTTACCATTGTCTTGAATAAAGTAGTAGAGATGAGCACTAAGCGAAGGCAATGCCGAAACAATCCAGACGTATTTTTTTACATTTGTGGTAAATATATGATAGAAAAGTACCAATTCAATTTGAGAGATTTTACCAAGAGAGCTTATGAAGCCTACTTTGGCATGAAGTTAGGGGACCAAAACAAGTCTTGGGTACCCCACAATGTATGCAAATATTGAACAGAAACGCTGCGCTTTTTGATCCAAGACAAAGTCAGTTCAATGCGGTTAGGGGTTTCTATCGTATCACGTGAGCCCAAAAATCACCATGATGATTGTTATTTTTGCATGGTGGATATGTCTGGATGGAATCAGCGAAAGAAGAAAGATTGGTATTTTTCTGATATTGAGTCTGCTTGACGACCCATACCACATTGCGCTGTAGCTCCAGTTCTAGTTTTCACTTCCTTACCTGACCTTATGGCAGATGAAATGCTACTGGAAGCGATGAATGATACTGATAGCAGCGACAGCTCTAGAATTAGTAACTTTTCCAGCATCGCTGCTGCAGCATCTTCGCTCAGTGCAAAACCAAAACCCTTCAATCAAGGCCCACTTAATGACCTAGTTCATTATTTCGGCCTATCCAAAAAATCGTCTGAGATTTGAGAAATTTGTCTTGGTGAACATCGTATACTGGATTCGGGAAGTAAAATCACATTCTACAGTGATAGGGATGATTCGTTCATTCTTTTTTTCACTATGGAAGATGACTTTGTTTAATGCAGCAACATCCAAGGCCTCCTTTCAGAAATGAGTCTTCCAGAGTACAACCCAGGTAAATGGAGATTGTTTATAGACAGCTCGAAACAGAGTTTAAAATGTGCGTGTTACTTTATAATGGCAACAAGTTTACATATGTTCCAATCAGACATCCTGAATGTGACGATGGCTTTGCAGAAACTGCACTACAGTGTGCACAACTGGTCCATATGTGTACACTTTAAAATGGTCAATTTTTTGTTAGGACAGCAAGGGGGTACACCAAACATCCTTGTTTTCTCTGTTGCTGGGACAGTCACGCTACTGATCAGCACTAGGTAAAAAAGGATTGGCTGGCACGAGAAGATCTTGCAGTAGGCGATAAAAATATAAATGAGCCACTGGTTAATTGGGATCGCGTTACCCCTCCTCCGCTTCACAAAAAGTTGGGTTTGATGAAAGAATTTGTGAAGACTCTTGATAAAGATGGTGATTGTTTCAATTATATCGCCAAAGCCTTTTTCTCAGCATGGAAAAACTTGAAGCAGGTATTTTTGTTGGACCGAAAATTCGCAAACTGATGCAAGATCAAACCTCCACTGCTCGTATGACAGTGGCTGAGGGGGCTGCCTGGTGCTTATATGTCTCGTTTCTAGGTAACACAAATGCTAGCATTACCGGAAACTTGTGGATGTGATACTCCAAAACTTTCAAGCTGTTGGTGCAAGGATGAGCATCAAATTTCACTATCTATTTAGCCATCAAGACTATTTCTCAGAAAATTTTGGTGATGTTAGGGAGGAGCAATGAAAGAGGTTTCACCAAGATATTTGGACAATGGAAGAAAAATATCAAAATCGTTGGGACTCTCACATGATGGCAGATCATTGCTAGACATTGATTTGTGATTTTACTGAACAAAGCCATAGCCGGAAATCATATTAGCGAACTTTTCTTAAGATGAACAGTTAAAATCGAATGTGATATACTACTTAATTTTTCTTTAAGTCTATGAACATTTTCATGTAATTGTTTGTTACAGAGGCTGTGTTTTGCAAATGATGGACCGATACAATTCTTTGTATTTTTTTATGATGATGAACATTGCGCGTTAACTATATAGCATGATTTATTCATTCCGTGAATTAAAAGTTTTGCCTGTTTTGGCTTAGTAATCATTCATGTCAGACCAATATGGATCAGTTACACTGAAAACACATTTTTTTGATTGACCAGGTCTATATAAATGTCCATTTAAAAGTAGCCAAAATTACGGTAAAAAATAAATAAAAAATTCAAAATATCTCAAAAACTAGAGCCTACAAAAATAACCTGCAGAAAATGACGTCATTTTCAAACGTAGCGCCCCCAATTTATCCTTAATCCGCTTTCACTTTATATACCAAAAGTTTTTGTTGGCCTAAGATGTAATGCAGATTACGTTGCAGCAGTTTCAAGCTTCAGCAACTTCAAGTGAGCAGAAATATAGTGAGAGCAGCCACTAATTGCTGTGCGTCGAAAGTAACCAAGACACCTAGAGTATAATATTTACTCAATAGTTTAATAAAAAGAAAAATAAATACATGTATTTTCATCTCACATTAGAAAAGACTATGTTTTGTCACTTTTCTCTCTCTTTTATCTCAACATCAAACACATGCTAACAACGGACCTTTTCCTAACCAAACACCTTTATACCTTCTTAACGTAAGTGAGAGCACCATTGAAGAAAAACAAAGATCCATTTGAAGCTGGAAAACCTGATTGATGTTCACATTTCAAACTGATGTTGCCACCTTCTGTTACATTCAAATTCCCAGAAACAAAAACTTTTGAAGGAGCTGAAAATTTGTGTGAGTAAAACACTGCTACAAGCAAATCAAAATACATGAGATTTGTTTCTGCCAATGGAAAGGAATTGATGATTTACTTGATCTATTTGCAGCCAGTAAAAAATATTGCCCAAGCCACACATTTCCAAAAGTAAACAGTACTCTTTTGCAAAAACTGACAAATAACAGCAATTCACCTTCTAACAGTATAATCATATCTATTGCAACGTCATGTGGGTAAGTTACACCTTAACCAAGTTAAAATTGGCACCCTAAGAACCCAAAACGTATCCGATGGAATGCACGAAGTGATACTCAGAAACAACAAATTGATGTGATTGCCTTCAGGGACATTAAAATTTCAACAGACACGTGTGAAGGAGCTGGAAAATAGAAAAAATGTAAAACAGCCAGACATACACTATACTTAGTTAATGAAGGATGAGAATTTAAGGTATTTTTATTCGAGTTAACTGGTAAGTACCGTAAATAAGCAAAAACAAAAAGTTTCTTTGTCACTTTCAGACTCATAAAAACAATAAAACGGTTTAACATGTTTGAGAATGACTTCTTAAAATCGAGATCAAATTTGTCGAAATCGTTTTGTCTCTACATTATTCAATTTGTCTCTACATTATCTGCAGGTTTTATCTTTTTTAGTTTTTTTAAATCTGGTTTAGTCTTCACCACAAAATAGTCATTTTGGTGCTTTCGGCTTTAACTTTGGGTCTCCTAATATATTTTGTGGGGTGGCGACATTGCTATCAGCTCAAAGCTCTTTAAACGCAAACAAAGAAACTAAACAACAAACTCATAGTATGACCTTCAACGGAGGTTAAGTTTCCAACAGCTGATACTTTTAAAGGAGCTGAAAATTAGCATGATTGAAAAACTTCGCTATAAAAATACATTATAGAGTTCAGTTGATCGAGACTTAATCAATCGAGACTTAAACATGTCTGCAGCACTTGAGCTTTTTTCGAAGTTAGCGGCATATGCTTTAGTATCTTATGATTGAAATAGAATGATTCCTTGAAAACACGAAAAAAATAGACAAATAAGATAGTGTATTATAAGAAACACGAGGTAGAAAAATGGAATTTAGGTTATAACAACCAATATGATGCTTAAAAGGACGGTACGCGTAAACGTTTTCGTGTGGTTTTTTTCCGGTTTTAAGCGCTTCCTGTCTGGTTGTGTACGTGTGTTGCTTTCAAGCATTTCTGGAAGGATATACCAATCCGCTTGGATAGCATACCTTGTTGGTAAATATCAGAATTTGTCAACAAAAATCTTTTTTTACGTTTTTGTCGGTCAAAACGCGTATATACGGTTTTGGCTCATACTACTCAGAAAAAAACGAATGTTCAAGCAATAACAGCACAAACTGTAAAGCGTCATGTAACCGTCAAAGCGGATAAAAATTTTGGTGCATAAACGTCCGGGCACTAATACGTACAATATCAGACAAAAATCGTACAAAACTCCACAAAAATGTAAACCATTTACTGCGAATTAAAATATTGTAAAAGAAGATACTTAGCCAACTAAGTCAATATCAAAAAGAGTGAAGGGGAGATGATTAATTTTAAAGTTGGAAAAAGACCATAATTAATGGCGTCAAATGTACAAATCATGATCGCATGCAGGAGCAAAAAATTTCAAAGCATGTCTGTCGTAAACGGACTTTTTTTTAAAAAACAAAGCGGTGTAAATGGGCTTATTGTTCCATGAATAGAGCGCAAAAGTTTAAAAGTACTGCAGTTAAAAGGAAAGTGTAGGAAAGTAGCAGGAAGGTGGGTGGTAACCCATGATTGATTGTGTAAAGCCGGAAAATATCGCACAAACTGTAGATAACCCACCAAAGTAATATTTGGCAAATTTAAGTGGTGGCTATAATTTCGAAAGTGTGAATGAGGTAATAGTAATAGGTTCTATATAGACAAATATAGGCCTTAACGATTGATTTCACAGCGAGGATGTAAGCACTTAAAACATCTTAAAAAGTGCAATAACTTGCTTCTCAAGAGGTATATTGCTAATAATACCGATGGTTAAAAAGTTTAATACTCAGAAAATGTCACCATAACCTGAGCTTCTCACAGCTAGAGCTTACAATTATTTAATGATAGTTGCTGACTGTAACCTAACGCCATAAATGCTGGTAAAGATAGTATACTCGCAATATAAACACATTTGGATACGACGCCCACAAATGACCCAGGCATAACGTTATAAATAACTACAAAAAGCACAACACCTGTCCAACATTGAACAACATCAGAGTCTTTCCACTGAGCTGTAGCAAGACATTTAGTTTGGTTTGAAACAACTCTTGTTTTATTGACATAAAATAAAAGCCCATTGTTACGACATCTAAACTCTCCCGTTTTATTGAGTTTCATGGACTGCGAAACAACTTCAAGTGTTGTACCTGGAGCAATGCTGCAACCTACAAAAAGAAACAAATCTAAAAGTCAAAATCAAATTTTTATTGCGTATTACTTTGTTTATTTTTTTGGTGTGGAATGCAATAAAAAAACACAATACAAAACAAATATACACAAACTTTCTAAACACGTTCTGCCTATTTTCTCAAATGATAATTTTTTATAAGCAAACTGAAGCTGCCGTACTTGTCTTCAGAACTGTTTTTAGTGATGTAGTGATTTACTATACTAGTTTATTCGGTTGTGCTAGCTTTACCTAAGCTGCGAATAGAAAAGTACCAAAAAGTAGATGGTTTTTCTACTCATTCAGTTCTCGTTTTACAAACACTAAAATAGGTTAATAAGTAATAGGCCTGCTTTGTCACTAAATGCGCTTTCTTTTGTAGTTATATAATATTTGACTTCGAATTCCTGGCTACGCCTTACGTGCCATGTTTCCCACATACACGTAATTAGTGAGACCACACAGATTTTGACTCCACAATTTTTATAATTTCAGTTGATCTATCACGCTACTTTCAAGCAAAAGCGCAAAAACGTTTTAAACCCGTTTTTTCCCAGTGTTCCCAAAAGGGAACATCACTGAGGCGAGAGTTGTTTTCTTATCTCGGTCTCCGGAAGGCAATGAAGGGGACAACCAAATTTTTTTTTTTTATTCCAGCGCCGATAGTCCTCAACTTCCTTTGGAGACGGAAAGTTCTTCAACTTCTGGAACCGGTTTGAGACGAAAACGAAAGAGATGATGGGTGAGAAAACAAGATATGCAGCCAAGCTTTCCACCCTTCACATTTTCAAGACAAACATACAAAGAGGGCATGCAGCTTGAAGAATGTTTCGAGCTCTTCTATGATGAAGAAGTGATAAACTTCATCACCAGCATGTTCAATCTGTACTCATCTCAAGATAAAGGTGATGCCTCGTTCTCGACCAACCCAGAGGAAATTAAGTGCTGGCTGGCTATACTGATGCTATCGGAGTACATGTCATTTCCCGCATGGTGTATGACGTGGGAGTACCACTCCGAATTGTAATTGCCATCTGTATCTAATGCAATGCGTAGAAATAAATTTGAAATCTTGAAGGCATATGCTCATTTTTCTGACAATACAAAACTTTCTAAAGACGATAAATTCACTGGTGTCAGCTGTTGATCCCGTCATGCCTATTTTGAAAACCACTCGCTGGATTGCCAAAGATGCACAGAAAAAACAAGTGGATCAACCTTTCATTGTGTCCCAGTTCAATCATTTTATGGGTGGTATAGACCGCATGGACCAAAACATCGACAATTACAGAATGGGAGTCCGATCAAAAAAAGTGATCGTGGCCTGTTTTGCGTTTACAGTTGATGCAAGTCTTCACAACACGTTACAGTTGTACAGGAAGGGTGACAATAACAGTCCTCTTGACTATTTGGGATTTGCCAGACGCATAGTGCATTTTTATCTGCAGAAGTATGGCACCCTTCCTGCTATTCCTAGTTGTCCAGCAGCGACAAAGCCTTTAGAGAAAAGGGTCCTTCCAGGAATTCGCTTTGACAGCGCAAATCAATTTTTGCTACCAGCCGAAAAGCAGTCTACGTGCACTCTGTGCAAGAAAAACTCCAGGAAGATGTGCAAGAAGTGCAGAGTTAATTTATACGAACTTTACTTTGAAGAATTCCACAAGATGGAACATCAGTAGGCTAATAAGTAACATGCCGTGATACGTACAATGTTGTCGCGAACTGTTTTATCTGTTTTTCCATGTTTTTCTGTTTTTGCGTTACTCTTTCATATGCTGCATGCCTTTCATATTTCATCACAACTGTTTTTGTAGCCTAGGCGGTGTTAATTTTGTGTCGACCATACATCTATGTTGAAAAACGAAGTAAAAAGTCCATTTGTAGTGTAAAAATACCATGATTTACTTGTTCCTTGCAAAAAAACAATTGAAAAATTTTTCGCTCTGGTGACCCCCATTTATGCTCGGTGTTCCCGTTTGGGACACAACAAAATTACAATACAATAAACAAACAAAGAAAAAATAAACTAAAATAACACCGAAATATGTTCTTTGGCATGAAAACACAACTTTTTGTGGACAAAACTTTAAAAAATAATAATCGGGCAAAAATGGGTTAAGTACATGTTGCAATTACACACATAGGTGTTGTTTTGTTTTGATATTCTCCATCTTTCTCAAGATTTGCTGCTTCGCTTAATGTGCCCTGTTCTAAACATAGGGTAGGTTAGAAGGTTGATAATGGACCGCTTCTTACATTTTCAGGCTCGAATCCGATAGATCTATGAAACTATTTTTAGACAGAATAGCATAGTTTTTCGTCGAATACGGTGCGATTTTACACAGGCGTGTGGTTTTCTTTTGATTTCGCCATCAAATTTTTTTATATCCGTGGATATGCCTACTAGTATGTGCTTTGTTCCTATGAAGAGTGGGAATGAAGTCATGTTTGCTCCCAAATTTTTGGTCCTTAACCCAATAGAACCATTAAGCTGTTTTCAAGAAAGTGAAAACATTTTTTTTGGTTGCATCAGGATTTACTCAGCGCTCCTGTTTTTACTGCTTTTACCATCACTTGTTCGAGGAAAATTGGTGTAACTTGGCATATTGTGTAGTATGGAATAGTGCTCGATTTATCTCAAACTTTACAAAATACAATGGATATTATTTAACCGAATAAATTAAGGATTGATACCACGTTACGTACAACAGTTTTTCTTGTATTGTTTTTGGTCAATAATGAAAATTGGGCGTAGAAAAATTTAGAGTTGTTTGAAATAATTTTTGAAAAATTGTTTTTTAGTGTTTCCGTAGGAAAATGATTTCATGGCAAAATTGGGTTTTGCTCAAACTATTGTAGAATCATCCCAATATTATGTTTCTTGACCACATGCCGTATCGAGGAGAGTACATAAAGCTAATAAAATGTTAATTTTTCCATCTGGTTTTTGTTTTATTATAGCCAATGTTGTTTAACCCTAAAAAGGCCGCGTGGGGTCAAATATGACCCCAGAGTTTGTGTTTTTGTTGTGAGCTTCCTGTTTTGTTTCATAAATGCGCCAAACTTCTTGACTTTGTTACAACTATGGTACGCTCGGTTTTTTGTTGCCAGGAACTACTATCCATCTCCCTTTTTTGATTTATTTTGCACTGGGGTCAGTTCTGACCCCACGCGGCCTTTTACGTTACAGTTTTTTCTTGTTTAGATGAATTCACTTTTTGTAATTATTGTTAAAATAGTAAAGTAATTGGATAAGAACAGGTGTGTAAGCGAGCCAAATTAGACAAAAACGAAATTTTTCGGCTCCTATTCTACGAGAATGAAGAGCTGAATGATAAAAGGGGTGATAAGATTGATGACACCGATCAGATAAGTTTAGAAGATAAAGAAGACAAAGTAGAGAAAGACTGTGAAGATGATGTTGATTCTATTTACGACATTGATGATATGAATGAGCTAGATGATCAGAGTGATACAGAAAATTCAACAATGGAAGAAAGCACACTTGAAGATGCAAATAGTTATGAAGCCTAAAACTTTAGATGGAGCAAAATACCACCTCGAGTAAGAGGAGCACGTAGAGAAAATATAATTCTACGTCTTCCTGGTTGCAAAGGCCAGGCGCAAAATGAAAATACTCTACATGATGCATTTTCTCTATTAGTGAGAATATGTTTAATATTATTCTTTACCACACCAACAAGAAAATACAAGAATACTACATGAACTTTGAGGCAGTCGTCAACAACTGAATTTGATGCATGAGGCAACTTTGGATGAGATCCATGCTGTCATAGGCTTAGTGATTTATGGATGAGTATTTGAGTCTTCACATGAAAATTTAAAGTCTTTGTATAAAATGGATGGCACAAGAAGATTAATTTTTCCTGCAGTCATGGGAAAAAATCGTTTTCGGTTTCTATTATTCATTATGAGATTTGACAATAAAGCAACAACAGCTGTGCGGCGCTTGAATGATAAATTGACCGCATTTCGCAAAATATGGGATATGTTTGTTGAATTATGTAAATTAATGTACTTAATAGGTACTGCGGTTTGCATGGATAAACAGTTACTACCTTCTCGAGGAAGATGTGCCTTTCGGCAGTTAATGCCTAAAAAAACCAAGCAACTATGGAATAAAAATTTGAATGATGTGCGACTGTGCAACAAAATATATGATGAATGTAAAAGTATACTTAGGAAAAGAAAGCGATAAAGTCGCTCGTGGATTAACAAGTGATGTCGTCTGCACGTTGGTTCAACCAATTTCTGGTTAGCAAGGTGGGCAAAATGTGACAACAGATAATTTTTTTTCTCATCTGTCAATTTATCCAATCGTCTAAAGGACAGAAGTTTGACATTGATTGGAACAATGAAGCAAATCAAAAAGGAAACTCCGACGAAATTCAAACCGAAAAAGGCAACGTCCCGATACACTGTACAGCGAGCCACCCGAAGATGGACCATGGCAATGTTCTATGGAGTGGTAAACGTTGCTTTTGTAAATGCATTTGTTGTGTATGCGCATAACATGCGCAAGCCACAAAGACACATGAAACTAAAATGTAAAGAACTTCTACTCAGTATTGCACCACTTCTGGTGACACCGTTTGCTGCACAGAGATACAAGTCTCCTAAACTCTCAAGAAAAATCAAAGAAGCTATAATCTTGTGCGGCTTTGCACCCGATTCTTATGAAAGCACAGTGCAGAATACTGAAGATGAAGACTACAGAGCCATGGTGGGGAAGAGGGGACGCTGTCATTTGTGCGACAGGGGAAAAGATGTAAAGACCCAGTTTGTTTGCAAATTGTGTGCACTGTATGCCTGCAGAGACCATATGAGCGTAGCCATTATATGTAATGCTTGCAAGGTTCAAGATGCAGAAGGCGAAGAATCTAAATAACTAACTGCACCTTTGGATTATGTTTTGTACTCCTCAGACAATTTCTTTACTTGTTTATTGCAACAAAACTATTGATTTTGCTAAAATTTCGTCAGTTTTGAATCAATAATAAAAACCACATCATTGTGGTAACACATAAAAAATCAAGTCAGTTTTCTTCGGATGCGACGCACAGATCGATCGGGATAGGAAGGGGTCGGCTGCAGAAGATACCACATTTTAATTGCGTTATGTCTAACCACTCTGAAACACGTTGCTCACAGCGCCACAAACACCCCGGCCCAGTCGAAAAGAGCTCGACTAAAAACGGTGACAATTGTGATGTCATAATAGGCAGTGTTTGTTGTTGCAATTGGTATTTTGATTTAATCCTAGGCTAGAAAGTGGTTTCAAGCAAAAAACTCAAAAACGTAACCGATTATTGTCTATTACATTATGGGGTCAAATTTGACCCCACGCGGCCTTTTACGTTACAAAATCGAGGCGATCTTTTGAGGGTTAAATTATTTGACATTGGCTATAACACAAAACTGTCTTCCACTGCACACAGCTCTCATCTTAGCAGATAAAAACTCAAAAATGACACTTGTAGTCGACTTAAATTTTTGTTGTTGCAAGCTTTTATGAGCGAGTGCTCCCTTCTTCAGCTAAAAAAAAAGAAATACGCACAAATTATTTGAAATTACAACAAATAATTTTGGCACTTCATATAACGTAAAATATATGCACTTTGACCTCACAAAACAGTATTATGTTAAGCCTATAAAAATTATTCAGGTATTTAAGCCTACAGCTAATTTTTTGGGTGCAGGGTGAGGTAAAGTCAGGGGTGTAGTTGTGTGGAAACGCGTGGGAACAGCGTTCCCACGTATATTTTTCTAGGTATATTTTTGCTCTAAATTTCTATGTGCAGTTTTTTTCGTGGCATAAATAAATAAATTGCAAGTCATTTCTTGCGTAGCAATCAAACAACAACATGATTGTGTAATTATTGTTGAGACGTCACAATTTAAAATACTGTTGAAAATGGCTTATTTGGGAGGCTCACACACTGGTTATCATTTAAAAATTGGGGATTCCCGCACTTTTTTTGTCCCCAAACTCTTGGGCAAAGTGAGAATTAAGTAACTGCAAGTTTAATCCTTAAAGCTTTAGTTGCATTAGATATACCTCAGCAATTGTATACCTCAACAATTGTTTGTTTTAAAGCTTTTGCTTTAGGATGAAATTTATTTCTTGTGCTGACCTAAACATCACGTTAGCATCTGCAAGTGGCTCCTGACTAAACTGTGTCAAAGACTTTAACTAATTAACATCAAACAAAACCGGTAGGCTAAACATTTCGTTACTCCATAATTTGATTATTTCCATGCTTCAAGATTTACAAAGACAAAATAAAAAATCAAGAATTTTTTAAATTTTTGTTAAAAAAATACCAGTTTACTACTCCAGCTGCTTTTATGTCACTTGCTACAAAATGGTAATTATTCTTAATATTTTCTTTAACGTCGATCACAAAACTTAAAAAAAAATTCTATTTAAATTTAGACATACGTGATGTCTAAATTACACACGTAAGGTGTAACATGGGCACAATTTAATAAATTTTGCTTTGTTGCGGTACATTTTGAGTCTTTTGTAAATTTTCAACAATAGAGGAGGGTAGTTAACCCTAATCAGAAGAGCTTAAATCGTAAAAAGTAAGCTATGTTGAACAAAATACAAAAGATTATATTTAGGTAAACCAATGTATACGGGGTTTTTCTATGTTATTATCAAAGAAGAGAATAACCTTATCTATTTAAATAAAATAACTAATAAATTCTAGTCCCAGCTGTTTCATTGATTGTTTATTGTACGAACTTGGTCTTCATATAGAATAGAGGTGCTCAACCTGTGGCCTTGGCTAATTAGTAGGACGCAGCTCATAAATCCAAAAGGCTTATTATTTTAATTATATCTCATAGAAAATAACAGCACTAAAATTGGAAGAATGAAAATTCAGCTGCGTTGCGGTTCTTTTTTTAGTCAGAAAATGGGTCTAATGCCTAAAATGATGAAAAACTCTGATTTAGAACACCACTAATTTT
This sequence comes from Trididemnum clinides, assembly GCA_963675345.1. Classification (NCBI taxonomy): domain Eukaryota; kingdom Metazoa; phylum Chordata; class Ascidiacea; order Aplousobranchia; family Didemnidae; genus Trididemnum; species Trididemnum clinides. Next base: position 28,019,476 of record OY776294.1, read on the forward strand.
TGATTGAATTTTCTCATTTCCACAAAAATATGTTTCTGATTACACGCACAGAATCCAAGTGCACTTCTAAAAACATGTAAGCAAGCATTATCCACTCAATAAGTTCACGAAAATCGGAGGTGATCCAAGTAGCTTAAAAATCTACTTGGGTAAATGTAGTGTTAATTTTTATTCAAAAAACACTCAAGCAGTTGTAGAATGCTGCCAAATAACATACAAACGTACTTAAGTAAAAGTAAAAAATATCCCTTTTTTTTGATTAGAGATGGCATTTCGTTGCAGACATTTTTACTCATTTCGGAAAAGAATGGCATTTGCTGCCATGTTGTACATGCACTTGAAAATAATTTCTTACTTTGATTGATTCTTATTGTGATTTGATTGTTAAAGACTTTAACATAGCAAAAAAGAAGAAACAAATTTGAGAATCAAAATTCTTTTATAAATGTATACTTAACACAGGTCAAGGTAGTTTGCTTTGTCATCAATATCAAGTACAAAAGTTTACACAAAAGCGGGTTTGATCAATTCGTTTTCGATATCATTCTCCAGTTAAAACTGAACAACGTTCAATGTGGGATTTTAGCAGAAACTAATTACGTCTCCTCAAGAATATAGTAAAAATTATTTTGATTGTATTTACAAAAGCTTAACACCACTCACCTTTACGGCACTGAACATCATTGGAGTCTTCCCACTGAGCAATTGCAAGACATTTTGTATTGGTTGAAATAACTTCTGTTTCATTAGAATAAACTAAATATTGATTGTCAGGACATTTAAAGTTTCCCAGTGCGTTGTAATCGGATGATCGAGAAACAACTTTAAGTAATCGATCTGAATCAATACTGCAATCTACAAGAAACTTGATATTACTATAATATTAAATCTTGGCGCTTGTGCGTTTGGAGAAATTGACATTTGTAAACCCGGCTTTAAAAATTCCACAAATATGTTTGCTTCATGAATCTGCCGGTTTCTCGCTTTAGGCAAATTTTGAAACATTTCAATAATTTTCAACCCGTTACATCATGGTACTACGGCAGAATTATATTGTAAAAACCAAAACTTATTGTTTGTTTTCCGGATTTTTTATGCAGGTGAAATCCCACCAGCAAAATATAGACCGTTGCAAAAATTGAATAAATGGTTTAAAAACTCAACTAAACCAATACTTTTTTCTAATTGCGCTTATTAGTTGGTAAACTTTTATAAAACCTATCGGCCTAACATGGAGTGATATTCACTACCGCTCTCAAAGGCAAGCTAGTTCTGCGGACACACTAGATTGCTAAAATTCAATTATCTTAATGAGATAATTTTGAGCTATTCTACCGGAAAAGACATTTCACAGAATTTCCTTTGCTCGGTGGATAAAAAACGATAAATTCATGAAAAGTAAAAGAAAAAGTTTATTTTAGTTACCAAAACAGAAAACGTAAAAACTCTAAACCAAATTCTGACAACTCGCCCTCACATTACTGACAGTATCCTGAAAGATTTTCTTTCTAAGGGTTTCGTCTGCAGTGATGCAAAATGATATAGCAATGGCAAAAATACTTATTGCAAGTAATAACTAAATTATGCCCACATTGAATTGCATTGTTTTTGCTGATTAAAGTAGGAATGCTTTTGTTTTGCTTCCCTGCGTCTATATTGGGGGTGAGTAAGCTTTTGCTATTGGAGCAAGCATTGCAGACCTTTATTTTACTCACAGACACCATTGAGAAAAAGTTGAGAAAATTTCTTATCGCGCTACTGTGATAATCTTTTTTATTGAGATAAAACTTTTGAAGCCAAAATTTACTCAACTTGTGTTCAAATTGAAGTTTATATTTTGCCCATGTAAAGTTGACAATCTTTCTTTGGGAGATAAATTTCAATGCAAATCTAAAAAATAAGATCAATGCCAAAAACCTATCACTCTCGGCAATTTAGTTTTTGATTTGGACTAATTGGAGAAGCGAGGTTTTAAAGCATTGTGCTCCTATGCTACATTTCTCGAAACTTGATTGGACTTTTCCGATTTCGAGTTTGACAATGAATGTAAATCTGGCCGTAACAGTGATATCACAAAGGTTTCAGGAAGTAACAAGTATCAAATATTAAAAATTTTACTAAAAAAAAATTATGATGCAGATTAGTTCAGAATGAAATTTTGACAAAGCAACCACCAACGCCATTCCACTCAAGCGGTCGAGATAAACAGGGCGGCGTGCTATTATGAGGTGCTAACTGTCAAGTAAAATTTTGCATAATTTAGGACAAATCATTTCGCAACGTAAACATTTTTCCTTTCCAAAGACAAATTAGACAGCAACAAAAAAATTTTTCCAATCCCAAGATAAATCATACAACAACGAAAAGGTTTTTGCATTCCCAAGACAAATCACACAACAACGAAAATGGTTTTTCCTTTCCAAAGACAAAACATACAGCAGTGAAAACACGGTGAAGATCCGTCTGCAAAATAGCGCTACTTGTAAAATAGTGCTTCATGCAAAATATGTTCAAAAACGTTTGTGGTAATTTGGAAGCGGCGAGATTCTCTTAAGAGCAGAACAAAGCTTAGGCCTACTTATAAGTAACCAGAATCTTTAATTTCAAACTAAATTTCGCCGCTTCCAAATTGCCAAGAACGTATTCGAACATATTTTGCTAGAGGGACTATTTTACTACTAGGATGGATCTACACGGTGTTTTCACTGCTGAATGATTTGTTTTGGGAAAGGAAAAAACATTTTCGTTGCTGCATGATTTATCTTTGGAAAGGAAAAATGTTTTCGTTGCTGTATGATTTGCCTTTGGAAAGGAAAAACGTTTTCGTAGCTGCATAATTTGTCTTTGGAAAAGAAAAACGCTTATGTTGCTTTATGATTTGTCCTGAGGTCTGAAAACTTTTACTTTACCACGTATTTGACAATTGACACCCCATATGTTATCGAAAAAACAATACATTTCAAACAATCGTTTTTGCACACTGCGTTAAATTGGTCGTGTGACAAGGATGATTGCCAATCAAAATTATATTTCACTAGTTTTGTCAAAAAGCTTGCCATTCAACACGATTTGAATCTTGTTAAGTTTCAAATAAACGTGCAAATGACTGTTGAAATTAAATTGCATGTTGTACAAAAAATTATTAACAACTTATCTTGTTTTAAAGGTATCGACCACTGGCCAGATAGGTCAGCCTATCTTTAACCGTGATATCAATGGAAGCTAGTTTTTGAATACTTTAATAAGCAGCATTTCGACTATAAAAATAATTTCCAAGCAGTATATTAAGCATTTATAACTAGAATGTTTAACTTCAATATTAATTGGTCTTGTTATTGAGAGAACTAAATTATGAAAGCAGCAAGAGATGTTTTTGCCCGTAATAAAAGTATAGGCATTTTTTTGAAATAAACAATTAAAAAAAGTGACGATGTAAGCCCGTTATTAATAAGATTTGTTTAACAATGACTTTCAACATTTAACAGCTGTTGAAAAATGGCTAGTTTTATGCAAATCAAAGTTGACATTAAATAACATAAAGTTATGGTTTGTACCCATATTTATTTGAGCTACTGGATTCATGCAAATCTTGCTTAATAACACCAAAATTATATTTAGGAACAAGTATCAGCCATTATAATTTTGCTTGAAAAGTTGTAAATGTGGGATGGAACACAATGGACCTTTATATGTTGACCACCACATTCCTGCAGTCAGGTGATCGTGCCTTTGGATGAAAAACAATGCATATCAATCAATCACTTTGTGACAATGCGTTAAAGTAGTTGCGCTGCACTGGTCTTTGCCAATTCTTATATTAATGTAACCATTTTGTATTTTATAAAAAAAGACGTTTGTAATTAAACCAATACTACATCTTTTTTTAAATAAAAATGTAAACCACATTTGGTTGTAAACTTTCATCTGCCTTACATGTTTTTTTATAAATACAAAAAGTTCGTCTTTTTTGAATATTGGTGATGTAACTTGTTGTCCATGTCATGTATGTGTGTGCCCTTAAATGAGACCACCATAATATAGATATCGCTGTATTATATTGTTTTGCATTGCATCATTTTTTTTGTACCCAATGGAAAATTTGTTCTAATTCAGCATTTTTATTATTGGGTGTTTTTTACACCCACTTGACCAGACCCAATAAGGTCGAAACCGATCACGAGTTATTGACATGATGTAATTGATTTCAGTATGGTACCGCATAAAGTTGATGATCATTTTTGGGCAAAATTTTCTATTTCACCTTAGTGTGATGCTGGAGGCAGATTCCTCTCCAATAGGAGATCGCCTGAAAATCGCTACCTAGCAACTAGCAACTAGCAAATTCAATATTTTGCTTTTAAATGTTACAACAGACTAATTTGACTTACTTACCCTTAACTTTGATATCAATTGTAGATAATAAAACTTGAGACGTAGCTCTGTGATAAACTGAAAATGTGACGTCTCTATCAAGAGGAAACGTCAAAGTCAAAGAAATTTTGATAAAAGTTGAGCCTTTATCAGAATTTTTTTGGCACGTCACTAGGAAGCCATTTTCAGCCCTATTTGCACATGGTACAAATGGAGAGTAAATAGCAGTCTCTGTTTGAGTTAGTCCAGGATGGGTCCATGCATAATTATTGCCATCCAACAAAAATTCAACTGACAACTTCAATCCAATGAAATTTCTCGCCAAAGTATTTTGGAGCTAAACTGGTTCAGTTTGAATTGTGGTCGCAAAATCTGAAGAAACAGCTGCCAAAACAACTAGAAACTTTACAAACAGATGACGATAATGCATTGTTCAAATTTGATAACAAAAGGCTGGTTTAATTACATGTAGTTTACAAATTTTAACAGAAAAGGCTGAAAAAATAAGGATTAATAAGCGCAAGTAATAAAAGAGCAGTGGTACCAAAATAAAAATGATAGGAGGAGAGCAAAGTTACGTCATTTCACGTAAAGAATACATTAGTAGTGCAAGCCTTCAGACAAAATGAAATGCGAGTAGCAAATAATAAACGCCAAGTTTCTCGTCGCTTTTATCTTTTATACAGCTACACGTAAAAGTAAGAAAGGTCTGACTTGCTGACTTGACATCAGCTACTTTTTTGATTGTAACAGTGTTAAGCACGTAATGCGTCTTTTAAAGGTATCAATTTGGTCAGAAAACAAGTGGCAAAGGGAATAGTTGTTCAGATATTTTTTACAGTAAAGAGCAAGTTTGAACAAAACAATTGTTTAGATTTAAAAAAAATGTATTTGCATTCTAACAAGCATAAGAAATTTGACCCCACTTTATATTATAAAGTGGGGTCTACTTTAGTCAACTACATTCAACTGCATTTAATCAAATGAAAAACTGAAGGAAATTCAAACAAAATGTTAAAAAGTTTTATACAAACAAAAGTTTCATACAATGGTAACTGATCAAAAGGAAAAACAAGTTATCGCTATTACAGTCAAAACACTTAGTTTGAAGCTCGGGTTCAAAACGTTTTGTGGAAAGGAAAAGTGGCATGGTTTTTTCAAATTTCCATTGCCAACGTTTATGTGGTTTCCTCCTATTGGAGCACATGGTGATAACTCTCTTTTGCAATACTTGATGACGGCTGCTGCTTTGAATGCGAAGTTTCTAAGGTGAGAATATTGCGGTTTTCACTTGCTCGTAAAAGCCACTAGATGGGCAATTTACTAGATTTTACCAGTGAGTCAGTGCACGCCTGGCATTCTCACGCTCACTTCCCAGGCGATCAAACACCAAATTCCTAAAATTAATTAAATTAATTGATTTCCAACGAGAACAATAATTTTATCACAAAAGTTTATAATACAATAAATTTGCTAGTAAAACTTAGAAATAAAAATTACAAGAAAACGCCAGTAGTTTTCAAGATAATGTTTAGACCTGTAATTTTGCTTTACAGCAAAAAAATTTATTAGCTGTTGCACTAAGCCGCAGAATGTTTTTTGCAGTATCGAACTTGCTATCACGAGCTTCAAAAACTCACAACAAAGCAAGTGCGATAGCGTGGGTTTTTTGAAGCAAAAAGTTTTGCACGATTTCCGATGAAGTAAATGGTAAATTGTGGAGTTAGATTCTTGTTTTAAAAGAAAGCGAAAAATTTGCCTCTCTTGGTAAAAAATGGGCGCCCTTTTTAATTCGCCATTCTATGAGGACAGCTTTCCTTTTGCCATGCCTATGAGTAGAATTTACATATCTACGTTGATTTTACAAACTATAGCTCTCGTTAACAAAAACTCAAATGGATCTACTCAAGTCATTACAAAAATTTAAAGTGTGTACCTGTGGAAATGGCTAGTTGCTGAGCTTGCTCTTACCATGGGCGATACACATGTAAACCAGCAAAAAAATAAAAGTGGTTGCAGGTTTTATTTAAGACACTGTTTTGTTTCACTTCCCAAAAACATTAGAGCACAATATTTGGCCAATATTAAAAAAATATATTTGCTTAGTTTGCTCTCTTCAAGTGGTCATTGAGACAAAAATCCATGCAAAATACCATAAAAAATCATGAGTTTCTCAACATGCGTTAGTGGTAAACAAGCAAACAAAACCTAGTAAGCCACAGTAATCTGCTTACTAAAGTATTACGAAATAATAACACGATAACTTTAAACATATTTATGAAGTTTTAAGCAATAGCAGAAAAGTCATTTTCTAATTTACTTACTGGTTACGTGGTAGCGTTTATGGTCTTTATTATAAAAACTCTCTTTACAGATGATGTTATTCCTAATGCTCATCTTAAGTGCTGAGTAGCTTGTTAACGAATAAAAACTTGTATTTTTTAAAATTGTTTGATCTACACTTTTTTTCAAAAGTTTTTAAATTAACTCTTTGTTTCCCTCAGCTGGTAAATAAATTTTGAAAGGTTCAATCGAGATCGGTACAAAAGAGTCAACTTATGTCTATTGACCGATCGGTATTCTTTATTTAATGCCGTGAATGTCTACCACAAAATGGCTCCTTATTGCATCGGACTATAACTAAGAAGCAAGCTTTACTATTTATTGGCATTGAAGAAAGTTTCACATTCCAATGTGTATTAGATTCTACAACATTTTTTCGGTAATATAGCAAGTGACCTAAAAATGCAATTAAAAGTGTCTGAAATGAGTTTTAGAAAAAGAGCCCGTATCGAAAATCATTCGATCAATAAATTTGTTAAGACTCTTTTGCAATCAAGAAGTTGAGAGTTTAATTCCAGTATCGGCTTTACCACTGCATTGTTATTATTTAAAAAACACAATAAAGCATTCTTTAAAATATCACAAATCTTTAAAAATTTACAATCACAAGGCACAGTGTTTGTAATAAAAGTGTAAGTTATTTTGCCGGCAAGTTCTGACAACAACGAAATAGGTCTAAACATGGGCTGCTGTACACAAACCACAAAATATTTTTTTGATTGGAGACTAAACATAAATTAACTAATTGCACAGATATAGCAAACAAGAAAATGCAAACAGTAATTAACATCATCTTTTAAACAGTTCAAATAAATAGTGGCAAATTAGTGGCGTACGAATGAACAATCTCATGTATGCCAATGATACAATTTTTTAAAGATAAAAAGAACAAGGACAGTAGAGCCTGTTCAGTCTATTTAACAAGAAGATACAACTCGATAACAAGAAAACAAAGAGCGTAGTTGTTTCAAAAGCTTACTAGTATCAGCTACAAGGTCAAACGAGGTCAAAATGTAATTGAGCAACTGCCTTGAATCCATGTCATTACAGATAGTGTATGCAAGCCGTAGAATCGGCGCAGAATTATGCTTGCTAAATTTTTTACTTGAGATTTAAGAATTAATCATTGGCGCATTTTAGAAAGAAATGAGCTCTGGTTTCTCCAAAGAATGCTTGAGATTACCCAATAAAGTATGTTATTCTCAATGGGCCTACAATAAGGAGCTTTGAATTAATTGATACTTAAAAAAAAGCTCAAAAAATCAATTCTCTCCGACGTTTGTTTTCTGGCCATGTTACAAAAAAAACGTGATTGATGGCTTTTGCCCAAGCGAAAGGGCTCCCAGAAAAAGGAAACCTGAGGTCAAATAAATGTTTTCCAAAACTGTAATCTCCACCACAAGCAATACGAAGAAAAGTAAAACACGATAATTTTATTTCATTTAGAGTTCGTCAAAGCCCGGATCAAACACAGCTCTAATAAGAAAAAATACAGTTGCAAGTTCAAACACGTAAAAGACAGAAATATTGCAAAGACCTGCAATAAAACAGGTTGTTAGATACAATGAAAAATTATAGAAATCCAGTAATTAATTCTCAAGAAATGGTCCATTCTTTCTTCCCCGGGGAAAGGAAAAGGTGGAAACTGCTAAGAAATGAAAAAAAAAATTTTACGCACACCTTTTTTTCATAAACTAGAGTGGTAACAACCAAAATATTTATTAAACAATACAGAGCAAAATATTAAGCCCACCATATTTATTTTTCATTACAAAAAATAATATTTTCATTACGAGAAATATAAGATACTTTGTTTGCGTCTTTCAACGCAAATCAGCAACAGAAATACCTGTTGATCTTCAAGTTTTATCTTACGATCAGTCGTAAGTTGTGTCAAATTATGATTGTAGTCGGACATATTTCGTAATTACCAATACGGTTGGCACAGGGCAATTCAACTTCAAACAGTGCAATTAAGTAGAAAAAGGTCGTTAAAGTGCATTTGTCCAAAAAAAGAACAATTCAACCATCGCTGGGTGTAAACTCGCAACCATTACTTCCTATGCCACGTTACTGAATAGAACAACCAAACGCTGCTCGAACTGTGAAGAAGATGCTAGGAAAGTTTGAAAGTAGAATAGTACTTTAATCTTACAAACAAATGCTATAAACAAACTAATACCGGTACCAACTAAAGCACTTTTCTACTCTTGGTATATAAGATTTTGCATTATTCAATAAGAACAACGAACCATTTGAAGCAGAAAAACTGATGGATGATTACATTTTAGAGTGATATTATCACCTTCAGTGACGTTTGAATTTCCAGTAACATACTACACTTGAAGAAGCTGAAAAGTAGCATGAACAAAAACAATGCTTAAATGGCGAAAAAACGCACAATCATTTTAAATCACAAATGAAAGAAACAAGGACTTGCATAGCGTTTGTGCATTCAGTAAAAACTGCCTATTTCACGGAATATCATTTCCAAAGTTATTACTTTGGGGGCCTTTCCGGGAGGGGGCTAAGCAAGTATTTATTGGGGGACCAAATTTCTGAGCTTTACCAAAAACCCTACAACGTTTTAATAAATTAATCAACTACATTTCAGTTTTCAGTAATTTGGAATAGTAAATTTTTAAAAGTTCAAAAGGACAAAAAATTGATTTACATGATTAAAGCTAAATTTGACATTACAGTCGCATCTACGACCGAAATCAATAACATAAATCGCAACTATAAGCGATGTTTCTCGCCTATCAGTTATCTCAAAAACTGCATGTCTAAGCCAAGCAGCACAAAATAAACAAAAACTACAAACCCATTGCTGAAAAACTTAGTTTTTTGCCACATAGGCTTACGTTGTAAATTCTATAATGAAATTAGAGTACAGATACAGCAAATTATTAAATTTGGTGCAAAATTTCACATGATCAATGGCTATTGTATTGTTCCAAAGAAAACAAATTAATAAAAGAACCAAGTCTGTAGCTATGCTGGTGCAAGGTACAACTGTAAGACTACACAGCCACAATACTTTCTCTAAAACTGAATAAAGCACCTATCCATGAATTGAGACAAGGAATTATGTAGCCGCAACAAGAAATATTGTGAAGAAGTTTTTCGTCACAAATCTGATTTTGTTGATATTAAAATGATGGCGGCGTCAAAATTAGTTGTTTCTACAATAACAAAAATAAACTATTAGGTGGTAAGTCCCTTTACCAAAACAGTAGCCCTTAATCTGAACTTCCTAACTTTTAAATCGAGATTAGTCTCACTTCCAAAAATCTGTCAATCAGAAACATTTATGTATTTTTTCCCAAAACGTTTGAAAGGAAAGTCATTTAAAATTTCGTATGTGCGACAAATTTCTTCATCCATCACTTTAATCATAAACTTAAATCTTTTTCACTAAAAGCGTATCGTTTAATTTATAAGCAGCTTATTCAAAACATGCACTTTTAAGGTGAGACAACTTTGATATACCATTCTACTCCAACAGACAACAGCTCAATAATTTACGTTAGTTTTGCAATAGATAATAAGCACACCGCTGTCTGCTGCTGTTTTCTCTTTAATTGTCGCAGTCATTAAGACGTCACCGTTTCTTAAAGCTTTCAAAAAAATGGAAAGAAGATGATGAAAAAATTAGGAAAACCTTAATTAAGAAAAAATGCCATCTCTTGCAGGCTGCCTTCTGGAATAATAATATCGGTACAGTGCTGGTCAATTATAGGCGAAATCCGCAAGCACAATCCAAATATTTATTTCTGTAAAATGACTATTGATCATTGCAAGAAAAAATTAATCGCAAAACTGTTCGCTTATGATCACCACTAAAATAATCATTTTATTTGCAGACGGTGGCAAAGGATTTTGACTTGTAAAGGTTTGACAATTTTGGTATCATATCTGTGTTTGCTCAATGCCAAGCGCAATAAATAGCTGCTAAAACCGCATCACCTGTCCAGCAGTGAACACCATCGGAGTCTTCCCACTAAACTGTAGCAAGACATTTAGTTTTGTTTGAAACAACTCTTGTTTCAATGGAATAAAATAAAACTCCATTTCTTCAACACATAAACTCTCCCATTCCATTGATGTTGACTGAGTTTGAAACAACTTTAAGTGATCTATCTGAAGCAATGCTGCAACTCATAAATAGAGAAGAGTTGATTAGTGGTAGAGAATGGAAGATTGCAAAAAGTAAAGTATTCATATTCTCGATGATTTACGTCAGAAATAGAGTGAAAAAGATGGAAAGTGTCAAACCAAAAGCTTCGAGAATATAAATACTTTGCTTTCTGCAACACATGAAAAAACAAAACTCAAAGAAATAATTTACATCTTTATTGCACATTTATTTATTTTGTTATTGTAAAATGCCATTAAAAACAAAGCAAAATGAAAGCAATTATATACAAACTTTCTTAACAAGTTTTTAACATACATAAATAGCCAACTCATTTGGCCTTATCTGCAGAAATTCCGCTAACAACATAAACGTCTAGTATACTAATTTAATCCGTTTTGTTGGCCTAAATTAAGCAGCAGTTGCTAGAAAAGTAACAAAAAGTAAATGGTTTTTCTTCACAGTCGATTCTCGTTATGAATTGTTTTGTACTTCAAAAAAGAGCCAGTTTTAAAACACAATGAAAAAATTTTCGTAATGTTCATTCCTTTTATGCCGATTTCTCCATTTGTTTAAATGTGTAACTTAACGGAGCGCAAAAAACTACAGTAAAGAGGAGCCAAAATTGTGACCATTTTCAGAGATACCAAAATAGGGTATTATGTAGCAGACATGTTTTACGATTACTTGCACTTTCTCTTGTAATTATATTGTCACTTCATGTTTCTGGCTATGCGTGATGTCCCCTGTTTTCGTCATAGAGTTAATCAAAGGGTTAAAACGGCCCTCTTTTTACATTGTCAGGCCTAACTCCAATAAATTTATGAAGCTATTTTTAAGCAGAATAGCAAAAATATTTTCAGTGACTACGGTGCGATTTTATGCAAAGATGTTGTTTTCTTTCAATTTTTCCACAAAACTTCAAGTCCCTGGCTAGGCCTATGTGTTCTGTTTCCTGCATAGGTTTACAAAGGAGGGTGCAAAAGAAGCAATGTTTTACCCAAATTTTTAGTTCATAACCTGATAAGACTATTAAATTATTTTCCAGAAAATGGCAAAATTTTTCAGTTCTCATTATTATTTACAATGGGGTGTGTTCTCTTTGATTTTCCACTCAAACTTTGAAATTTATTAAGTTTTCTTAATCTAATATTATCAAAAACCAGGGTAAGTTAATTCATTCGCTAAAAATATATCACAAAGAACATCAACAGCCGTTTCCGAGATTGTTTAGTATGCAAATTTGGCCTTTATTTTGAACAATCATACTCAACAAGTGGCCGTGGCCACTAAGTGAACCGAAGACCTCGGCTTATTATTTTAATTTTAACTCATAGGGAGAACGTCACTGTTATTGAAACAAATAAAATGCAGATAAGCAACAGACTCCTGTTTGGTTCGTAAATGGGCTAAATGCATACTTAGGTTGAGAAACACTGATTTAGAAAGTCACAAATTTCTGATCAAATTTTCTCTTTCTCTCAAAAATGAGTTTCTTAATACATGTTCTAACAAACAACCCCAAAGAGCTGGATTGTGAAAGACGAGGATTCTGAACAGCTAAAGAGTGCAGACAATATTTTCATAATTTTTCAAACAACCAGAAAAACGAACATATTTGCTGAACTTCATGATTATAAGTATAGAGTTATCAGTTTACCCGCGTTCAAGGCTACACGCCTTTACCAAGTGCTAAAGGGTATCTTGAATTACACTAATAAGCTGCTTCTTTAAAAAAAAGGAGACAAAATATAAACAAGTAGATCTAGTATTAACAAATAAATATAAAACAGTTGATTTGTGGTACAGAATTTGAAAATTGCAGAAAGTAGAGTATTCATTCTCGAAGCTTTTCGTCTGACAGTTTTCAAGAGAATCCGTCAGAAATGGAGTGAAAAGGTGAGTCACTTTTATAGAGACACAATTGACGAAAAAGAAAAATTTTTTCCTTTTTGACAATTTTAATGACCTTTTTTCTTTTGGAGACACCATCATTTTCACACTTTGATAGACGACATTGACAGGTCCTATTGCAAGATTTATGAATTATGAATGGTCAATGCGGCCCTCGACCAACTTTTCATTCCTCAATGCAGCCCTCCCAATGCGTTCGTTATAAATGTGCGGCCCTCAGCTAGCATCCGTGATCGCGATGCGGCCTGCAAGCCAAAACAATTATCCACCCCTGCCCTAGGATATCTGTTTCGAATCATGGGTTCAAATTTCACTGGAAGTCAGTTATTACTGATGCTGTTTTAAGGCAGTGACGTATTGACTGATTTCGTAGAGGCTAACTTAATAATCGTGGGTTTGATTTTGTTTCTCGATGGATCACTCACCAATTTACTCTAATCCATGCGATCTTAATTAGGCCTATAGCATGCCGTGTTCCACTGCTCTAACTTGATGGTCACGCTTGCTATTGCTAATCAGGCAAATTATTACTTAATTCTCAAAAGCAATTTAGGATAATTTTATTCATCAGTTCAACCTTCAACCGAAAAGAATTCTTCAACATAGTTGATTATTACTTAGTAGCCGAAGAGCTTGACAGAAATGTGAAAAATACTTCAAAAATGAAAAAATAAAATGTGGAAAACATTTTCACATTACTAAAACAAACAGCTAGCGTCAAATACATCAGTACAAGTAGTTATATAAACTGTTCTTCATTCGATAAATTTTTTTTCCCACTACCCAATTATGAAAAAAACAATTAAACTAATCTTAAAATTTCCGCAGACGTTTTCGCCACTAAATTGGCGTCATTTCATTATTATCTTCGTTGTTTTAGCTTTTCGTTCTGAGCATTATGCAGGAAGATGTATATACACTTCTTGAGCGCTCATGTTCTGTTTGCGTGTCTTTAGTTAGACTGGGCCACCCGTCGTGGTGGCTCAGTCTAACTTAAGACTGGCAAACAGAGCATTTCATCAAAAGTTTCATCATTAAACCATTGCCGCAAATAACTGAGGACAAATTATATCCCATTGCCACAAAAAGTGCATAAGAATCAACCAAGTTTTACTTAAATTGATACTTCGTCGCGAGAAACGCAATTGTGGGTAGTTTTTCTTTTGGTTGAAGTGCTTGCAATAGAAAAACTTCTGAGTCTACAAGACTGCCAATTTCGAAGAGAGTTTAAACACAGATTTTTTAATGAGTGAGCTATGTTTTCCTAACCAAAAAAAATAAACATGTATTGACTCATGTTTCGATTTTTTTTTATATTCATGAAGTGTTGATACCGAATACAAAAAAAAATCGAAACATGAGTTAACACAGGTTTATTTTTCTTGATTAGGAAAACATAGCTCACTCAAAAAATCTGTGTTTAAACTCTCAATTTTTTTTTGTATTCACGAAGTGTTAATACCGATGCGATGGTGTAGTGGTTAGAGCGTCCGCTTCGCAGTCGGTAGACATGAAGTTTATTCCCCTTGTCGAGTCATGCCAAAAGACTTTAAAAAATGGTATCGACAGCTTCCCTGCTTAGCGCTCGGCATTTAGGGGAGGTTGTGGAGAACAAGCCGGCAAGTTCGCTTGTTGTGTCCTTGGGTAAGGCACTTAACGGGACGCCCCCTCCTTTATGAGGAAGTCAGGTGGCCCAGTTTTTCCTCCGAATAGAGGGTTGGTGACAGAAAGGGCATTTGACTGTAAAACATATGCCATGTAATAAAAATGCAGATATCTGCTGTGGCGACCCCTAATCGGGAATAAGCCGAAAGACAGAAGAAGATTCATGAAGTGTTAATACTTACAATAAATTTAGCTTTGTTTGCAGCCTGCTACTTTAATCAACTTCATTTATTCTAATGCGGTAATTTGGTAATAAGGCTGGTCTTTTTGATGTCAAAGGAACTGGGCCGCTTGTGTTTTTTGCTTCATACCAACATTTTAAAGCGGTTTTCACAGCTTTCCAGCAAGCTAGGCAATTAGCTTGAACGAAATGTTGTGGAGAAAAAAATGGTAAGTTTGTGTGCTGTGACTACGGATGAGACACTTAACGCAATGCCTCCATCTGTTTGAGGCAGACAAACAGCGTAGTCAACGCAGTGGCCCTGTTTAACTCAAAACTACCAAACAACGTGAGATCATGCGCATGAGTAAAAAACAAAGCAAAACTTACTCATGTCGAGCTTGGGGTCGTCTTAATGCTTACAGGCAAGGCAAATTCTATCCATCGGGTACTCCAAGCCAGCTGTTTATCTTACTCTTGGCCACGGTGGGATGATATAGTAATTAGTGCTTCGGTTGCGTAATCGCTATATCTTGTCGCGTCACACCAAAATTTCATAGAACTCCTGCTTGGCGCTAGGCTATAAGAGTGTGATGTTGACATTGAAATACAGAACCTAGCAAAATTTATTTTGTCATGACAACAATATGTACTGGCGCTAAAAGCAGTTAATGAAATGCAGTTACTGAGCACTAAAAACAGCATCAGAGCAATATTTCTGTGCTTGGCTTCTTGCCAATCGCAGTACTTTTAGAGCACCTTTGTCCAAGTAAGCAATTTGTTGATAGATTTTTGGACCATGACCCATTAGTAGCCAATGCTGTTCTTGATTTCATGAATTTAATGCAATTGGTCTGTGTTGGTGAGCTAAAATACTAAGGTTCGGTAAAATTGTTTGGATGATATATCGCTTTTGTATTCATCACTTTTACTTTGCGTTAAAACAAATGAGCTCAAAGATAACTATTCAAAGGTCCACGACATTAAAGGATGGTTTCCATTAGGCGTAAATAGCTTAAAATTTCTTTGTTTTTCAATTGATTTTTAATCGCGGAGCGTTTTTGCCAGTAAAATAACTTCAAATAGACAAACAAAAAATATTTGCGCTACGCCGACAGGTTACGCTTAATAGAAATCAGTCTTTGCTGTTATGTCAGTTCTAATCTTCCCGCTAAAAATTAAAAAAAAATATTTATGTATGTCGCTCGCGTGGGTTGTGTGTAAGCAAGAAGGAAATTACCTCTCTTCCTTCTTGGGATGGCGGCACGACATAAAAAGTTTTTTTTCTGGTCCACGCCGCAAACCTGATTAAAATTAGAATAAGGGAGAGCGGAAGTCCATTTTGAACTAGAAACGAAGAAATTGCAAACTGGTTGCCCCACCACCAGCAGCAAGGCAAACCGCCATTGGTGGGTGTCGAAAACATTTTTTTCACGATGTGCTTGGAATGAAAACTCGCAGTTCTAGCTCAAGAGAGCGCAAAGATAATGCAGATTTTGCATGGAAATGTCACTCAAATACAGATATTACTATCGTTTTGATGCTATATTATTTGTTTTGTATAGAGCAGTAGTTCTCAATCCTTTTTGCAATGCTACACTTTGTATCAATTTTGAATAAATCTTTACACCATTAAAACATTTTCTCGGTAATAGAGAAAAATTTTGCCCAGCCACTGACCGGTTCGTCGTTAAAATAAAGAGCAAGACCTTGCTTTCTTTTGGAGCCAGCTATTTTTATCCCTATTTCCGCTTATTTACTCTCCAATATTAGAATGGTTACCATTTTGTTCTATATTTTGTAGGTTGCTATTTTCCAACAGTGATTTTTGCAGCCCAATTTTGAAGTGAAAACTTTTCTTTTGAAGGGGATATTGCTACTTTCCAACTCCCAAGTTCAAAGACTACGTTTGTTCAAAATTATTTTCCAGAAGAAATCTTGTTTTGAAAAACCGGTACATTCTTGCACAATTTTCTTACGTTTTCACACCCTTGAAAAATTCTGGTTCGCCGGAGGGTGTACCGTACTCACAGCGAGAAAGCACTGTTATAGAAGCTGCTTAATCAATACTTAAATCCGCACAACAAGCTTGCGTTTATTTAAATTTAATAGAATTATTTGGCTAAATTCTTTGCCTATTTTCAACCTTACACTAACAGCTGCGCTCTTACATCTTGCCGAATCTTGACCAAACACCAAAGATGGCTGGACAGTTTTCGGTTAATTAAAGTTTTTATAATTCGCATTTTAGGTCACCCTAATCTAGTCATCATTTTGTCACTTCGATAATATTTTAATTTGCTTCGCAGTGAATACGGTTTTTCAACATTTAGATTGATTTTAGCTCTTATTTGAATAAGCTGAGATTATTTGATTAATTTGTTTAAATCAACAGTTCAACACAATTTTGCTTTCTTGTATTGTGCCGCATTATCACAAAATTAAAAAAAAGATTCGCCATAAAAGGGCAGATTTTATGGCTAAATTAAACTAATATTCTAAATTAAACTTGAATAGTACTCAGCATAAAACGATGTATCTTAAAGTGATCGCTTACAACTCCAAGGTGGTTTTGCTTACAACTCCAAGTGTTCTCAGGTTTCACAATGATGCCAACCCCATTTATTATTGATTTTAAAGGTACTTTTTAAGCAAAAGAGTGCTAATTTCAAAAGTACTGGTCGCAAAAATAAGGAACTTGAAACGACAAATGACTGCCTTCAGGTGGGTGTGATAAAGAGTCTAAGACGTCATGAAAACGTAAGCAGCACGAACGATTATGTAAATTTGTTATTGCTGTTTAGTAAAAATGTGTAAACTTCAAAACTACTGGACGCAAAAACACAAAACTTAAAACGATTGGCCACCGCCCAAAAGTCGGTGAGATAAGGGATTTTCTAAATGAAGTTAGCAGCAGATATCATTACGTAAAGTAGTAAAAATGTGGTGACTGCAAGACTGCCAGTTTTAAAAATATGAAACTTGAAAAGATTAATCATCGTTTCAAAGTAAGTGTCAAAACTTCGCTGTGGGGTCAGCACCACATATCATTTCAAAAATAGCAGTTACAAAAGCAATAAGATTGGAGCAACCTGGATGTGAGTGTCACAAGGGGAAAATGATGTCATAATAACGCTAGCACAACTTACAAATATAATACTTTAGACGAAAAGTTGTTTTAACTTTATAACTGCCTGTTGCAGAAGCATGAAGCTGAAAGCAATCAATCACTGCCATCAAGCGGGTGTCATAAGGGGAAAATAACGTCACACTGACGTAGTTACACCTCGGGTTGTGTTGAGCAAAACAACTTTGCTCCTCATAAATTTTTGACTGCCCCACTGATAATGCGTGGGTTTTTTGCTGCAGTGAGCTACTTTTTACAGTCAAAAATTATCTTTTATCACGTGGTATTAGCGCTATCACGTTGAAGCCGAAGCGGAATTGATTTAGAATTGGGGATGCTTCAACAAAAGTGGAGTAATTGAGATAAAAATAGTCGAGTTTTAGGCACTGCGAGACTAATTTTTTGTAAGGAGGGTTGAATAACTTAAAACAGAATATGCTTTTCAAAAATATAAATCTTTATGTATTTTCTACTGGTGCAAGACTGTAGATTTGCTAAAGAAACGCCAACAAGGCTTTGTAATGCTGCAAGCTCTTTCAACTTTTTTTTTTATTCTTATCATTAACTTTTAATAAAACTCATGATAATTTCAACAGGTTTTTCGTAATTTGTGAGTTGCTCTTTACCAGACTGATTTTAGTGGTCAACATCCAACCCTTGCTCGATTACAGTGCATTCCATAAAGCTACTAAGTAGTAACTGAAACTACAATATGTAAGTGAACACGTCTCTACGCAACAATTAAAAAACAGTGAGCTTGAGCGTCTTACTAAAGGGTATGAAGGAGGTGGTCTCCATGGCGTTGAAAGTTTGGACATTGTCTTTCAGAACTTTTATCACAAGGGACCGGAAAAACTCTTTTAGACTGGGTTTAGAGCGGCTTTTTATTTTGGAGTATATATTGACTTCTCCCCTTCCCGTTGTTATATATAGGTTCAGCATCTGACTGTGACTAATGCTAATGGGCATTCTTAGCATTTGAAATTCGGAAGCGTGTTTGCTTTCAGAAATGATCTCTAGGAATAATGAATCTAGTAGTTAAAACATGACAAACAGCATTAATTTAGAATAACATAAACTTTAAAAAATTTAAAGGCTTGTAAATCAAAGGTTTATTAGTTTATGTTATTTTTGTTTGACTAATGGATCTAGTTGTTTTGCCTGCTCATTGATCTCCCAATCACAACTAAGAGAGCTTTATACATTTTTAAATTACGAACGCGTTGCTTGATAAATATATAAACAGTTTTACAGCACATAAGCATATGGTCTCTGATAAGATCAACAAAAATATTTTTTACCAGTTTTCAGTTTTCACTTTTGAAGATTAGTCTGCTAATAATTTTGTCCCACTTAAAGGGTACCGTTACCTGCAGGCTACACTTAGTAGCCTATCGGTCCATGAGAAGGAAAATTTGGTACCGACGCTGCAGAGATAAACTTATTGGGGTAGCTCACAAAAAGAATGACTATCGGCTTGCGCTGCGCCGGCATGCTTGTCTAAACCCAGTTCGATTTAAACTAGAAAAATCAAACAAAGAAGAAAGAAGCAGGTAGAGTGTCATTGCATAAACTCGATTCATAAATATACGCTCGGCTTCACGCTTTACGCAATATAAAGAAATGATTATTGTCTCAATATTTAAATTAATACTCAAAAGACTCAGCAGTACTCCAGCTGAAGAACTGTAAAATAGCAAATTTGAGTTGAATTTTTGTTGACTTGTAGTTAAAAATTTCAGTTCAATTTGGTTGACGAAACAGGCCCTGGTGAAGAATGCAAAAGGACGAAACACGTCAAGGGATGGTCTCGTCAAATATATGGGTTTTGGGATTGTATTTGCAACTTTACGATCGTCTTGTAAAGTTTTATGATAGATAAAGGTGTAAACTTTTCATTACATTTATTTCTCACATAACAAACCGTTGTAAATTTTATTAATTATATTTGCATGTACAGACGCTGCGTTTCAATGGAGGTTTGTGATGTTTTGAATGGTTGTGTTGAGATTTTTGAATCGAAAAATCACTGCAATTATTTACAAATGATACTTAGACTATTCTAATGTTTTGGGGGGAGCTGTGTCCTTCAAATCCATGCCTGCCCTGTTGGACAATTTAATTTTGCGCTTCTACAAATGTAGAGATGTCATCGATCACAATGATACAAAATGATGAGTGCTGACT